>WNKJ01000203.1:0-51895 GCA_009760885.1 Achatina immaculata | reverse complement strand
GGGATGACATGTAGGGTAATCCATGGACAACAACTAACAGATGCCTTTCAAGTTAACACCGGAGTGAGACAGGGATGCCTGCTGTCACCATTTCTATTTATCCTGGCCATAGACTGGATTATGAGAAAATCAACAGAAAATAGGAGAAATGGTATTCAGTGGACGCTCTGGACTCAACTTGACGACCTAGACTTTGCTGACGACCTGGCACTTCTCTCCCAGACTAAGCAACAGATGCAAGAGAAAACCATATTAGTGGCAGAAAATTCTTCAAGACTAGGCCTTACCATCCACAAGGGAAAGAGTAAAGTTCTTAGAGCAAATGAGGCCAACGAAATGCCCATTATATTGGAAGGAGAGGAACTGGAAGAGGTTGAAAAGTTTACTTATCTGGGAAGTGTGATAGACAAGCAGGGAGGAACAGAAGCTGATGTAAAAGCAAGAATGGGCAAGGCAAGAGTAAAATTCCATCAGATGAAGAAAATATGGGGAACTTCAGCCTTGTCAATTAAATTGAAGATCAGAGTATTTAACACCATGATAAAGCCCATTCTGCTATACGGTTCAGAAACTTGGAGAACTACTGTTACGATCATGAAACGAATCCAGACATTTATTAACACATACCTTAGAAGGATTCTACAAATACGATGGCCAGATACCATAAGTAACCAAGAACTGCAGCAGCGAACAGGCCAGCAACCAGTGGAAGACGACATCCTACGAAGAAGATGGGGATGGATCGGACACACCCTACGGAAATCCACATCCAGCACTACAAGGCAAGCCCTAACATGGAACCCACAGGGTAAAAGGAGGAGAGGGAGACCAAGGTACTCCTGGCGCCGAAGTCTGGACACGGACATCAAAATAATGAACCAGACATGGAGACAGTTGGAAAGAGTGGCCCAAGACCGAACTGCCTGGCGAGCTGTTGTTGGCGGCCTATGCTCCACGAGGGGTCAGAGGCATAGATAGATAAACAGGTGAGTTGCGGTCTATAACTTTTTTTTACCACAACAACAGGGTTTCTAAAAAAAAAATCTGTAACAGAATTTGTTACATTACACATTACTGAACAAAACTGCTTTATTTGAGATTGTTACTATGTTTTATGACATTATTGCACAAGATTGTTTTATTATTCATTGCTGCATGTTTTGTTACATATTGAAGTACATCACTATGTTATTGTTCATTACTGTGTAAAAAAAAAAAAAAGGTAACTGTAAAATTCCCATTTCCATACCACTAAGGCATACTGGAGATACAGTGTTAGGCCCATATTTCCACGACCTTCACCACATGAAACTGTGATGTGGTCAGTATCACACCTGGCTGCATTTACCTTCCCAGATTTATCTGGTACCCATTTTCATAGGCTGAGTCAACACCAGGATCTTAACTGTGTTAGACTGAATCATTGTACGTTGCTTCACCCAACAGCTCCTGATTTCTGGACGCCTAGAAGTGAGAAGATCCACCATGTCCACAAGAGCTGCAACTCCTCATCATACTGTGCTGCCAGACTACGAGATGTTGGATTACAGCATATGAGGGACTGGTACAGAGACTGGGAATGTTACAAGTGTTGTCAAGGCGATCAGTGCACTTTTATGTGACCGTAAGTTTGCTTTGTTAAATTTACACATGGGCTAATGAATAGAAACAGCAGCAGTTTAAGGTGAAAACTATTTGGTGCAGCATGATGTGGATACATTAGCTCAAACAAAAACCCAGAAGAAATAAAACTGAGGCCATTGAAGTACAGATAAACAGAATGTATCATAAGAGCGCAGAAGAAGAGATAAAAATTTACTGGAATGACTGTAAAAAGACAAGGGAAAAAAAAGACTAACCGTAAAAAAGTTGCCTAGCTCTGCTGCTGGTCCTAGGGAGCAGCTTTATTACACCCGGGCATGTTCATCCGTGTTCGGCCTCTGACATCAGGATTTCCTTCAGTGTTTTTAGGGAGATGACTCCAGTGTTGTGTTGTGTGTTGCCTGTGATCTAGCATTTAGTTGGGATTTGCAACCACTGCCCTTGGCTACATGTAATACACAATAATTAGTGTATAAGTATACAACTGTACGCGAAGCACTGCAGTAAAGCTGTGATATTTTCTCTGATCCACCCCTATTAGCATACAAGCATGAACCAAATCTTAAGGAAACCCTCATTCACGACCACTTGAAGCGAAACCTTGCATATGTTGGCACCAGAAACTGTAACTGTTACCTGCCCTGTAGTCTGGGAAATGAAAACAATCACCTTCCCTAAAACTATCCTCTCTCTTCATGAGGGATTCACATGCGAGTCCCATAATGTAATATATGTCACTGTATGCAAAAGTTGCAGGATAACTTATATTAGTGAAACTGTCCTCAGACTCGAGGACTGCATACAGAAACATATCACCCAGCATGCTTCGAAACCAGTCCTGAATCATTCAGTGGCCTCAATCACAGAGGCAAATCTGATTTTCTGATAACAACCATTGAATAATGTCATGCAGATAACACAAGCCACCTAGTTCTTGAGAACTGCTACATTCAGGAATATGGGACGTTGGAACCACATAGTTTGAACTTGTTATTCAGCTACACATAACATTCTCCTCTTTCACAATCATAACCCCTCTCCACCAAGCTCATTCTCTTCTCACTTGTTACACATAGTTCAGAACCTCCTCCTCCTCCTCCTCACATCATCACATTACAACCCCCTATACGCCAACCATAATCATTTATTTCACCTTCTCCTGGATAGGTTACCATTGTATCACTCTCTCACCTCAACAGTTTTCCCACCCACCACCCTCGGTTACAATCCACCTATCACACATCATGTATCCATTTAAACATTATCTATGCTTCACCAATAAATGCCTTTGAATGTAAATGCTACAGAAGAGTTCTTCAAATATCATGGACACAAAAAAGAACAAATATATCTATACTACAAGAACTTAATATTGAAGAAGGCTGGCTAGTAAAGAGGATTAAACAAAGAAAACTTCAATATTTTGGACACATTAAAGATCATGATAAGTTAGAGAAGACCATATTGGGAGGGTACATAATGAGAAAAAGAAAGAGAGGAAGACCAAGGTGAAGATGGCTGCAAGACATCTTTGATGATCTGCAAATGGATGCATCAGCCACAGGCCATCTTGCTCACAACCGAGAGGCCTACAGGAGTGCTGTTAGGGAGGCAAAGTTCCACAAGGGACATGCAAATGAGTGAATGAATGAATGAATGATGCTTCACCATGCGCATTTCTGTAAATTTCTGAACAAGCACATTTTGAATGGGCACATTTCTGAACAAGCGTTAGAAAAGCTACATATTCTTTCAAGTTATTGCTAAGTGCTCTATTCATTTTATTTTTTTTTTTTTTAACATAGGACTCATGTGAACTATACTTTATCTCCTCTCTCTAATTCTTTGTCCTGTGTGCAATTTTATGATTAAGGCTCAGCCGAAACATCACAACTTTGTAGTCATTAAGTAGTAAAGCTGTTCCTACTTTTTTCCTAGTTTATACATTCTGGCTACATGTAATGCATTAAGTCACAGGTACTTTGGAGGAAGCTGCTTTGCATTTGTTTGCATTGGAATAAGCAGCTAAAAGAGCAGCAAATGGCTGTAATAGATGGCAGGTTATCAGGGCTAGAGAGCTAGTACTGGTCAAGACCCTATTGCGCCTCTCTGTTAGTGCTCTTAGTAATAAGCTCAGCCAGACTAAGAGCCAAGTTGGCAAGAATGTGTCAGCTCAGGTGACAGTCACAGGGCTTCTACACTTGGATAACTTTTGGTGGTTTGTCTTGGTGATCTTTTGCTGTCTACAGTTTTAGTTAGAAAGTTAAGTCAGCATCCAAGTTAGGATTATCAACACAAGTTGTGTTTTAATTTTCCTTTTTTTCAGGTGAAAACAGCCATGAAATTTTACCTGGTGGTGTCACTTTTATGTGTGTTCAGAGGTCTCGGCCTGTCCCAGGTATGAGCTCCATTTTGTTATGTTGGTTTTTTAAAACGGGCAGTAAAGGTGAGGTGTAACTGTAATAATAGCTAGAATGTTTAGTTTTTCTTAATTGTTAAGTTATTATAGATTGACTACATATAGCTCTATTTGTTTCTTGGTGAATAAGACTATATAGCCCACTTCCCATTTCTACTTCTACTTCTTGACGTAGACACCAGAAAAATATACTACATATCACAGATATAAACATACTTGGACTACTGATTCCACAGTCATGGATGGTTGTTCCATGTCAAACATGAAAAGACTTTACTCACTTCAAAAACGAGCAGTAAGGGTTATAGATGACAAACATGCAGCACATATTACAAATAAGGACAAACATCTTGATATTCTACCCCTCAAGAAGAGATTTCTTTTCAACAAGGCAAAGTTAATTCATAAAATTCTATCTCTCAGTGCTCCACCCTATCTGTGGTCATTGTTCAAATCCAACCCAAAACACAGTCAACGCTTAAGCAATTGTATTCTCCCAGAACCAAGGCTTGACATGTTTTAAAAAAGCTTCTCTTACTCAGCTGCCCACCTTTGGAATGCCCTACCAATTCACATAAAACTTATAAGTAATATTTGTTCTTATAACTGTTTGATATGGACTATATGCCTCCCTAAGCATAGTTTAAAGTAGTTTAAAATACTTGAGTGTTGTAATTTTTTTTTAATACTGCTTTTATATAAATTTGTTAATTTTGAATGAATATAAGAATGCAAGCTTATTTCATGTTGTTGCATAAATCGAGTGTAGAGTGTATGGACATGAGATAAGTTTATTATTTATTTATGTAATCATTTAATTGTATCTTCATGATTATTATGTTCATTAACAAATGCTGAATGACTATGACTGAGTGAAAGCTGTATGATGAAGGGCAGAATGTCATATGGGCCTGTGTGCCCAATTCTTAACCCTTTGAAAATAAAGTGTGTTCGTTCGATCGTTCATTCGTACTTAGTGAGAGCATGGCAAACAACGTAGATTCTATGCTAGTCCAGTTTTTTTTTATTATTACAGAGGTTTATAGAGAAGCCATAGTTTCTTGTGGTATCGTCCATATTCTTGCCTTGTCCAAGGAGATATGGGAATGCGTAACAGATAGATTAGATGTGCAAGAACTGCAACCTCATTTCAAAAAACGAGACCAGGAACTATATTTGGGGAAAGAGATGTACACAGTTTGAGAGAGAAGATAATAGACAGTGTCTGCAGTGACTGCACGATAGAAAATCACTAAATGATCTGAATATAAGCATCATAGGTTAAGATTCTATAACTGATATAATCTTTGCACATGCTGAAGATCCCCTTTTTACTGTCTACATCTGCAGTACTGTCTCTTGGATCTTCTTGTTCTTATTTAGTCTCCCAGGAACTGTGAACCAGTGTTCTTTTGCAGCCAATGCATTGAAGATGCCCCATAACTTGTCTAGGTCTGTTACTGGAAAGGTGGGACAGGGTCTTGGTCAGCTATTGTTCACCAGCCCTGATGCCAGCACGTCAGATATGTGTCGCTGACTGTCAAAACAGTCTTAACCCCTTGTCTCTTGGATAAATTTGATTTTGTTTGTTTGTATTTTTTGTATAGAACCACAGAGGTAACGTCTTGGGTGGTCTCAGTGGGTGCAATCTCAGTGTTTTGTAGTTGGTGGAGTTTTGGCTGATGTTTTCCTGATTTGCCTGTGCGCTTCTACAAAGAGAGAAATTGCCAACTTTAGAATTTGCCTACATGTGACTCTGTGTTTTTTGCTTGTTTCCTGTTCATTCCTGTTCTGAAATAGAAAATAGTTATTTGTTCATTTGTGTTTAGCAAGTGATAGTCATCATATGGTGGTGTTTGTGTTGAAGATGATAATAGTAATAAATTAATCTTTTATCATTTTAAATTTAGTTGCATTTGTGAATGGAAGATGATTAAAATAAATTTTATTTCATTACACATTAATCAACAAGTCTAGGAAAAAGAGCAAGTAATGAAAAAAGCCTTATTTAAAAAAAAAAATCTGTAAACATCTACAAGATCTAAGAAAGCAAGCAATCCTGGCCCCAGGAAAAGAATATGAATGGAAAACTGTGGGGAAGACATGAAGTCCTCCTGGTGAAGGGATTTGCAGGGGCAGCCCATTGAGATGACTGAAGATATGATTGCAGCAGAATAACATATAAATGATCAAATGAGAAAAGTTTGTTAGAGAGAAGAATATGGCCAATGCTTTTGTACTTGATCATCTTCTTTGGACTTGAGTGATATCCTGGTTTTCTTGATGCACTATCAAGCATATTCTTGTTATGCTTCACCTTGAAGGCTACATTTTTCACAATTTGCTCAGCACATTTGTGTCAGGTACCTTTTTTTTAAAACCTGTTGGGTTGACTAGAAGACACCATCAGAGAGCATCTGAATGGTATATTGGTTATTGTGGTAGTCTGTCATGGCAAAGATAACAGTTCAGGTCCTCAGAGTTTAACAGTATCCATTTATTAGAGTGATTGTGTTAAAAAAACATAAGACAGTGCAAGTTTAACAGCATCCATCCTACAGCCTTCTTCTGGAAAGACAGTTCTCTGTGAACTATACCACTCATGCAATGTGAATTGGTCCTACTATTGTGCTCGTAATTTTTCAGAGTGTGAATGTGACATGTGAAAGTGGAAAATATCCACCAGATCCAAGGTAAAGAAAGTATTTTATTTTATTTTATTTTGTGACTGTTTATTATGAAATTTTTTTTTTATAAAGTAATAATATTGTCTGGCTGGAACTGTCAGCAAGTGTTCTTTGTCTGGCTGGAACTGTCAGCAAGTGTTCTTTGTCTGGCTGGAACTGTCAGCAAGTGTTCTTTGTCTGGCTGGAACTGTCAGCAAGTGTTCTTTGTCTGGCTGGAACTGTCAGCAAGTGTTCTTTGTCTGGCTGGAACTGTCAGCAAGTGTTCTTTGTCTGGCTGGAACTGTCAGCAAGTGTTCTTTGTCTGGCTGGAACTGTCAGCAAGTGTTCTTTGCATTCACTGTATTGAAGATGTTGAGGCACAGCTTGAGAGTAGATTACAGTGGCTATTTTTTCTAGGCACAGCTTGAGAGTAGATTACAGTGGCTATTTTTTCTAGGCACAGCTTGAGAGTAGATTACAGTGGCTATTTTTTCTAGGCACAGGTTGAGAGTAGATTACAGTGGCTATTTTTTCTAGGCACAGGTTGAGAGTAGATTACAGTGGCTATTTTTTCTAGGCACAGCTTGAGAGTAGATTACAGTGGCTATTTTTTCTAGGCACAGGTTGAGAGTAGATTACAGTGGCTATTTTTTCTAGGCACAGGTTGAGAGCAAATTACAGTATCTATTTCTTCTAGTAACAGCTTAACAGCAGATTACGGTGGCTATTTTTTCTAGGCACAGCTTGAGAGTAGATTACAGTGGTTATATTTTATAGGCACAGCTTGAGAGAAGATTACATTGCCTGTTTCTTCTAAGCACCGCTTGAGAGCAGATTATATTGCCTGTGTCTTCTAGGCACAGCTTGAGAGCAGATTACATTGCCTGTTTCTTCTAGGCACAGCTTGAGAGTGAATTATAGTGACTATTTTTCCTAGCCACAGCTTGAGAGCAAATTACAGTATCTATTTTTTTCTAGTAACAGTTTAACAGCAGATTACAGTGGCTGCTTTTTCTAGGCACAACTTGAGAGCAGAATACAGTGGCTTTTTTTCTAGGCACAGCTTGAGAGCAGATTACAATGGCTATTTTTCTAGGCACAGCTTGACTTAATTACAATGGCTATTTTTTTCTAAGCACAACTTGAGCAGATTACATTGCCTTTTTTTTTTTAGCCATAGCTTGGGCAGATTACACTGGCATTTTTTCCTAGCAACAGCTTGAGACCAGATTACATTGGGTATTTTTTCTAGGCATAGCTTGATCAGATTACAGTGGCTAATTTTTATTACATTTGAATTGAATAGTCTTAACTTGGTTTTTGTACTTATAACTTTTGAAAGCCATATGTTCTCAAGATTCTTGAAGATCGATGCTGCTTTTGCAATTCTAATTCTAACTTCCTTTCTGGTGTCACCATCCTGTCTATGTAGCTGCCAAGGTATGCAAATTGATTGACTACTTCAATATCTGTCCCTTCTATGTGAATTTTTCCATTTTGATTAATGGGAAGTTTCATTATTTTTGTTTTGTCCTTGTTAATTTCAAGTCCTATTTTGCTAGCCAGTGAAGACAGGCTATCTGTTTTTTCTTGCATGGAATTCATATTGTTGCTGATAAGAGTTATGTCATCAGCAAAATCAAGATCTTTTTTTTAAAATTTGCCCGAATGGGCTCGCTAGATAATTTTACCACGTGTGTGGTGGGGGTTTGTAGATTAAAATCTTAGCCGAAAGGCCGACAAGCGATCTTCATCAAGATCTTCTACTTGGGTCTCATGTGCCCATTCAATACCTGTGTAGCATTTTTTTCATTATGAAGTCTATTGTAATTCTGGAAAGCAAAGGCGACATAAGCTTCATTTACAACAAGAAAAATCATAACTCTGTGTGAGTTCACAAAACTTGACTAACACACTTTATAACCCTGAAATGTTTAGTCTCTCATTACTAAATAGGATTTCTACTTGAGTTTTCTTAAGAAACCTGTCCAGGAAGAGACCTTTATGAAAAACAGTCACAAGAGAAAATTACTCGCCTTTGACCCCTTTTTATTCCAAATTATCCCCCTTTGCTCAGATTAGCTTTAACGTATACCAAAATCTACCAAAGCTAGACAGTTACAGTGATACATCTCAGAATAACACCAGACAGTTTTCATAGAATGATCTGATCCATTTAGTGTAAACAACTGTAAGATGGTACAGGAGTCAATAACAGTAAATGTGAAGTCTCACTGTGTGGCCATAAGGAACCATTCTAGTGGCTGCAGATTGTCCTTGAGAATAGTTGGAAATTGAACTGAGGCCATTTTTATCTCAGATAATAGACATTAGAGAAAAGAGTTAGTTAGGAAAAGTGTCCAAGACGCTCATTATAGAAACGATGACCATAGAAACTTATTATAAAAACAGTGATCAAGGAAAAAGACACTAAAAAAAAACACCAATGAAGACAGTGAGGAGACTGAGGGTACGCAGAAAACCAGGGCGACAATGAGAAAAGACAGGGAAGACAAGAAGAAGTAGAAGACACACAGAAGACAAAATAGATACTCACGAAATGCAGTTTTAGGACAGACTGAAGATGTGCTTCAAGTGATTATGAAGATTTGAAACTTTGTGTAAAGTGATTCAGACGAGGAGTTGAGCACATGTAGATCTAATATAGTATGGAGCACAGAGTGGTTCTTGTATCACGTGTAGAATATTTTGAAGTTGAGAACATTGATGAAGTGCTGCATCTAGAATATGATAGATCTGTTTTTTCTTGCATGGAATTCATATTGTTGCTGATAAGAGTTATGTCATCAGCAAAATCAAGATCTTTTTTTTAAAATTTGCCCGAATGGGCTCGCTAGATAATTTTACCACGTGTGTGGTGGGGGTTTGTAGATTAAAATCTTAGCCGAAAGGCCGACAAGCGATCTTCATCAAGATCTTCTACTTGGGTCTCATGTGCCCATTCAATACCTGTGTAGCATTTTTTTCATTATGAAGTCTATTGTAATTCTGGAAAGCAAAGGCGACATAAGCTTCATTTACAACAAGAAAAATCATAACTCTGTGTGAGTTCACAAAACTTGACTAACACACTTTATAACCCTGAAATGTTTAGTCTCTCATTACTAAATAGGATTTCTACTTGAGTTTTCTTAAGAAACCTGTCCAGGAAGAGACCTTTATGAAAAACAGTCACAAGAGAAAATTACTCGCCTTTGACCCCTTTTTATTCCAAATTATCCCCCTTTGCTCAGATTAGCTTTAACGTATACCAAAATCTACCAAAGCTAGACAGTTACAGTGATACATCTCAGAATAACACCAGACAGTTTTCATAGAATGATCTGATCCATTTAGTGTAAACAACTGTAAGATGGTACAGGAGTCAATAACAGTAAATGTGAAGTCTCACTGTGTGGCCATAAGGAACCATTCTAGTGGCTGCAGATTGTCCTTGAGAATAGTTGGAAGTTGAACTGAGGCCATTTTTATCAGAGATAATAGACATTAGAGAAAAGAGTTAGTTAGGAAAAGTGGTCCAAGACGCTCATTATAGAAACAATGACCATGGAAACTTATTATAAAAAGAGTGATCAAGGAAAAAGACACTAAAAAAAAACACCAATGAAGACAGTGAGGAAACTGAGGAAATGCAGAAAACCAGGGAGACAATGAGAAAAGACAGGGAAGACAAGAAGAAGTAGAAGACACACAGAAGACAAAATAGATACTCACGAAATGCAGTTTTAGGACAGACTGAAGATGTGCTTCAAGTGATTATGAAGATTTGAAACTTTGTGTAAAGTGATTCAGACGAGGAGTTGAGCACATGTAGATCTAATATAGTATGGAGCACAGAGTGGTTCTTGTATCACGTGTAGAATATTTTGAAGTTGAGAACATTGATGAAGTGCTGCATCTAGAATATGATAGATCTGTTGTTATGAAACATTGTTCAGGTGATTCCATGATGAGCCAAGGAGATACAATTACTAGTCCAAGTAATGTTACCAGCTATTACATCAAACTATTACTAGACAGAATTAAATGGAATCTGTAACTTGTGCAGAGACTTGATTCATTGAAATTCATATTATCTGGGAGGCCAGTCATGATGTGTTGATCAAAGAGCATCTTCTTCAGTCATCATAATGATAGTTCAGAATCTTAGTTTATTATAAAGACACTTGTTATAGAAAAAGTGGTCAAGGACACCTGTTAGAAAAACATAGTCAAGAACTCTTGTTAGAAAAACTGTGATCAAGAACAGCTGTTAGAGAAGCAGTGCATGGAGTAGTTGTTAGAAGAACCTGAAGCAGAAAAGACATTAGTTTGAGAGACATGTAAGAGAACAAAGGTTAAAAAGTCTATGAGCAGTATCTAAGCAGAAATACTCAAGAATCATATCAGAAGTGTAGGAAGTAGTCAGAGCTAGAGACTTAGCACTGTGTCTGTTGAGAGAAGAATCATATCAGAAGTGTAGGTAGTAGTAAGAGCTAGAGACTTAGCACTGTGTCTGTTGAGAGAAGAGTGATAACAGAAGTGTAGGTGGTAGTAAGAGCTAGAGACTTAGCACTGTGTCTGTTGAGAGGAGAGTGATATCAGAAGTGTAGGTAGTAGTAAGAGCTAGAGACTTAGCACTGTGTCTGTTGAGAGAAGAGTGATATCAGAAGTGTAGGTAGTAGTAAGAGCTAGAGACTTAGCACTGTGTCTGTTGAGAGAAGAGTGATATCAGAAGTGTAGGAAGTAGTCAGAGCTAGAGACTTAGCACTGTGTCTGTTGAGAGAAGAGTGATATCAGAAGTGTAGGTGGTAGTAAGAGCTAGAGACTTAGCACTGTGTCTGTTGAGAGAAGAGTCATATCAGAAGTGTAGGTAGTAAGAGCTAGAGACTTAGCACTGTGTCTGTTGAGAGAAGAGTGATATCAGAAGTGTAGGTAGTAGTAAGAGCTAGAGACTTAGCACTGTGTCTGTTGAGAGAAGAGTGATATCAGAAGTGTAGGTAGTAGTAAGAGCTAGAGACTTAGCACTGTGTCTGTTGAGAGAAGAGTGATATCAGAAGTGTAGGTAGTAGTAAGAGCTAGAGACTTAGCACTGTGCCTGTTGAGAGAAGAGTGATATCAGAAGTGTAGGAAGTAGTAAGAGCTAAAGACTTAGCACTGTCTGTTGAGAGAAGAGTCATATCAGAAGTGTAGGTAGTAAGAGCTAGAAACTTAGCACTGTGTCTGTTGAGAGAAAAGTTGTATCAGAAGTGTAGGTAGTAGTCAGAGCTGGAGACTTAGCACTGTGTCTGTTGAGAAAAGTCATATCAGAAGTGTAGGAAGTAGTAAGAGCTGGAGACATAGCACTGTGCCTGTTGAGAGAAGATCATATCAGAAGTGTAGATAGTAGACAAGAGCTGGAGACTTAGCACTGTCTGTTGAGAGAGAGTGATATCAGAAGTGTAGTAGTAAGAGCTAGAAACTTAGCACTGTGTCTGTTGAGAGAAGAGTGATATCAGAAGTGTAGGTAGTTGTAAGAGCTAGAGACTTAGCACTATGCCTGTTGAGAGAAGATCATATCAGAAGTGTAGTAGTAAGAGCTGGAGACATAGCACTGTGCCTGTTGAGAGAAAAGTTGTATCAGAAGTGTAGTAGTCAGAGTAGAGACTTAGCACTGTGCTGTTGAGAGAAGAGTGATATCAGAAGTGTAGGAAGTAGTAAGAGCTAGAACTTAGCACTGTGTCTGTTGAGAAGAATCATATCAGAAGTGTAGTAGTCAGAGTAGAGACTTAGCACTGTCTGTTGAGAGAAGGTGATATCAGAAGTGTAGTAGTCAGAGTAGAGACTTAGCACTATGCCTGTTGAGAGAAGATCATATCAGAAGTGTAGTAGTCAGAGCTGGAAACTTAGCACTATGCCTGTTGAGAGAAGAATCATATCAGAAGTGTAAGTAGTAAGAGCTAGAGACTTAGCACTGTCTGTTGAGAGAATCATATCAGAAGTGTAGATAGTAGTCAGAGCTAGAGACTTAGCACTGTGTCTGTTGAGACAAAAGTCATATCAGAAGTGTAGATAGTAAGAGCTAGAACTTAGCACTGTGTCTGTTGAGAAAAGTCATATCAGAAGTGTAGATAGTAGTCAGAGCTAGAAACTTAGCACTGTGTCTGTTGAGAGAAAAGTTGTATCAGAAGTGTAGGAAGTAGTCAGAGCTGGAGATGTAGCACTGTGTCTGTTGAGAAAAGTCATATCAGAAGTGTAGTAGTCAGAGTAGAGACTTAGCACTGTCTGTTGAGAGAAAAGTCATATCAGAAGTGTAGTAGTCAGAGCTAGAAACTTAGCACTGTGCTGTTGAGAGAAGAGTGATAACAGAAGTGTAGGTAGTAGTAAGAGCTAGAACTTAGCACTGTGTCTGTTGAGAAAAGTCATATCAGAAGTGTAGGTAGTAAGAGATGGAGACTTAGCACTATGCCTGTTGAGAGAAAAGTTGTATCAGAAGTGTAGTAGTAGTCAGAGCTAGAAACTTAGCACTGTGTCTGTTGAGAAGAATCATATCAGAAGTGTAGATAGTAGTCAGAGCTAGAAACTTAGCACTGTGTCTGTTGAGAGAAGAATCATATCAGAAGTGTAGATAGTAGTCAGAGCTAGAGACTTAGCACTGTGTCTGTTGAGAAGAATCATATCAGAAGTGTAGGTAGTAGTCAGAGCTAGAAACTTAGCACTGTGTCTGTTGAGAGAAGAATCATATCAGAAGTGTAGGTAGTAGTCAGAGCTAGAAACTTAGCACTGTGTCTGTTGAGAGAAGAGTGATAACAGAAGTGTAGGTAGTAGTAAGAGCTAGAGACTTAGCACTGTCTGTTGAGAGAAAAGTCATATCAGAAGTGTAGTAGTAGTCAGAGCTGAGACTTAGCACTATGCCTGTTGAGAGAAGAGTGATAACAGAAGTGTAGGTAGTAAGAGCTGGAGATGTAGCACTGTGTCTGTTGAGAAGAGTCATATCAGAAGTGTAGGTAGTAAAGCTAGAAACTTAGCACTGTGTCTGTTGAGAAGAATCATATCAGAAGTGTAGGTAGTAGTCAGAGCTAGAAACTTAGCACTGTGTCTGTTGAGAGAAGAATCATATCAGAAGTGTAGATAGTAGTCAGAGCTAGAGACTTAGCACTGTGTCTGTTGAGAAGAATCATATCAGAAGTGTAGGTAGTAGTCAGAGCTAGAAACTTAGCACTGTGTCTGTTGAGAGAAGAATCATATCAGAAGTGTAGGTAGTAGTCAGAGCTGGAAACTTAGCACTGTGTCTGTTGAGAGAAGAATCATATCAGAAGTGTAGATAGTAGTCAGAGCTAGAGACTTAGCACTGTGTCTGTTGAGAAGAATCATATCAGAAGTGTAGGTAGTAGTCAGAGCTGGAGACTTAGCACTGTGTCTGTTGAGAGAAGAATCATATCAGAAGTGTAGGAAGTAGTCAGAGCTGGAGACTTAGCACTGTGTCTGTTGAGAGAAGAGTCATATCAGAAGTGTAGGTAGTAAGAGCTAGAGACTTAGCACTGTGTCTGTTGAGAGAAGAGTGATATCAGAAGTGTAGGTAGTAAGAGCTAGAGACTTAGCACTGTGTCTGTTGAGAGAAGAGTGATATCAGAAGTGTAGGTAGTAAGAGCTAGAGACTTAGCACTGTGTCTGTTGAGAGAAGAGTGATATCAGAAGTGTAGATAGTAAGAGCTAGAGACTTAGCACTGTGCCCTATTGAGAGAAGAGTGATATCAGAAGTGTAGGTAGTAAGAGCTAGAGACTTAGCACTGTGCCTGTTGAGAGAAGAGTGATATCAGAAGTGTAGGTAGTAAGAGCTAGAGACTTAGCACTGTGTCTGTTGAGAGAAGAGTGATATCAGAAGTGTAGGTAGTAAGAGCTAGAGACTTAGCACTGTGTCTGTTGAGAGAAGAGTGATATCAGAAGTGTAGGTAGTAAGAGCTAGAGACTTAGCACTGTGTCCTGTTGAGAGAAGAGTGATATCAGAAGTGTAGGTAGTAAGAGCTAGAGACTTAGCACTGTGTCTGTTGAGAGAAGAGTGATATCAGAAGTGTAGGTAGTAAGAGCTAGAGACTTAGCACTGTGTCTGTTGAGAGAAGAGTGATATCAGAAGTGTAGGTAGTAAGAGCTAGAAACTTAGCACTATGCCTGTTGAGAGAAGAATCATATCAGAAGTGTAGATAGTAGACAGAGCTGGAGACTTAGCACTGTGTCCTGTTGAGAGAAGTCATATCAGAAGTGTAGGAAGTAGTAAGAGCTAGAACTTAGCACTGTGTCTGTTGAGAAGAGTCATATCAGAAGTGTAGTAGTAAGAGCTAGAACTTAGCACTGTGTCTGTTGAGAGAAGATTCATATCAGAAGTGTAGGTAGTAGTCAGAGCTAGAGACTTAGCACTGTCTGTTGAGAGAAAAGTCATATCAGAAGTGTAGATAGTAGTCAGAGCTGAGACTTAGCACTGTGCTGTTGAGAGAAGATTCATATCAGAAGTGTAGGTAGTAAAGCTAGAAACTTAGCACTATGCCTGTTGAGAGAAGTCATATCAGAAGTGTAGGTAGTAAAGCTAGAAACTTAGCACTGTGCCTGTTGAGAGAAGTGATATCAGAAGTGTAGGTAGTAAAGCTAGAAACTTAGCACTGTGCTGTTGAGAGAAGAGTCATATCAGAAGTGTAGATAGTAGTCAGAGCTGGAGACTTAGCACTGTCTGTTGAGAGAAGAGTGATAACAGAAGTGTAGGTAGTAAAGCTAGAAACTTAGCACTGTGTCTGTTGAGAGAAGAGTCATATCAGAAGTGTAGGTAGTAAAGCTAGAAACTTAGCACTGTGTCCTGTTGAGAGAAAAGTCATATCAGAAGTGTAGGTAGTAAAGCTAGAAACTTAGCACTGTGTCTGTTGAGAAGAATCATATCAGAAGTGTAGATAGTAGACAGAGCTGGAGACGTAGCACTGTGCCTGTTGAGAGAAAAGTCATATCAGAAGTGTAAGTAGTAAGAGCTAGAAACTTAGCACTATGCCTGTTGAGAGAAGTCATATCAGAAGTGTAGTAGTAAGAGCTGGAGATGTAGCACTGTGTCTGTTGAGAGAAAAGTTGTATCAGAAGTGTAGATAGTAAGAGCTAGAACTTAGCACTGTGTCCTGTTGAGAGAAGAATCATATCAGAAGTGTAGTAGTAAGAGCTAGAAACTTAGCACTGTGTCTGTTGAGAGAAGAATCATATCAGAAGTGTAGGTAGTAGTCAGAGCTAGAAACTTAGCACTGTGTCTGTTGAGAGAAGAATCATATCAGAAGTGTAGATAGTAGTCAGAGCTAGAGACTTAGCACTGTGTCTGTTGAGAGAAGAATCATATCAGAAGTGTAGGTAGTAGTCAGAGCTAGAAACTTAGCACTGTGTCTGTTGAGAGAAGAATCATATCAGAAGTGTAGGAAGTAGTCAGAGCTGGAGACTTAGCACTGTGTCTGTTGAGAGAAGTGATATCAGAAGTGTAGGTAGTAAGAGCTAGAGACTTAGCACTGTGTCTGTTGAGAGAAGAGTGATATCAGAAGTGTAGGTAGTAAGAGCTAGAGACTTAGCACTGTGTCTGTTGAGAGAAGAGTGATATCAGAAGTGTAGATAGTAGACAGAGCTAGAGACTTAGCACTGTGCCTGTTGAGAGAAGAGTGATATCAGAAGTGTAGGTAGTAAGAGCTAGAGACTTAGCACTGTGCCTGTTGAGAGAAGAGTGATATCAGAAGTGTAGGTAGTAAGAGCTAGAAACTTAGCACTGTGTCTGTTGAGAGAAGAGTGATATCAGAAGTGTAGGTAGTAAGAGCTAGAAACTTAGCACTATGCCTGTTGAGAGAAGAGTCATATCAAAGTGTAGATAGTAGTCAGAGCTAGAGACTTAACACTGTGTCTGTTGAGAGAAGGGTGATATCAGAAGTGTAAGTAGTAAGAGCTAGAGACTTAGCACTGTCTGTTGAGAGAAGTCATATCAGAAGTGTAGTAGTAAGAGCTAGAACTTAGCACTGTGTCTGTTGAGAGAAGATTCATATCAGAAGTGTAGGTAGTAGTCAGAGCTAGAGACTTAACACTGTGTCTGTTGAGAGAAGAATCATATCAGAAGTGTAGATAGTAAGAGCTAGAGACTTAACACTGTGTCTGTTGAGAGAAGATTCATATCAGAAGTGTAGGTAGTAAGAACTAGAAACTTAGCACTATGCCTGTTGAGAGAAGTGATATCAGAAGTGTAGATAGTAAGAGCTAGAGACTTAACACTGTGTCTGTTGAGAGAAGAGTGATAACAGAAGTGTAGGTAGTAAGAGCTAGAAACTTGGCACTGTGTCTGTTGAGAGAAAAGTTGTATCAGAAGTGTAGGAGTAGTCAGAGCTAGAGACTTAACACTGTGTCTGTTGAGAGAAGAATCATATCAGAAGTGTAAGTAGTAAGAGCTAGAAACTTAGCACTATGCCTGTTGAGAGAAGAGTCATATCAGAAGTGTAGGTAGTAAAGCTAGAAACTTAGCACTGTGCTGTTGAGAGAAGATTCATATCAGAAGTGTAGATAGTAGTCAGAGCTGGAGACTTAGCACTGTCTGTTGAGAGAAAAGTCATATCAGAAGTGTAGATAGTAGTCAGAGCTGGAGATGTAGCACTGTGTCTGTTGAGAGAAAAGTCATATCAGAAGTGTAAGTAGTAAGAGCTAGAAACTTAGCACTATGCCTGTTGAGAGAAGTCATATCAGAAGTGTAGTAGTAAGAGCTAGAAACTTAGCACTATGCCTGTTGAGAGAAGATTCATATCAGAAGTGTAAGTAGTAAGAGCTAGAAACTTAGCACTATGCCTGTTGAGAGAAGTCATATCAGAAGTGTAGTAGTAAGAGCTAGAAACTTAGCACTATGCCTGTTGAGAGAAGAGTGATAACAGAAGTGTAGGTAGTAAGAACTAGAAACTTAGCACTGTGTCTGTTGAGAGAAAAGTTGTATCAGAAGTGTAGGTAGTAAAGCTAGAAACTTAGCACTATGCCTGTTGAGAGAAGATCATATCAGAAGTGTAGTAGTAAGAGCTAGAGACTTAGCACTGTCTGTTGAGAGAAGGGTGATATCAGAAGTGTAGATAGTAAGAGCTAGAAACTTGGCACTGTGTCTGTTGAGAGAAGAATCATATCAGAAGTGTAGGTAGTAGTCAGAGCTGGAGACTTAGCACTGTGTCTGTTGAGAGAAGAGTGATATCAGAAGTGCAGATAGTAGTAAGAGCTAGAGACTTAACACTGTGTCTGTTGAGAGAAGAATCATATCAGAAGTGTAGGTAGTAGTCAGAGCTGGAGACTTAACACTGTGTCTGTTGAGAGAAGAATCATATCAGAAGTGTAGATAGTAGTAAGAGCTATAGACTTTACACCGTGTCTGTTGAGAGAAGAATCATATCAGAAGTGTAGGTAGTAGTAAGAGCTAGAGACTTAGCACTGTGTCTGTTGAGAGAAGAGTGATATCCGAAATGTAGGTAGTAAGAGATGGAGACTTAGCACTGTGTCTGTTGAGAGAAGAACATAGGAGCCAGCAGAGACAGAGAAGACAAATAATAAAATAAGAACAGAGATGATGTTGTAGAAGGAGGAGATAGAGAACTTAGATCTAAATTACTAGAATGAAAACCATCAGATGTGCTGAACTGTGCTATGAGTTGTGTATTGGATTAATGTTCCAGCGTTGTAGGGCAGAGAGAAAATAAACTTCTTTAAGCTTCTATCATGGACTTGTTAAATGTTCATATTGTTTACATGAAAAGTTAGTCTACAACAAATGTTGAAGTAAGTGACTGCAAACTATAACACAACAAATGTTGAAGTAAGTGACTGCAAACTATAACATAACAACATGGAAAGAAGAACAGTAATTAGAAATAAGTCTACATAAATAAGAGAATAAATTTTACATATGTACCAAACAAAAACTTAAAACTGAATGTGACAGTTTACTTAGTGGGGGTCTCCCTACAGTATAATCATGCAAGTTATTTTAAAATAACTTTTGTGAATGAAATTTAATCATGTGGACTTTAAAAAATGTTTATATAATTTATTGCAGGCAAATATTTCTTTATTTTCTATTTTGAACAGAATTGTTTGTTTTTTTTTATAACACTTTTAATAGTTTTCCTTGTACTTGGCTATAAATACATTTGAACTCGCCCGTGTTATACGAGTATTTTCCACCCACGGATCTTTTCATTGCTGCACATGTCTGTACGGGGAATTTGCAAGATCTCTCTCCCTCTCTCTATTCAACTCTGTCTCCCTCTCTCTCTCTCTCTCATTATTCTATATTGTACCTTTCATACATAAAAAAAACGACAATAAAATAGAACAAACAAATCACTACATTTTATTGACACTCAACTTTGTGCCTTCACGGATCTCGGACAAAATAAAAGCACATGATGATGATGATCTTAACTCTTTCTGTGCCGGCGGGAAAAACGCGGACGTACTGTTGCGCGCCAAGCAAAAATGCGCTGGTCTTTAGATAATTGAGGGTATCATTGAAAAACTGAATTTAAAATAATATTTCCATGTTTAAAAAATACTAGATAATCATTAAAAAAAGCTAAATGAATAAAGGTTCCAGAAATGTATATTTTTTTTGTAGGAAAAAATAATTGTTGAGAAAATTAGACAAAATATTTAGCCCTCCTCTTCCCCCCCCCCCCAAAAAAAAAAATCTCTAAAACATTAAACTAATGGTTGTCTACTTACCAAGAGCTGTAAATATCCACTTGTTACACATAATTTGAAGATAAAATGAATTCCTTCCAAGAAATATCAACTTTTTACACAAACTGAAAAAAAAAACAGAAGCAGAACAATGAAACTAGCAAGAAAAGATAAAGGAAGCAGAACAATGGTTATATTCAGTTTGAGAAAAACCTTCTTGAAGATTGGGGTGGTCCTGAAAAGGACCTGGTTATGGTGCAGAGTAATGTGATGATTAGCCTAGTCAGGAATTATTTGGCAGCTGCAGCTTTCTTCAGGATGACCCTGGCACTGACTGATAAAAGGCTGAGGTTGGCTAGGTGGCCCTGGCACTGACTGATAAAAGGCTGAGGTTGGCTAGGTGGCCCTGAAATGAAAAAAAAAGTAAATGAATGCATAGTTTTTGTAGGAAAAAAAAATTCTGTTGAGAAAATGAGAAAACATTTTTAGACTAAAAAACTATTAGTGATATAGAAAGTAATTATTACAAATAAAGTAATCAAAAATAATTTATTTGTGAAAACAGCAGTACTATTATTAGACTAAAAAAACTCTTATAAAAAACAAAAGTGATGTCTACTTACCAACACAGCTGCAAGATTTTTATGTGCAGGACTTCTTATCAATGTTACAGCTGGCAGAGAGCAGATCAAAAAAAATATAAAAAACAAGCATTTCATATATACAAAAATGGCAAAAAAAACCATTATGTACAGAATATATTTGCAAGACATGAAATGTGGAAAAAAGAGCAAAAAACATATGTACCAAACAAAAACTTAAAACTGAATGTGACAGTTTACTTAGTGGGGGTCTCCCTACAGTATAATCATGCAAGTTATTTTAAAATAACTTTTGTGAATGAAATTTAATCATGTGGACTTTAAAAAATGTTTATATAATTTATTGCAGGCAAATATTTCTTTATTTTCTATTTTGAACAGAATTGTTTGTTTTTTTTTATAACACTTTTAATAGTTTTCCTTGTACTTGGCTATAAATACATTTGAACTCGCCCGTGTTATACGAGTATTTTCCACCCACGGATCTTTTCATTGCTGCACATGTCTGTACGGGGAATTTGCAAGATCTCTCTCCCTCTCTCTATTCAACTCTGTCTCCCTCTCTCTCTCTCTCTCATTATTCTATATTGTACCTTTCATACATAAAAAAAACGACAATAAAATAGAACAAACAAATCACTACATTTTATTGACACTCAACTTTGTGCCTTCACGGATCTCGGACAAAATAAAAGCACATGATGATGATGATCTTAACTCTTTCTGTGCCGGCGGGAAAAACGCGGACGTACTGTTGCGCGCCAAGCAAAAATGCGCTGGTCTTTAGATAATTGAGGGTATCATTGAAAAACTGAATTTAAAATAATATTTCCATGTTTAAAAAATACTAGATAATCATTAAAAAAAGCTAAATGAATAAAGGTTCCAGAAATGTATATTTTTTTTGTAGGAAAAAATAATTGTTGAGAAAATTAGACAAAATATTTAGCCCTCCTCTTCCCCCCCCCCCCAAAAAAAAAAATCTCTAAAACATTAAACTAATGGTTGTCTACTTACCAAGAGCTGTAAATATCCACTTGTTACACATAATTTGAAGATAAAATGAATTCCTTCCAAGAAATATCAACTTTTTACACAAACTGAAAAAAAAAACAGAAGCAGAACAATGAAACTAGCAAGAAAAGATAAAGGAAGCAGAACAATGGTTATATTCAGTTTGAGAAAAACCTTCTTGAAGATTGGGGTGGTCCTGAAAAGGACCTGGTTATGGTGCAGAGTAATGTGATGATTAGCCTAGTCAGGAATTATTTGGCAGCTGCAGCTTTCTTCAGGATGACCCTGGCACTGACTGATAAAAGGCTGAGGTTGGCTAGGTGGCCCTGGCACTGACTGATAAAAGGCTGAGGTTGGCTAGGTGGCCCTGAAATGAAAAAAAAAGTAAATGAATGCATAGTTTTTGTAGGAAAAAAAAATTCTGTTGAGAAAATGAGAAAACATTTTTAGACTAAAAAACTATTAGTGATATAGAAAGTAATTATTACAAATAAAGTAATCAAAAATAATTTATTTGTGAAAACAGCAGTACTATTATTAGACTAAAAAAACTCTTATAAAAAACAAAAGTGATGTCTACTTACCAACACAGCTGCAAGATTTTTATGTGCAGGACTTCTTATCAATGTTACAGCTGGCAGAGAGCAGATCAAAAAAAATATAAAAAACAAGCATTTCATATATACAAAAATGGCAAAAAAAACCATTATGTACAGAATATATTTGCAAGACATGAAATGTGGAAAAAAGAGCAAAAAACACATGAACACTTTACAACAGTCGTCTGCTGTCTCCAGTCCAAGAAATGGATAAGAAGTAAAGATAACCAAGTCAGAATGGTATGAAAAGGAAGAACAAAGAGTGGTCCAAACAGAAAATGCAGACAAATGAAGTTATGAAATCGGTAGCATCTTGCTCAAGATGGCTGATGATAACTGAAAAACATTCTGCTGGACACAGATGAGGTTTGTCCAAGCATCCTGTGCAGCAGAACTGTGTCCGGACTACCTTGTCCGGTCTGCT
Organism: Achatina immaculata; assembly: GCA_009760885.1. NCBI lineage: Eukaryota > Metazoa > Mollusca > Gastropoda > Stylommatophora > Achatinidae > Lissachatina > Lissachatina immaculata. Next base: position 29,885 of record WNKJ01000203.1, on the reverse strand, counting down.
GCAGTAGGCACAGCGAGCAATTGAGGTACCCCTTTTCATCAGGTGAGTACCTGTGAACCAGTTATATAGTGCAGGTTTTGCTCTCTTGTGAGATGACATAGTAACACCAGGATTGGTGCTGTTGGCTGCCAGGGATCTCAGGCCTTCAATGAGTTGTTCCTTGAACCAGACCAGAGATCTCTGTTCCCTGGCAGGCTCCTCACAATACAAATATATGAGCATTCACCTGAATAACTTCCAAAATCCAAGTGAATATCTTTTTCCACCACATCACTATCTTTCTTTCCTGCAAGCCATAGTAGGAGACCATTTGGTCAATCCTGTCACAGCCATTCATATACTGGTCGTATGTGTGAATGATGTCAGGCTTTTCGTATTCATCCTTTTCTGGTTCCTGTTCATTGACAACACGAATTGAGGTGGCTTTTCCATGTGTTGTCACAACATGGACAGGTTTCTTTTTTTCCTTTTCCTTCCAGGAGACACACACAGAATCTGCTGCTCACCATCTCTCACATAGTAGATGGGCTTTTTTACAGGTACTGTCAGAGTTTTTAGCTCTGGAGGAAAATCTTTACGACAAACATTCAAGGTACCAGTGTAATTATGGCCTTTGTCCTGCAAAAATGAAATCAGTGGAAGACTGGTGTAAAACCTGTCTCCATAGAAGTGATGTAAAGCTGTGAGTGGCTGCATCAGTGTATCAAACACTTTCACAGCATTTACTTTGCTGTCAGCACTGGAAGAGCTGTAAGAAGTATTACAGCTGAAATATAGCAACAGGTTGAAAACATAACCTGTGATGGAGCCAAACGTCTTGATATGATATTTAGACGGTTTGGTTTTATTGTATTGTTTGTGCTGCCAGCATCCCTTGTAGCCAATTACCATCTCATCAATGCTCAAATCACTGTAGGGGCTGCCTGAAATGATGCCAATACCTGATTGACAAATGGCTCAATTTTCAACTTGCCTGCACTATCAGCTTCACCGACATGCAACATGGTGTTGTATATCAGTTGAAACTGATTCCTGGGAAACATCTCCCCAAAAAAATGCAGCATGAAAATAAGATTTGGTGCTCCAATAATCACTGATGCTCATGGCTACTAGTGTTGCCAGAAATTTATAAATTTCATGACGATCAACAGATACCCACTGCTGTAATCTACTGCCCTTCTTTACATTTACAGGTTGGCTAAGTTTCATAGCAGCATTTTCATTTATGCTGCTAATGAGACTGTCCGAAACATCTTCGGTGAAAAGTGCCAGGAAAAAGCTCAAAGGTGTCCTATCATTGCCAAGATTGAGCAACACACCACTGCCATCATATTCTTCAGTAGCAGTACCTACTACTTCATCTATCTCTGCTGCTCTCCATGGTGAAACTGGTTCTGCATCTGTTGTTTGAGCTGCAGAAACATTCCTCTTTACCCTTTTGGCAGGTGGAGAATCAGAAGTAGCAGTACTTGTCAAGGGACGACAGTCACTGTCACTTTCTATGTCACTACTTTCATCCACAATGTCAGAAGCTTTGTCAGACTTGGAAGCATGGTCTGAATCAGCATCACTGTCAGAATCAAAACGGTCAGAATCTGATTTCTCTTCAGTAATGACACTTTTCCTACCAAATACTGTCCTAAACATATCTCTATAAACGATTGCACTCTTTCTAACAGGTCTAGAGCTACGTGAGATACATTCAGTAAAATCTGCCATGTCTACAGTTCGATATACTTATGAAAAATTGCAAAAAACTCAACAGAGAGCTTCACAAAATGTTGCTTCGGCGCCCATGCTGAGTAAAAAGGAAGAAGGTTCTTTCTGACATGTGCAGTTAACATTCAAAGCAAAAGGTGGATTGGAGTGATTTCAAGAATTCCAATGATCAAAAAATTGACCGCTGGTAAGCAATGGGTATACCGGAAGTGTAAAAAAATTGACGCCTGGCACGGAAAGAGTTAAGAAATAAGTCCCCACATTCTAATAACTCTTAAACGTAAACTAAATCCTCAGACACGCAATGTCAGACAATGTTTATGTAAATCTTCTACAGCTCGTGATGTATTAACAGAGCTATATGACTGTTGTAACCTGACAGCATCCTTTAACATGCGTGCTATGTGGATGTAGTAACTCAGTAGTCTATTACAGTCAGAATTCTATAGAATTCCTCTATCTCCACTTGTTCTTACAGCTGTTTCCTTCACTCTCCTCTGTTGTTCCTCACCTTTCCAGCTGTTTCATTAACTCTCCTCTGTCTTTGCTCAGCCTTCTTGCTGTTTCCTTCTTTCTCCTTTGTTTTTTCCTCAACCTTCCTGCTGATTCATTCACTCTGTTTTTCCTCAACCTTTTGGCTGTTTCATTCACTCTCCTATATTTTTCCTCAGCCTTTCGGCTGTTTCATTTGCTCTCTTCTCTCTTTGCTGAGCCTTTTGGCTGTTTCACTTTCCACTCTCTTTCCTCAGTCTTCTGGCTGTTTCATTCACCCTCTTCTGTATTTACTCAGGCTTCCAGCTGTTTCATTCACTCTCCTCTGTCTTTTCTCAGCTATCCTTCTGCTTAATTCACTCTCTTCTGTCTTTTACTCAGCATTTTGGTTGCTTTTTTTCACTCTCTTCTTTCTTTTCTCTGCCTTGCAGCTGCTTCATTCACTCTCCACTTTTTTATCATCCTTCCAGCTGCTTCTTTCACTTTCTGTCTTCTTCTTTCCTCAGACTTCTGATTGCTTCTTTCAGTCTCCGTCTTCATCTTTCCTCAGCCATCCAGCTGCTTCTTTCACTCTCCTCCTCCTTTCTCTAGCCCTTTAGCTGATTTATTAAGTCTTCTTCTTTTAATCTTTTAGCTTCTTGCTTTTATAATTTATTCTTCTTTTATTCTTATAACTTCTGCTTTTACTTTTTTAGTCATCTTCTTTTATTCTTTTAGCTTCTGCTTTTATTTTTTAGTCTCTTTCTTTTATTCGCTTGCGTACTAACACTACTAACCTTTCTTTCAGTTTCACGCTCGTGTGCTAACAATACTAACCTTCCCTTCAGTTTCATGCTTTATTACTAATATTACTAACTCTCTCCCGATGTGTCTCTACCTTGCCGTGGTGGGAGAACTTATGTTTCCAAAAAAACATGAAGAGCTATTCTGATGGTAGCATAGCTACCATGCCAGGAAGTTCGAGTTGTTAGAAACAGATGAAGAGAGACACTTAAACTCATATGCATTAACAGCTCTAATACTAATACTTTAATAGTACCACTAAGATAATAGCAATCTAAACTAACAGAAACCAAAACATTCTTATCTAAAACAAAACTAATTTAGCATAACATGACATGATACATAACATAACCTCACATCAACTAGCATAACATTATAACTTTGCATAACTGATTTAACCTAACTTTAATTCACAGTAACCTTTTTCTTTTTTGTTTTGGATTTTCACTTTTTTGTCAACCCTTTTCTCTTCTTTTGTTTTTTTTTTTCTCATTCTACTTTTACACTTTTCCTGCCTCTTTTTTTAGTGTCTCCAGTTCATACTGATGTCCAAAGAGCTGTAGGCATTACTGGTGTGTGAGGTAAGTACTAGCACAGTTGAGAGAAAAATCAGCAAGTTTATGAGATAGTGGCTGGACTTAACACCAAGCTTGATGGACATAGCACTTTACTGCAAGAAGATCAAGCTGCACTTGCCACTCAGGTCTGTGGCAGAGAAGGAAGAAAAGCAGCATCAGTTCTAGAAAACAGTTGCTCTTACTCTTCATTGGCCATAGTACTGGAAAGAAGTGGCAGTAGACCAAGCCTCATGGAAAATGACTGTGTAAGGGTTCAGTGCTTTTTGGGGAGGTATTGAAGACCAAATTTGTAACAAAAGATATAATCACAAGAGACAAGCTTAGGCTGTTGTTGATTATTCTAATCCAGTACTGGTAGAATCTCTCTCTCTCTGAACCTTAAGTGGCCAGGGCACATGGGGCTTCCGCAAGGGTTTTCCACAAATGCCTGTCCTTTGCCATTCTATTGCTCAACATCCTTTCTGTTGTTCTTCTCCATGTCTCTTTTGATCTACCCTTTCTTCTGATCCCCTGTGGTGTCCATTTTAGGGCTAGTTTTGGTAGTGAGTTGTCAGTCATTCAGAGCACATGTCCCAACCATTGCCAGCGTCTTTCTTCAATAATTGCTGTCAGTGGCTTCATCTGCATTTCTGCCAACAAGATGTTATTTCTTATAGTGTTTGGCCAAAATATTTTTCTAATTCTTCATAAACATTTAGTCTGGAAAGAATTCAACTTGTTTTCTTTGGTTTTGGTGATTTTACAGCATTCACTTCCATAGAGTAGTACACTTAGAACATTACTTTTAAACATCCTGATTTTTTTATTTATGCTTAGTTTTTTTAGATTTCCATTTTGTCTGCAGCATTGCAAAAGCCTGGTTTTCCCTAGTAAGTCTGCTGTTGATGTCCTCTGTGCTGTCTCCATTTTCTACTACTCTACTGCCAAGGTATACAAATTCGTTGACCTCCTCCACTAACTTGCTATCTACTCTGAGTACATTTTTGTTGTTCTCATTAACTTTGTCTTTCCTACGTTGATCTTTAGTCCTATGTTGTTTGCAATCTGAGTTAGCTTGTTTATTTTATCTTGCATATCTTTGTGGCTGCTTGATAGTAGACAAATGTCATCCGCAAAGTCAAGGTCCTCCAGCACTGTGTCAAGGGTCCATTGTAATCCTCTGCGTTTGTCTGATTGTCCTTCATTAACCAGTCTACTGCCAAGATAAATAATGTTGGTGATAGTGCACATCCCTGCTTCACTCCTGTTTGTACCCTAAAGCTGCTGGAGGTATGTTCTCCACAGGTCACTTTGCACTGAAAACCCTCGTATAGGGCTTTGATTACATTTATATCTTATGGGGAAGGCCATGCCATCTTAGGATTTTCCACACTGCATCTCTGTTGATATTGTCAAAGGCTTTATTGAAATCTATAAACAATGCATATGTTGTGTGGTACCCGGATTCTGGAAAGAATAGGACCACTGTACCCTACCACGCATGATCGTAAAAGGTGACTAAGGAGGGTTTGGCATAGGGCCAGCAACCCTGTCTGGTTAAAGAACTATCAGACTGCTACAGAAACAGAAGCATGGGAAATAACAAATGCAGGTGGAAGGAGAAATGCTTATCAGGAAACTGAGTCTACTGCCACTCACCAGTAAAGTATTTTGCAGAGTAATCATCAACAGAATTGTACCAGCACTTGAGGGAAAACTTCGGAAAGAGCGGGCAGGATTTAGGAAAGGAAGATCATGCATAGACCACATATTTGTACTTAGACACATTAGAACAGGCAAATGAGTGGCATAGCACAACTGGTAGAATCACTCATATGAAAATCTTCTTCAAATAGACATGGGTGGAGGTTATATATGAGCATTCGTTTTTGTTGAACTTCACAGATGGAGGTTGATATCTCTGGCAGATCAGAAGTTCATCTCAGACATAGCAAATAGTGCAGTGCAACACTCACAGATGAAGGCATCGGGGCATAATTACAAAAGGCAGGGAAAGGTAAGAATTTGGACATAGTATTTCACTTAATCCTTCCAAAAGGAGTCAAGATGTTTTGGTTTTTTTTTTAAAAACCATGAAGGTAAAGAAAAAAACAGAATCAGAGAGGAAGAGAAAAGATTCAAGGAAAACTTTATCAGATCAGAGGAAGATGGGAAAGTTATAGGACACATCAGACTGAAATATGGAAAGATGAAAGAAAGCATTGGGTAATGTATTTGATCAATTATAAGAGGGTCTCACATGCAAAATGACTGTGAATATTTGGAGGTGTTTTCGCAAGAAAAAATGAGCTTGCATATAAGATGGGTTCACATTTATGCCCTTGGTAATTTGGTGGTGTTCAAGTCTAATTTTAAGGTAAAAAACTGAGTGTGTTTTCTTTTAATATAAAAGTTAAGGGATAACTGATACATTACCTTTATTTTTTGTTAGTGCCAGTCATCCTCATTTTCTTCTTCTCTCATTTCATCTTCAGCACTGATGCCGGTATCAGATTCATAGTTTGAGTCATCCAACCCACCCTAACCTCTGAACACAGATCTGGCCCAATGGAGAGGAACTGAAAGACAAGGCTACAGGGCCACCACTCAGGCTTGGAGAAGATGGCAGACTTTGTCAGGGTGACAGGGCAGCAGATTCAGCATGACGAACATTCCTTGAACGCTGAAGAATAATAGATGGAGACTTCTCAGACTATGTCACATCCTTGCTCCCATCCATGTTACTAGAAGCACATCATTTACTAAACCCAATTACAATAAATTCATTTGTGATTCCCCATCCCTCACCCCCTCCCAAAAAAGCTCTATTTATTCACTGTGTCAGTAAATGTATATTTGGTTTCTTTAGCTTGTCTCTTGGGGTCAGTGCAAGGTTCCCAGTAATTAACCCAATTTGAGAAACTCATATACATGAAGGTTGCATGGTTGGGGAATGATACAAAATAGACCATCTCAGAAACCTGAAATCCCTCCCTTTTGTACTGAGGTGTCAGTGTGCCCATTTTCAAGGAGATATGATGTGAGCCTCCCAGCCATTACTGAGAAGAATATCTTCCCTTCTGCAGTGAGAAGAGAGATTGGTCCGAACTGGCTGACGTCATTGGGGTTTTGCTCTTGAGGATCGTATAATCAGCTGCCTCTTTTGCTCCCTGCTAATACACCTATGATCCCTGCTGATCTAGGGAAACCACAGAGACTGGGTTGTGACCCCAGTACCGTTTAGCTGAAAACTTCTGCCCAAGTGCAAAATTGGACCTTCTGATTGGCAGACTAGTATGATAACCACTACACAACCACCGTGATGTAGGCCAGTTTTAAAAGTGACAGCATGTTCTTACATGCTTGTTTAAGATACAGATGAGTTTTGTTCCTAACTCTATTCATAAGTTGAATTTGCATGTAAGCTGGAACAGTTAGGTACATTTTGTATCTGACATCAGTCAAATGTTTGTACCTTTCTATGAAAAAAAAAATTAAAGAAGCCAACCAACTGCTGTAGATGTGCAATGTTTTGATGTGTGTCACAAAGTAGTGCTTAATTGTTATTACAATTCATTGTTGTAACTTGAATTTTTAATATAACACAGTTTACCCACTGTTGGTAACTACAAGTGTCAGACATTGATACCCTAGTGACTGGGTGTACTTTTTTCAGATTCCGAAAGATCCAAGTGTTCTGCTCTCATGTTGAAAACGATGATGTTTATGATGGCAGTTTTAATCATAGGTTGTTACAGTGATATTTTTGATGATGAGTGACAAGATAACCTTTGATAATTGGCCTCCATGCCTTTCATCATTCCCTTGAGCATAAGCAAGAAGACGGTTTCCTCTAATATTTTTGTCCATCCCATCATCATTCCCCTTACCATATGTAAGAAGACAGATGTCCTTTGATATTTTTGTTGATAATTTGCTTCCATGCCTTTCATCATTCCCATGAGCACATGTCAGAAGACAGATGTCCTTTGATAATTTTGGTGATAATTGGCTTCCATGCCTTTCATCGCTCTCCTGAACATATTGAAGAAGACAGATGTCCTTTGATATTTCTGTTGATAATTGGCTTCCATACCTTCATCATTCCCTTGAGAATATTGAACAAGACAGATGTTTTTTGATATTTTTGATGATAATTAGCTTCCATACTTGTCATCATTCCCCTGAGTATGTATAAGTAGATGGAATACTTTTTATATATTTGGTGATAATTGGCTTCCATGCCTTAAATCATCACCCTGAGCACATGCAAGAAGACGGTTGTCCTTTGATAATTTTGGTGATAATTGACTTTCATTCCTTACATCATTCCCTTGAGCATGTGCAAGAAGACAAATGTACTTTGATATTTTTGGGTGACAAATGGCTTCCATGCCTTTCATCATTCCCCTGATCACATACAATAAGATGGTTGTCCTTTGATATTTTTGGTGATAATTGGCTTCTGTGACTTTCATCATCGCCCTTAGCACATATAAGAAAATGGATGTCCTTTGATATTTTGGTGATAACTGACTTATTTGCCTTTCATTATTCCTCAGCATATGTAAGAAGACGGATATCCTTTGATATTTTTGGTGATAATTCTCTTCCTTGCCTTTCATCATTCCGCAGAAAACATGTTAGAAGACACGTGACTTTTGATATTTTTGGTGATAATTAGCTTCTATGCCTTTTATCATTCTCCTGAGGACATGCAACAAGATGGATGTTGTTTGATATTTTTGGTAATAATTCACTTCCATGCCTTCTATCATCACCTTGAGCACATACAAGAAGACGGATCTCATATATTTTTGTTGATAATTTGTTTTCATGTCTTATCATTCCCCTTTGTGCATACAAGAAGACACATGTTCTTTGATATTTTCGGGGATAATTGTCTTCCATACTTTTCATCATTCCCTTCAGCATATGCAAGAAGATGGATGTCCTATAATATTTTTGATGATAATTTGCTTCCATCATTCTCCTGAGCACATGCAAGAAGATGGATGTCCATTGATATTTTTGGTGATAATTGGCTTCCATGCCTTTCATCATTCCCATTTCCACAGGCAAGGAGATGGATGTCCATTGATATTTTTGGTGATAATTGGCTTCCATGCCTTTCATCATTCCCATTTCCACAGGCAAGGAGATGGATGTCCATTGATATTTTTGGTGATAATTGGCTTCCATGCCTTTCATCATTCCCATTTCCACATGTAAGAATATGGATGTTCTTTGATATTTTTGGTGATAATTTGCTTTCACGCCTTTCATCATTCCACCTGAGCACATACTAATGGTGATATTAAGTTTCAGTGGTTTTCATCTTAATCCTGAGCACATGCAAGATAGATGTCATTTAATCTTTTTGGTGATAATTGGCTTCCATGCCTTTTATCATCCCCTGAGATTCTGCAAGAAAATGGTTGTCCTTTGATAATTTTGGTGATAATTTGCTTCCGTTTCTTAAATCATTCGCTTGAGCATATGCAAGAAGACAAATGTCCTTTGATATTTTTGGGGACAAGTTTCTTCCATGCCTTTCATCATTCCCCTGAGCACTTGTCAGAAGGCAGATGCCGTTTGATATTTTGGTGATAATTGTCTTCCATGCATTTCATCATTCCACCTGAGCACTTGTCAGAAGGCAGATGCCGTTTGATATTTTGGTGATAATTGTCTTCCATGCATTTCATCATTCCACCTGAGCACATGTAAAAAGACGGATATCATTTGATATTTTTGGTGATGATTCGTTTCAGTGCCTTTCATCATTCCCCAATCTCCATGCAAGAGGACAGTTGTCCTTTAATACTTTTGGTTATAATTGTTTTTCAATGGCTTTCATCATTCCTCTGTTTATATGTAAAAATAAAAATATCCTTTGATATTTTAGTGATAATTTCCTTCCATGCCTTTCATCATAATTGCCTTCCATTCCTTACATCATTCCCTTGAGGATATGCAAGAAGACAAATGTACTTTGATATTTTTGTTGATAAATGGTTTCCATGACTTTCATCATAGTCTTTAGCATATGCAGGAAGACAGATGCCCTTTGGTATTTTTGATGAGAACTGGTTTCCATACCTTTCATCATTATCATGACCATATGCAAAAAGATGGGATGTGCTTTGATATTTTTGGTAATATTTGTCTTCCATGGCTTTCATCATTCCCCTGAGCACATGCAAAAAGATAGATGCCCTGTGATATTTTTGGTGATATTTGTCTTCCATGCCTTTCATCATTTTGCAGAAAACATGTTAGAAGACAGACGTGCTTAGATATTTTTGGTGATAATTTGGAAAATGAATATTCTTTGATATTTTTGGTGATAATTGGCTTCCATGCCAGTCATCATTACCCTGAGCACATGTAAGAGTAGAGATATCCTTTGGTATTTTTGGTGATAATTGTCTTCATGCATTTCATCATTCCTGCGAGCACATGTGAAATGACAGATGTCCTTTGATATTTTTTTGATAATTGACTTTCAAGCCTTTCATCATTCTCCTGAGCACATGCAAAAAAACAGATGTCCTTTGATATTTTTGGTGATAATTGTCTTCTATGCCTTTCATCATTCCCCTGAATGTATACAAGAAGACAGATGTCTTTTGATATTTTTTGTGATAGTTGACTTCCATACTTTTCATCTCTTCCCCCCCCCCCCCCCCCCCCCGAGCACTTCCAAGAATACAGATGTCCTTTGATATTTTGGTGATAATTGACTTCCATGCTTTTCATCTTTCCCGTGAGCAAGAAGATGGATGCCCTCATAGTGAGCTGCATCGCAATTTAAGCTAAACCGATCTCTGTATCACTTGCTAGGCAGGGCCTTGACATCAAAGCCATGACAATGTGTTAAACTACAAAATATCAACCTTCATTTTAATAATATCAAACACTTAAGAAAGCACACTGAACAACTTTAAAATGACCATAGAGAGCAATCAGCTGTCGTCTTCTGTCTCCACAAAAAAGGCTCCACTCACTTCACAAACGAGCATTAAATCTGATTTGTGACAAACACCCAGTACAGACTGTAGATCAACACAAACAACTCAAAATTCTCCCCCACAAATATAGTCATTTTTAACAAAGTTTGTTCACAGAATTATGTTGCACAATGCTCCGCCTTGCATGTGGTCACTGTATAACACTAAATATAGCCAGCATTTAAACTGTCTTCTTCCTAAACCCAAGATTGATCTGTATAAGAAAAGCCTTGCATATTCTGCAGTACAGCTCTAGAACACCCTCCCCTACCATTTAAAATGCACTAGTAATACTTATACTTTAATTGAAACCTGTTTCATTATTTACCTGCTTGTAATTATATGCATCCATAGAATAACTTTTTTTGAATTCCATATGTTCTCAAGATTCTTGAAGATTGATGCTGCTTTTGCAATTCTGCAAAGACTATTCAATTCAAATGTAATATCCACCCTCATTTATGCATGCAAAAGCTGGAAAACAACTAAAAAAATTAGACTCTTTTGAAAACAAATGCCTAAGGAAAATACTCGGCATCAAGTGGAATGAATTCAAGAACAATGCAGAGATAAGACAGATGACTGAACAACAACCAGTCTCATGGGTGATCAGGAAAAGGAGATGGACATATGTTGGTCACTTGATGAGAAGAAATGATCAGAGAATCCCAAAACAAGCTATCAAGTGGAACACAACAGGCCGAAGAAAAAGAGGCAGACCACATGAAACTCTGAAGAGGACATTATTAAGAGAGGCCAAATTAACAGGCATAAAATCCTTTGATGAGGTTGAAAGACTCGCCGAAGACAGGAAAAATTGGCGAACTACTTTGTGAGCCTTATGTGACGTTTAACGGCACGGGAAGGATATAAGATAGAATAACCAGCACTCTCTCAACCCCTGACTTATCAGCTATCAAATACTAAAATGACATAGTTCAAAATGTAACTTGTTAGATATTGTTAGAAATTATTTTAATGTTTGTTATAAAACATATGTTAGAAGATCTGTAGTGACAATGTATTTTGATTTTGTATGTGTGCGTGCGCTATTTTATTAGGTTAATTACTTCTTCTCTTTTACTTTGAATGTAATAGTTTAATCTTACATTCTTTTGATATGCTTTTTCCCTAATGTAATTTGTATACTTGTATTAAATTGAGTGTGTGGGAAGAATGAAAGATAAGAGTGATGAAGGGCAGAATGTAAGACGGGCCTGCATGCCCAATTCTTTACCCTTTAAAAATAAAGATTATTTATTCATTCATTCCCTGGAACTTTGGCTGATGTTTTGTTTTTGCATCCGTTACAATGAAGATGTTGAGGCACAACATTGTCAGACTGGGCTGATTTATGGTGGAGTTTTTTGTTTTTTTTTTTGCAGTCCCCAAGTAGAGCAAAAACTGTTAAAGAAGTATTACACACACCAAACTCCCTACAGACTCCACCACTATGGGACTATGCTGATCCCCGCAGTGTTAGCCAAACTAGGCTTGTTACTGGGGGTACCACCAGGGAGGTGGGACAGGGTCTTGGCTGGCTATGATTCACCAACCTTCATGTTAGTTGTGGGTCATTCGACTGCCAAATTGCATAACTCACATCAGCTCTCAACAGTAAGAAGCAACAATGAAACTAACATTTGTACATATCTCATATTTAAACTCATCACTGATGCATACTTAACAGAAATCATTATGGTCACACTCATAAAAGTTTCAAAATAGTTATAACTAAACTGTCATAAAATATATATTGTCACATTTTAAAAAAAAAAACATTTTCAGTCTTCTGATAACTTTTTTTTTTGGTTTATTGTTTGGATCATCATCATTGCTCAGATTCCCTCCCCCCCCCCCTTTTTTTTCACTCGTGCACACAGATTAATTCTTACACTCACTTGTGCACATTTACTCATGCAGTCATTCACACTCACTTTCACTTATACTGAAACATTCACTCACACACACATTCAAACTTGCACATTCATGCACACTCACTCACTCTCACACTGTCACTCACACTTTTACACTACTCATTCTTTCTCACACAGACTCATGTGTGTTCTGTGGCGGTTGACCAGTTGTCTCGCATGTCTAGAACCCATCTTGTTCCTGGCCGTGCCGATCTGTATTCCCAGCTCTTTCAGGCTGAGCAGCCATGTAAATTCACTGCCCTTGAATTTCTCCACTCTACCTCTCTCTGAGCATGTTAACAATATCAGCTCAATCCAGTGCTTGTCTGTATTCGATGATGGCAGAGCCAGTCAATCAGCTTACTTTGCTTCCTGCTAAGTTCTTTTGGAATCTTGCAGCAGTTTCCTGGTCCAGGCTTAGAAATGATTTACTGAGTTTTGTTGAGGTCACTGTTCAAAGGTATTTGACAAAAAATAGTAACTGTATATATGGAGAGTTTTGAGACAACATATATATTAATATATCTTTCACTCTTTGGATACACACGCACTCTCATACTGTCACTCCATCACTCACTCCTATCAATTACTACATTTGCAATGTCATTCATTCACACACAAACTCATGCACACTAATTCACATGCTCACTCATTCACTCACACTTTCTTATTCACACTCACACAGTCATTCACACACTTGCTCAGATACACACATTCACTGACACTCACTCAAAGATCCATTCACAGACTCATGCCCCATCTGTCACACTCATTAACTCACATTCACACCCATAATCTCTCATTAACTCATACTCAGTAACTCTCACACAACCAAACATTTACACCCATAATCTCTCATTAACTCATACTCAGTAACTCTCACACAACCAAACATTCACACCCATAATCTCTCATTAACTCATACTCAGTAACTCTCACACAACCAAACATTTACACCCATAATCTCTCATTAACTCATACTCAGTAACTCTCACACAACCAAACATTCACACCCATAATCTCTCATTAACTCATACTCAGTAACTCTCACACAACCAAACATTCACACCCATAATCTCTCATTAACTCATACTCAGTAACTCTCACACAACCAAACATTTACACCCATAATCTCTCATTAACTCATACTCAGTAACTCTCACACAACCAAACATTCACACCCATAATCTCTCATTAACTCATACTCAGTAACTCTCACACAACCAAACATTTACACCCATAATCTCTCATTAACTCATACTCAGTAACTCTCACACAACCAAACATTCACACCCATAATCTCTCATTAACTCATACTCAGTAACTCTCACACAACCAAACATTCACACTTTACACTAACACATACTCAGTCTCACTCATTCAGATTCACTCAAAAAAATTGGATTCACTCAAAAATTGCTTACTCATTCACTTACTCATACACTCACACTAGGACTCACTCTCTCATATAGACATTCATGCACAATCACTCACACACTTAAATACACACATTTGCACTTACTACACACTCACTCACACATTCATTCACTCTGAGACACACAAATTTACTACACTCTGTCAATCACACTCATTCACTCACACATTTACTCACTCTTACACTCACTTGTGCACATTTACTCATTCTTAAACTCACTTATGCACATTTACTCACTCTTACACTAACTTATGCACATTTATTTATGCAGTCACTCACACTCACTTTCACTCAGTCACACACACACAGTCACTGATAGCCACACTCACACATTATCACACTCATGCTCACTATCACTCACTCATGCTGTCCCTCACATTTTACATTACTTATTCTTTCTCACACAGACTCATTCACTTAAACTTACTCATACACATTCACTCATATATGCTGACAGTCACACGCATCCGTGCACACTCAGTCTGTCATACTAATACACTCCTCCCACTCACTTTATTTCACTTTCTCCCACACTCACAGTTGCTCTTCTCACTCACACTTACTCACTCACAATAACACTTTACATGAATCTGTACTCATTCACTAAAATTCATTAACTCAAAATTGCTAACACTGACAAACTCCAGTCACGCTCATTATGTCATGCACATAAAATTATTGGTATTTTATTTTTGTGATTATCCTTGGTCCTATGATATACTAGGTTCTTATGATGTAATAAGGTACTTCGCTACTGTGTAGGTCCTCACTCTACCTGTGTCAGACTTGCCATATTGGGACGGCAATCATTATTTAAGATGTCAGTTATCCATGTACACCACACATACAAACACAGCCAAATATATATCAAATGAAAACCAAGAACTAAATATTCAAAACAATTTCCAGCTCACACTGTCTAATAAATGAGAATGACAGAATGGGACAACAACACAGAGTACATGACACAACATAACTGCCAATAATCAATACTAATGGTTCATTAATATGAATTGTCTGATTGTCTCAGTCATGAGTTCCATTTCTACTAGTTCACTATATACATCAGCTGTTTCTTGGGTTCCTATCTTTCTTCTAGTCCCACATCTCCTCCCTCTATTCTCTACCTTATGACTTTGGTCATCGGTGCCCGTGCACCTGGTAGCTCATTATATTTCTCCCTTCTCTACTTTCCTCCTCACTCTCTAACATACGACTTTGGTCGTCGGTGCATTCTGCACCTGGTAGCCTTCTATCTTAATTCAATACTATTCTGTTGCCTGGCAACCGTCTCCTTTCTTTCCTAATTCCTTCCTCCCTTCTTCCATAGCTCCTTGTCACTCTCACCCTCACTATACATGCATGTAATCATCAGTGTAATCATTATATAATCAATACAATAAAAATGATACTCACATAATCAATGAAATATGAGCTTCTCTTCTAAATGCACTCGATACCTTTAATGAAGGAATACAATTCTAACCAACAAATGCTATCCAGTTCCTATTATTCATATGCATAATTATAATACCCCTCATCTACACACAGAAACCTTACAAAAACAACATTACAGAGGAGGCGGGATACTTTGATTTATAACACAAAACTACAACCCTATCCCACTTAGGCACATATACCAAGAACGGCACACATTTTAAATTCGTGCCTTACCTCATGAAAACAAATCACAAAATTAAAGTGAAATCGTTCACTCCTGTTATTTATCCATGCTTGCCCTCTCTATCTACATGTGATGTGTTTGGAACCAGCCCCACTGGTTGGCCATGCCAGAAAGACGGTTCCCATATCTCCCTCCTTCTCAAACACTCACTCACACAAAGACTCAGTCTTACACTGTCTCACACAGTAACATTCACTCACTTTCACACAGACCCTCACTCTTGTTGTGCACAATTACTCACACAGTGTTTCACTCATACTCTCACACTTCACTCAGACACATTCTCTGACATTCACACCGATATACACACACTCAAATTCACACATTAATGCACACACATGCTCCCTCACACCAATGCATTCTCTCTCTCAAACTGTCACTCACTCAACCCCCAACACTATCACACTTTACATTAACCTATAATTATTCATACTTATTAAATCAATATTACCCACTCACTCACTCACTCAATCATGTTCATGCACACTCACAAATACATTCATTTACTTACTCACACTTACTATCAAACAAATACATTCACCCTCTCTCTCACTTGCTTTCTATTATCACTCACTCACAAATACATTCACTCTCTGTCACTTGCTTTCTCACGCTTACTATCACTCACTCACAAATACATTTACACACTCTCTCACTTGCTTTCTCACACTTAATATCACCCACTCACAAATACATTCACCCTCTCTCTCTCTCTGTCACTTGCTTTCTCACACTTACTATCAGTGACTCACAAATACATTCACTCTCTCTCTCTCTCTCACTTGCTTTCTCACACTTACAATCACTCACTCACAAATACATTCTTCTCTCTCTAATTTGCTTTCTCGCACTTACAAATACATTCACTCTCTCTCTCTCCCACTTGCTTTCTCACACTTACTATCACTCACTCACAAATACATTCACTCTATCTCTCACTTGCTTTCTCACACTTACTATCACTCACTCACAAATACATTCACTCTCTCTCTCTCACTTGCTTTCTCACACTTACTATCAGTGACTCACAAATACATTCACTCTCTCTCTCTCTCTCTCACTTGCTTTCTCACACTTACTATCACTCTCACAAATACATTCACTCTCTCTCTCTCTCTCTCTCTCACTTGCTTTCTCACACTTACTATCAGTCACTCACAAATACATTCACTCTCTCTCTCTCTCTCTCTCACTTGCTTTCTCACACTTACTATCACTCACTCACAAATACATTCTCTCTCTCTCTCTCTCTCTCTCACTTGCTTTCTCACACTTACTATCAGTGACTCACAAATACATTCACTCTCTCTCTCTCTCTCTCTCTCACTTGCTTTCTCACACTTACTATCACTCACTCACAAATACATTCACTCCTCTCTCTCTCTCTCTCTCTCTCTCTCTCTCACTTGCTTTCTCACACTTACTATCACTCACTCATAAATGCATTCACTCTCTGTTTCTGTCTCACTTGCTTTCTCACACTTCTATCACTCTCTCTCACTTGCTTTCTCACACTTCTATCACTCACTCAGAAATACATTCACTCTCTCTGTGTCTCGCTTGCTTTCTCACACTTACTACACACACACAGACACAACCATAGTCACACGGACACAGACACACACACATAGACACAGACACATGCACAGACACACTTTTTCTCCTCGTTCTCTCTCACTCAGACTCATTCACTCAAGCTTACACACACACACACACACACACACACATTCACTTACTCATATTTTTAATTTGTTTCAAAAACAGTTTTCTCACATGTAAAGTTTACAATATACTAATGAACAATTTTATATTAATCTACATAATAACACCCCCACTCTTACTTCCAAATTCTCTTTGATAATCTCTTTATAAATTGAGACAATCATTCATTCAAATAGCTAATCAAAGAAAAAGTGCACTGTTTTGACAGTCTCCTAACCCCCTCCCCTAAAGACCACCACCAGCTAATGTTTATGTTCTAAGATAGACTTGACAAATCTCTTTGTCACATTTTTGATGTTCCGTTTAAGGGATGGACTTTGTGTGTATTTAAATGTTCAAATGTCCAAACAGAAACCTTAACTTTCTTGCTGAACTTTGTTCAGTGACTTTCAAAATTCTTTTGTATAAACCAATATCTTGTTTACAGTTGTCAGTCTCTCTACTGGGGGGAAACTTGCTTTATGGGTCACATTTTTCTAAGAACGTAGAGTATCATGGGAGCAAGGCACTGTGATTACAGTTCATTTCTAGGAGAATGTGTTGTCTACAGTTTGGTTTCATCCATGGTTTCTAGTGGGAGTTTCCTCTTATACTTGTCTCTGTAGTCCCAAGTGTTATGGAAACTTCTGAAGTCAAAGCCTGTAAGAAAAGACAGAATTTACAAATTTGTGTTTTAAAATTGTCCATGCACAAAAGTGTTAGAAATTATTCTCATATATCCAAGTGTAGTCAGTGAATATGTGTTCAATCTTTCAAACAGAAAATTAAATAGGGCAAGTGATTTAAATCTCTACTTACACAGAGTTTAGTGAACACAACTGCACAGAACATTCCTTCATTGCCAATAGTTAAATTTTGTGGTTAGAAGTTATTTTTTTTTTTAGTTTTGTGCTGGTAGGAAATAAAGATAATGCTTCTTCTATTGAAATAATGATGCTTTACTTACTTTTTTAAAATGCTGTTCATTAGGTTTGCATATTATGTGACCTGAGCTAAGCTTGTTGTTTTCTCATGGTGTCTGCGTTAAGAGCAAATCATATTCAGTATTGTCATGTTTGTTTTTGGTTTTTTTTTGTGAGAAGGCATAGGTCACGTCAGTAATGTAGTTTTATATGTTCCTATGATACCAGGGCTTGCAAGTCTGGTTCTCATATCTGAGGAGACGACAACGCCACTGTCACTATCAGCGCAGCCATTGTTGGAGACAGCATGTTCAGCTGTGTCATCTGTTGCAAGCGAAGGGTCTGGATTTGAGATGCACAAGTCTTCCCTCTCCCCCTCACTGATGTAAGGTGCAACCGGATCACTGAAGGTAGCATGAAAGGTTCTCTTATTTTAAGTGTATAATGTTTACCTTGTTGTAAAGAAAATTTGTAAATTTTGTACTTTAAATATTAATGTTTCTCAGTTCTGTACAACCATTCATTCAGTGTGGATGGTGTTACATTTGAAAGATACTTCTCTATCTTGTACAACTCTTACTGTTTCCAGTCAGTTGAAATCCTTTTCTTTTTTCTATGCTACTTGGTCAGTCTTATGAGTTTTTTCTCAGAAACTCCCTCCTAGGGCTACTAGATTGTGAAACACTAAAATGACTCTTCTCTCTCTCTCTCATTCTCTTACTCTTTCTTGCTCACATTTTCTCTCTCTCTCTCTCTCTCTCTCTCTCTCTCTCTCTCACTATCTTGCTCACACTTTCTCTCTCTCACACTCTGTCTACCCTCTTATAAGACAGAATTTTTAGGGAACAGAAAACTTTATGTAAAATAAAAAGGGAACATAGAACTGAGAAATCTGCTGGTAGCCTCTTGTTTATTACAGGAGTGTCAAATTACTCAGACAAAATGCTATGTATGCTAAGAAAACTCACTCGCCTGTGGGAAAAATGACAAGCACAAATACCCCACCTAGGATAGAAGGCCCTCCAGCTTTTGACACTGCACACCCGTCAATAGGTGGAGCTGAGATTTTGGCTAGGGCCACGCTGGACTGTTCAGGATGGTTGATGGATGGGGACACAGAGATCACCTGAGGGGATGGGGAAAATCTGGTTCAAATCAACAAATCCAGGACAAGACAAGCCTATGGGTCTCTACAACAATGGCTATCAGAAATAGGCAAAAAAAAACAAAGCCGCCAACAGACTATAGGTGGACATCAT
Source organism: Achatina immaculata (assembly GCA_009760885.1). NCBI lineage: Eukaryota > Metazoa > Mollusca > Gastropoda > Stylommatophora > Achatinidae > Lissachatina > Lissachatina immaculata. The sequence goes on along the minus strand of WNKJ01000203.1, from coordinate 10,403 downwards.
TGAAGCACCATCAGATCCCTCATTCCAAAGTCAGAGGGTCTCTGTGAAACTGTCTCAAAGCCATCGGAGGGGCCGGTATTGGACTTGGGGCCTGATCTCAGCTTCTCACTGGAAAAGCCTCCTGGGTATGAAAGAAAGACCTAGGACAAAAACCCCAATATGAAAAATATCGGAAACAAAAAAAAAAACCATTAGAGCCCGGACGTCACCTCGTAAACATTCATATCATGTGGTTTGGCCCCGGCTACCCTGCTGTAACTAAATCAGCTACAGGGGGCACACTAAACATTCTTCAAATCAACATTTCTGGACTTAGACCAGCCATAGTTAGGCCTATCCTGAAAAAAAGAAATCCAGAAGATGAGCTAAAAAGCTTTAGACCAATCTCACTGACTTCCAACATTGGAAAGCTAGCAAAACGAATGCTCAACAACAGACTCTACTGGTGGTTGGAATCCTTGGGATCCCTCAATAACTTTCAGGCAGGCTTCTGTAAAGGATCAAGAACCAAAGACCAGCTATTTCTCCTCCCTCAAAGTGTAAAAGACAGTTTTTACACAAGAGAAACTCTGTAGCTGTCTTTGTAGACTTCCAGCAGGCATATGACAGGGTCTGGTGAAAAAGGCCTTCTGTTAAAGATTCAAAACATGGGCATATATGGAAAAATATATCAATGGGTTAAAAACTACCTGAGTAACAGGACCCCTTAACAGACTCAAGTCAATAACTCTAAAAAAAAATGCACCCTGGAGGAAGGTCTACCACAAGGTTCTACTCTTAGCTGAACCTTGTTTGTAATGTCTATAAATGACCTCCCCAACCTTTTGAACACTCACAAAGCCATGTTTGCTGATGACCTTATCATATGGTGGAACAGACCTGCAGCTGGCTGCTGAGAGACTTAACAGAGCCCTCCTCACCATATCAGTCTAATGCAATTTCTGGAAGTTGAAGATCAATGTTAGTAAAACTACATATACAAACTAGCAAAGACTGAACTGAAAATAACTCTTGATGGTGCTCAAATCATGAAAGAAAAAAAAATTCAACATACCTTGGTGTGAAATTAGACAGAAAATTGAACTTTAAAGAGTTCATGGATGGACTAGCAGAAAAAGCATCCATAAGACTAAACTGATTCAAGCGGCTTGCAAGTACATCCTAGGGAGCTGACAAAGCAACACTCAAACAACTGTACACAGGATATGTTAGATCTATAGTAGATTACAACCTCCCCCTACAGGTCACAGCATCAAAGAGCTCTCATACACAAACTGACAGAATCCAGAACCAAGTCATTCATTTCATTTGTGGGGCAATGAGATCAACACCCACAGCTGCATGTAAAATTGATGCAAACATAGAGCCATTAGATATAAGATGCGAAAAGTCAAACAATGAGGCAGCATAAATATATAAACGGATGCCCCCAGATCATCCTAACAGAATAGTGGTTGATAAATGGAAGTGTAATAATAGACAAACTGAAAACTCCAGTGCACATAGCAGAACAGTTAAATACAAGACACAAACTCCCTGAAAACAGAGAATTTACAAAAGTACCAGACATCCTACCAAACACAAACTACACACTTCCTCAAACTAACACCAGACTCAAGAACAAATTAGTGAACAAATCATCAGATCCCAACACCCTAAAGCTGTATGCACTAGAGACCACAGAATCCTACTCTAAGGGCCGGATCTATGCATATACTGATGGGTCAGAGTTCAAGGAAACAGGCAATGCAGGATATGAGGTACTCATGTTTCCAACAAGCCACATTTTTGCTCCTTGTGGATCTTGCTGCTCCAATTATGATGCACAGAAGAAGGCAGTATTAGCAGCCCTGGCAGCCACCACCACCACCAAATACAAAAACACTGCCTCTCACTCAAAAAACTTTGTTATCTTCTCAGATTCCCAATCTACTCTACAGGCCCTTGAAAACTGGATACCATCAGCTGATCACATTACAACTGACATACTCAGTGCAATAAACCAACTTGCCTCCTATGACATCAAGACCACCTTACAGTGGATACCAGGGCACATAGATATCAGAGGAAATGAACATGCTGACAGACTGGCAAAGAATGGAGCTACCATGTCACACCCCCACATCTCTACCAACATGAGAACAGCTAAACACATTAACACAACAACTGCAAGCAGCAGTGGATGGACAGCTGGTCCTGTAATCCAACTAGAAGATCCCTGTATGCACATCTGCCAAAGCCTAACCCTGGAGACCACATGAACAGCTTATGTTGTAGAGACCAATGCACAATTTTCAGGTTGAGAACAGGACACGTTACCCTCAATAAGCACTTACAGAGTTACCGCTGGCCACACTTCATAATGCATCCACTGCAACAGATGAGAAGAAGAAACTGTTAAGTACCACTGCTGGACTGAAGTGAATTGAAGTACCTTCGGAAGAACCTGATACCACCAAACTCTTCAATTATCGACATTTTGTATGGAGATGTAGAACAACTGAAGAGAACCTCTATGTTTCATTATCTGGCACAAGGGAAAAAAGAGTGAAAACTCGTAAACCCGGGGATCAGAAAAGTCAAAGTCAAGTCTCACTCTGTCTTGCTCACAGTTTCTCTTTCTCTCTCTGTTTGTTTTTTTATATCTGGACAGACTAGTGACCTCTCAAACTATAGACCTAGTTCCACTTTGTCATAATTATCTAAACCTCTTGAAAAACATATACAAAAGTTAACACTGCTTCACATCCAGGAAAACAGTCTACTAATAGACAGTCAGGTTTTAGACCAAATCAGTCCTGTCTTACAGTGTTAACTAAAATGACTGAAAACTGGCTATCTGACATAAATGATGATAAATTGGGTGGCGCTGTCTTTGTTGATTTCAAGAAAGCCTTCGATATGACTGATCATCAGATTCTTGCAAAAAAGCTGGAATGTTATAGATTACACCCTGACCACATCACACTTTCATGTGCCGAAGGTCATGGAAAATACGGGCTTAACACTGTACTTCCCAATATGCCTTAATGGCATAGAAATGATATTTTTACCTTTACCTTACCTCCAAACAAAATGTATCTTTTCACACAATAAATAGCTGGTTTCTTTTGTCCACTGTGCTTGTGTTAGTTTTTATGTTGTTCAGAAAGTTCTCTGAAGACCTGTTGATTTTTTTACCATTTTTCTGTGGTATTTATTGCTGTTATATTCCCAACTGTGCTGCTTGTAATTTCTTAAAGATCTGTTTATTTGTCCAAGTTTGACATAAATAGAGCAGCATTGGCTATACATAGCTCTGAATAGCACCAGTGCTGCTGGATAGTTGTAGAATGATTTTCAATGAAATTTCTGTTTGTCTGATTGAAACAGATGCTGAAGCTGAATACTGGGAGCTATTCTTCTTGGAACACTCTCAGATGTGGAGTTGGATGGTTGGACACCGCAGTACCTCAGGCCAGGCTGTGGACAGCACCAGATAGGTAGGACTGTGTGTATTACTTCTCTTATCTCCTTTTTTTTTTGTCAACTTTTTTGCTTGTCCTCTCTTTTTTTTTTTTTTTTTTCATCATTTCTCTTTTATCTTTCTTTTTCTTCTTCCTCCCTCTCTCTCTCTCTCTCTCTCTCTCATATTCATCTTATTCCTCTGCACCTTTTTTTTTTCTTATTCATCTTTTCTCTTGTTTTTTTGTTTCTTCTTGAACTAGATATATATATATATATATATATATTTACTTTTCTTTTTTCATGTCCTCTCTTTTCATTCTCCATGTTGTTTTCTGCCGCCTTCTGTTTGTTTTTGTTTTGTTTCTTTATTTTTCATATTCTCAGTCTTTCTTTCTTGTTGATTAATATTCCATCTTTTTGTTTTTTTTTCTCTTTCTTTTCATCTTTTTGTTTTTTGTTCTTTCTGTGCAGCTAGAAGCCTTGTTTTTTGTTATTTTTTGTCTTCCTTTTGTCTGTCTTTTTTCTTCCTCTTCTGTATCTATTTTCTTCTTCTGCATCATTTCTTTCTTTCTTTTTCTAGCAGTCTCAACTCTCTGGATATGGTCTTGTGTGCTGAATGCCTCTGGGTTTGGTCTCGTGGACTAACTCATCTGGGCTGGGTCTTGCAGACTTAACACTGGTGGGGTCAGTCTCCCATGCCTAACATTGGTGGGTTGGGTTTTGCAAACTTAACTCCTCTGGGTTTTGTCTCACAGACATAACACCTCTGGGTTGGGTCTCGCAGACTTAATGCCTTCGCATTAGGTCTCACAAACTGAACTCTTCTGGGTTGAGTTTTGAAGACTTAATGCCGGTGGATTCTGTCTAGCAGATTTAATGCCAGTAGGTTCAGTCTAGTGGACTTACCTCATCTGGTTTAGGTCTTGCTGACTTACCTCATCTGGGTCTGGTCTGGCTGGCTTGGCACCTCTGGGTCTGGTCTAGTGGGCTTGGCACCTCTGGGTCTGGTCTAGTGGGCTTGGCACCTCTGGGTCTGGTCTAGTGGGCTTGGCACCTCTGGGTCTGGTCTGCGGGACTTGGCACCTCTTTGTCAGGTCTGGCTGGCTTGGCACCTCTTTGTCAGGTCTGGCTGTTTCATTCACTCTACTCTGTCTTTCCTCAGCCTTCTGGCTGTTTCATTCACTCTACTCTGTCTTTCCTCAGCCTTCTGGCTGTTTCATTCACTCTACTCTGTCTTTCCTCAGCCTTCTGGCTGTTTCATTCACTCTACTCTGTCTTTCCTCAGCCTTCTGGCTGTTTCATTCACTCTACTCTGTCTTTCCTCAGCCTTCTGGCTGTTTCATTCACTCTACTCTGTCTTTCCTCAGCCTTCTGGCTGTTTCATTCACTCTACTCTGTCTTTCCTCAGCCTTCTGGCTGTTTCATTCACTCTACTCTGTCTTTCCTCAGCCTTCTGGCTGTTTCTTTCATTTTCATCGGCCTTCCGGCTGTTTCATTCACTCTACTCTGTCTTTCCTCAGCCTTCTGGCTGTTTCATTCACTCTACTCTGTCTTTCCTCAGCCTTCTGGCTGTTTCATTCACTCTACTCTGTCTTTCCTCAGCCTTCTGGCTGTTTCATTCACTCTACTCTGTCTTTCCTCAGCCTTCTGGCTGTTTCATTCACTCTACTCTGTCTTTCCTCAGCCTTCTGGCTGTTTCATTCACTCTACTCTGTCTTTCCTCAGCCTTCTGGCTGTTTCATTCACTCTACTCTGTCTTTCCTCAGCCTTCTGGCTGTTTCATTCACTCTACTCTGTCTTTCCTCAGCCTTCTGGCTGTTTCATTCACTCTCCTAAGCCATTCCGGCTGTTTCGTTCACTCTCCTCTGTCTTTGCTCAGCATTCCAGCTGTTTCATTCACTCTCCTAAGCCATTCCGGCTGTTTCATTCACTCTACTCTGTCTTTCCTCAGCCTTCTGGCTGTTTCATTCACTCTCCTAAGCCATTCCGGCTGTTTCGTTCACTCTCCTCTGTCTTTGCTCAGCATTCCAGCTGTTTCATTCACTCTACTCTGTCTTTCCTCAGCCTTCTGGCTGTTTCATTCACTCTACTCTGTCTTTCCTCAGCCTTCTGGCTGTTTCATTCACTCTACTCTGTCTTTCCTCAGCCTTCTGGCTGTTTCATTCACTCTACTCTGTCTTTCCTCAGCCTTCTGGCTGTTTCATTCACTCTACTCTGTCTTTCCTCAGCCTTCTGGCTGTTTCATTCACTCTACTCTGTCTTTCCTCAGCCTTCTGGCTGTTTCTTTCATTTTCATCGGCCTTCCGGCTGTTTCGTTCACTCTCCTCTGTCTTTGCTCAGCATTCCAGCTGTTTCATTCACTCTACTCTGTCTTTCCTCAGCCTTCTGGCTGTTTCTTTCATTTTCATCGGCCTTCCGGCTGTTTCATTCACTCTACTCTGTCTTTCCTCAGCCTTCTGGCTGTTTCATTCACTCTACTCTGTCTTTCCTCAGCCTTCTGGCTGTTTCATTCACTCTACTCTGTCTTTCCTCAGCCTTCTGGCTGTTTCATTCACTCTACTCTGTCTTTCCTCAGCCTTCTGGCTGTTTCATTCACTCTACTCTGTCTTTCCTCAGCCTTCTGGCTGTTTCATTCACTCTACTCTGTCTTTCCTCAGCCTTCTGGCTGTTTCTTTCATTTTCATCGGCCTTCCGGCTGTTTCATTCACTCTACTCTGTCTTTCCTCAGCCTTCTGGCTGTTTCATTCACTCTACTCTGTCTTTCCTCAGCCTTCTGGCTGTTTCATTCACTCTACTCTGTCTTTCCTCAGCCTTCTGGCTGTTTCATTCACTCTACTCTGTCTTTCCTCAGCCTTCTGGCTGTTTCATTCACTCTACTCTGTCTTTCCTCAGCCTTCTGGCTGTTTCATTCACTCTACTCTGTCTTTCCTCAGCCTTCTGGCTGTTTCATTCACTCTACTCTGTCTTTCCTCAGCCTTCTGGCTGTTTCATTCACTCTACTCTGTCTTTCCTCAGCCTTCTGGCTGTTTCATTCACTCTACTCTGTCTTTCCTCAGCCTTCTGGCTGTTTCATTCACTCTACTCTGTCTTTCCTCAGCCTTCTGGCTGTTTCATTCACTCTACTCTGTCTTTCCTCAGCCTTCTGGCTGTTTCATTCACTCTACTCTGTCTTTCCTCAGCCTTCTGGCTGTTTCATTCACTCTACTCTGTCTTTCCTCAGCCTTCTGGCTGTTTCATTCACTCTACTCTGTCTTTCCTCAGCCTTCTGGCTGTTTCATTCACTCTACTCTGTCTTTCCTCAGCCTTCTGGCTGTTTCTTTCATTTTCATCGGCCTTCCGGCTGTTTCATTCACTCTACTCTGTCTTTCCTCAGCCTTCTGGCTGTTTCTTTCATTTTCATCGGCCTTCCGGCTGTTTCATTCACTCTACTCTGTCTTTCCTCAGCCTTCTGGCTGTTTCATTCACTCTACTCTGTCTTTCCTCAGCCTTCTGGCTGTTTCATTCACTCTACTCTGTCTTTCCTCAGCCTTCTGGCTGTTTCATTCACTCTACTCTGTCTTTCCTCAGCCTTCTGGCTGTTTCATTCACTCTACTCTGTCTTTCCTCAGCCTTCTGGCTGTTTCATTCACTCTACTCTGTCTTTCCTCAGCCTTCTGGCTGTTTCTTTCATTTTCATCGGCCTTCCGGCTGTTTCATTCACTCTACTCTGTCTTTCCTCAGCCTTCTGGCTGTTTCTTTCATTTTCATCGGCCTTCCGGCTGTTTCGTTCACTCTCCTCTGTCTTTGCTCAGCATTCCAGCTGTTTCATTCACTCTACTCTGTCTTTCCTCAGCCTTCTGGCTGTTTCATTCACTCTACTCTGTCTTTCCTCAGCCTTCTGGCTGTTTCATTCACTCTACTCTGTCTTTCCTCAGCCTTCTGGCTGTTTCTTTCATTTTCATCGGCCTTCCGGCTGTTTCATTCACTCTACTCTGTCTTTCCTCAGCCTTCTGGCTGTTTCTTTCATTTTCATCGGCCTTCCGGCTGTTTCATTCACTCTACTCTGTCTTTCCTCAGCCTTCTGGCTGTTTCTTTCATTTTCATCGGCCTTCCGGCTGTTTCGTTCACTCTCCTCTGTCTTTGCTCAGCATTCCAGCTGTTTCATTCACTCTCCTAAGCCATTCCGGCTGTTTCATTCACTCTCCTAAGCCATTCCGGCTGTTTCATTCACTCTACTCTGTCTTTCCTCAGCCTTCTGGCTGTTTCTTTCATTTTCATCGGCCTTCCGGCTGTTTCGTTCACTCTCCTCTGTCTTTGCTCAGCATTCCAGCTGTTTCATTCACTCTCCTAAGCCATTCCGGCTGTTTCATTCACTCTCCTAAGCCATTCCGGCTGTTTCGTTCACTCTCCTCTGTCTTTGCTCAGCATTCCAGCTGTTTCATTCACTCTCCTAAGCCATTCCGGCTGTTTCGTTCACTCTCCTCTGTCTTTGCTCAGCATTCCAGCTGTTTCATTCACTCTACTCTGTCTTTCCTCAGCCTTCTGGCTGTTTCATTTACTCTACTCTGTCTTTCCTCAGCCTTCTGGCTGTTTCTTTCATTTTCATCGGCCTTCCGGCTGTTTCGTTCACTCTCCTCTGTCTTTGCTCAGCATTCCAGCTGTTTCATTCACTCTACTCTGTCATTCCTCAGAATGCCGGCTATTTGTACATTCTTCTGTGTCTTTCCTCAGCCTTCCGGCTTTTTCATTCACTCTCCTCAGTCTGGTTTTGGCCATCCAGCCGTTTCATTCACTCTGCTCTATCTTTGCTTAGCCTTCTGGCTGTTTCATTCACTCTCCTAAGCCATTCCGGCTGTTTCATTCACATTCTTCTGTCTTTTATCAGCCTACTTGTTCTTTCAGTCACTCTCCTTTCTATTGCTTCAGCCTTCCGGCTGTTTCATTTACTCTCCTCTGCCTTTGCTGAGCCTTCTGGCTGTTTCATTTGCTCTGCTCTGTCCTTACTCAGCCTTCAGGCTGTTTTACTAACTCTCCTTTGTCTTTACTCAACCCTCCAGCTGCTTCTTCTCTCTCCTCCTTCTTCTCTAGCCTTTGGCTGCTTTATTTAGTCTCCTTCTTTTATTCTTTTAACTTCTGCTTTTATTTTTTCAGTTCTCTTCTTTTATTCTTTTACCTTCTGCTGTTATATTTTAGTCGTCTTTTTTATTCTTTTACCTTCTGCTTTTATTGTTTCAGTCTTCTTTTATTCTTTTACTTCTGCTTTTACTTTTTTACTCTTCTTTTATTCTTTTACCTTCTGCGTTTATTGTTTTAGTCTTATTCTTTTACTTCCGCCTTTACTTTTTTAGTCTTCTTCTTTTATTTTTTAGTCTTCTTCTTTTATTCTTTTACTTCTGCTTTTACTTTTTTAGTCTTATTCTTTTACCTTCTGCTTTTTTGTTTTAGTCTTCTTCTTTTATTCTTTTACTTCCGCCTTTACTTTTTTACTCTTTTACTTCTGCTTTTATTGTTTTAGTCTTCTTCTTTTATTATTTTAACTTCTGCTTTTATTTTTTTACCTTCTGCTTTTACTTTTTTAGTCTTCTTCTATTTTTTTACTTCGGCTTTTACTTTTTTACTCTTCTTTTATTCTTTTACTTCCGCCTTTACTTTTTTAGTCTTCTTCTTTTATTCTTTTACTTCTGCTTTTATTGTTTTAGTCTTCTTTTATTGTTTTAGTCTTCTTTTATTCTTTTACTTCTGCTTTTATTGTTTTAGTCTTCTTTTATTCTTTTACTTCTGATTTTACTTTTTTACTCTTCTTTTATTCTTTTAACTTCTGCTTTTATTGTTTTAGTCTTCTTCTTTTATTCTTTTACCTTCTGATTTTATTGTTTTAGTCTTCTTCTTTTATTCTTTTAACTTCTGCTTTTATTGTTTTAGTATTCTTCTTTTACTCTTTTACCTTCTGCTTTTATTGTTTTAGTCTTCTTCTTTTATTCTTTTACCTTCTGCTTTTATTTTTTTACCTTCGGCTTTTACTTTTTTACCTTCTGCTTTTATTCTTTTACCTTCTGCTTTTATTGTTTTAGTCTTCTTTTATTTTTTTACTTCGGCTTTTACTTTTTTAGTCTTCTTTTATTCTTTTAACTTCTGCTTTTATTGTTTTAGTCTTCTTTTATTCTTTTAGCTTCTGCTTTTATTTTTTAGTCTTCTTCTTTTATTCTTTTACTTCCGCCTTTACTTTTTTAGTCTTCTTCATTTACTCTTTTACCTTCTGCTTTTATTGTTTTAGTCTTCTTTTATTCTTTTACTTCTGCTTTTATTTTTTAGTCTTCTTTTATTCTTTTAGTCTTCTTCTTTTATTCTTTTACTTCTGCTTTTATTGTTTTATTCTTCTTTTATTCTTTTACTTCCGCCTTTACTTTTTTAGTCTTCTTTTATTCTTTTAGCTTCTGCTTTTATTGTTTTAGTCTTCTTTTATTTTTTTACTTCGGCTTTTACTTTTTTAGTCTTCTTCATTTACTCTTTTACCTTCTGCTTTTATTGTTTTATTCTTTTAGCTTCTGCTTTTATTTTTTAGTCTTCTTCATTTACTCTTTTACCTTCTGCTTTTATTGTTTTATTCTTTTAACTCCTGCTTTTATTGTTTTATTCTTTTAACTTCTGCTTTTATTGTTTTAGTCTTCTTCTTTTATTCTTTTAACTTCTGCTTTTATTGTTTTAGTCTTCTTCTTTTATTCTTTTACCTTCTGCTTTTATTGTTTTAGTCTTCTTCTTTTATTCTTTTAACTTCTGCTTTTATTTTTTAGTCTTCTTCTTTTATTCTTTTACCTTCTGCTGTTATATTTTAGTCTTCTTTTTTATTCTTTTACCTTCTGCTTTTATTGTTTTAGTCTTCTTTTATTCTTTTACTTCTGCTTTTACTTTTTTACTCTTCTTTTATTCTTTTACCTTCTGCTTTTATTGTTTTAGTCTTCTTCTTTTATTCTTTTAAC
>WNKJ01000202.1:0-105479 GCA_009760885.1 Achatina immaculata | reverse complement strand
AAAAGTAGTATGTATTTAGACGTTGGACAAGAAAGTATGGGAGGATGTCTCAGAAGTTAATATGAAACTTTAGGTCAGGGATCGGCAACATCCAGCATGGTTACACAGATTGGCACGTAGAAGGATTTACACTGGTGCAGTAATTATGATCAGAAATATTTGAACTTTTAATTAAATAGCAGCATAGTAATCTTTAAAGCTATCCCTTTTTATACCCCTTCAGAATGAGAGTTTTTAGACATTAGAGGCAGGAATGTACAGTCTAGTGCAAAGTGACTTCAGACTGTAAAACTTTATGTGTTAATAACATATACGTTTGACAATTCTGTTTTAAAATGTCGAAATAATATGTTCACGGTTTAAATTTTGAAAAACATAGTCACGCTGTATATTTATATTAGTTCCAATTTGTATTAAAATACTGAATACTCAACAAGGAATAACATTGTTAATTAATATGTGTCATTGGTTTTTGTATATAAAAGTAAGCTGGGGTTAGGTTGGTACGCTGAATGACTTTGCAACATTACTTCGGCACAACACTACTAACAAGTTGCCGACCACTGCTTTAGGTGAGTTTAATATATGTGACAACTGACAAAACATTGTGTAATACTGTTTAATTATGCCTTTAAAGAATAAAGTTAATCTTTTACATCCTGCTACATTTGAGAGCAGACTCGCAGATGATAACTTGTACATATGATTATAGATTAAAATACATCACCTTTTGGAACACACCAATCTACGATGCTTCACACAAAACACTTCATTAAGTTCTTCTTGATTATATCATTCAAATTTCAAACACAATTTTCACCATGTGATGTTCCTTTTTCTTGAATTCTCAGAATATTACAATTCCTGGCTGAATTTTAAAATAGCTGCTTAGTTTGCTCCACAATGCAACTAGTTAATTAACCATCAGAACATTTAGCTCTCGGGCCAAATGTCTCTACTAAAAAAAAAAGTTAAACACAAACAGTTTTAAAAATATTATTCGTATTTTTATCCTGTGAAGATTTAGATATAAAATTCTAACAACATCTGTCTTCAAAACTCTCTTTCACGCCAATCCGGTCTCAGTTTACAGAATTACCTCATCAGGCTGTCCAATCACGCCCTGCCGGATTCTAAATATGCATACTATACCCCGCCCTCAGTGTGACAGGACGAGTAATATGATGACAAAAGCCGTAATAGAACAGTACACGTAGACCAATGCAGAGGAAGTCTCCATCTAAGCGGGAATTGTGACTTGAGCACCAGAAAGTTAGATAGCAGAAAGGGGGTAGTGAGGAAAGTAAACAGAATTTTCCATAGAGGCTTGGACGTTAGTGAGTAGTGGGAGAGAGCAGTCAGACAAGATGCCGGCAGGACAAGGGATAGACAGTCCAAACTGGAGGGGGGGGGGGGCCTCAACCACGGACTGAAGGTCGTTGTAGAACATTTTTGTAAACTGTTGATGAAGATGTCTCGAACCAAATAAAGTAACACGATACGACCACATCGTTGATGCTTGTCAACTACACGTGATGTATGCAGGTTCCTCGGTTGTTACTAGTTCCACCATGTTGAGTTTGGCTAGGTGTTCTTTGACGCTAGTGCTATCTGTTTAGGTTGTTGTTCTTTGACGCTAGTGCTATCTGTTTAGGTTGTTGTTCTTTGACGCTAGTGCTATCTGTTTAGGTTGTTGTTCTTTGACGCTAGTGCTATCTGTTTAGGTTGTTGTTCTTTGACGCTAGTGCTATCTGTTTAGGTTGTTGTTCTTTGACGCTAGTGCTGTCTGTTTAGGTTGTTGTTCTTTGACGCTAGTGCTATCTGTTTAGGTTGTTGTTCTTTGACGCTAGTTCTGTCTGTTTAGGTTGTTGTTCTTTGACGATAGTGCTATCTGTCTAGGTTGTCGACGGGCGCAAACCATACTACGAAGCACTAACAATACGATCAAGCAACCTGCCCAAGACTTGCGCATTCATAGTCCAAAAAAAAGAAGATCAACAGAAGAGAAGGAAAAGGAAGATACAAAATCTTCGATCCTTTCACACCAAGCCCCCCCTCCACATACACACTCCCTCACCCGGAAAACAATATACAATGCCCTGCCTCCACAATTCTCACACACACTTTAAAATCCCATACCTGCCCACTTTTCACACACAATTTAACATCCCCTACCTCCACACTTCTCACACACAATTTAACATCTTCTACCTCCACACTTCTCACACACAATCTAACATCTTCTACCTCCACGTTTCTCACGTATAATCTAACATCCTCTACATCCACACTTCTCACACATAATATAAAACGTTCTACCTACACACTTCTCATGCATAATCTGACATTCACTACCTCCACACTTCTCACACATAATATAACATTTTCTACCTACACAATTCTCACACATAATATAACATTTTCTACCTCCACACTTCTCACGGATAATATAACATTTTCTACCTACACACTCCTCACACATAATATAACAATTTCTACCTCCACACTTCTTACACTTAATATTACATTTTCTACCTCCACACTTCTCACACATAATATAACATTTTCTACCTACACACTTCTCACACATAATATAACATTTTCTACCTCAACGCTTCTCACACATAATATAACATTTTCTACCTCTACACTTCTCACACAAAATATAACTTTTTCTACTTCCACATTTCTCACACATAAGATAACATTTTCTTCCTCCACACTTCTCACTAATAATATAGCATCTTCTACCTCCACACTTCTCACGCATATTATAACATCTTCTACTTCCACACTTCTCACTTATAATCAAAAATCTTCTACCTCCACACTTCTCACGTATAATCTAACATCCTCTACCTCCACACTTCTCACGCATAATCTAACATCTTCTACCTCCACACTTCTCACGTATAATATAAATCTTTTACCTCCACACTTCTCAGGCATCACATCTTCTACCTTCACATTTCTCACGCACAATCTAACATCTTCTAACTCCACACTTCTCACACATAATATAGCATCCTCTACCTTCACACTTCTCACCCAAAATATAACATCTTCTACCTCCACCCTTCTCACGCATAGTATAACATCTTCAACCTCAACACTTCTCACGCAAAGCATAACGTCCTCTAACTCGAAACTTCTCACGCATAATATAACATCTTCTACCTCCACACTTCTCACGCATATTATAACATCTTCTACCTCCACCCTTCTCACGCAAAATATAACATCCTCTACATCAGCAATTCCCACGCATAATATAACATCCTCTACCTCCACACTTCTCACGAATAGTATAACATCTTCTACATTCACACTTCTCACACATAATCTAACATCGTCTAGCTCCACATCTCATGCATAATCTAACATTTTCTACCTCCACACTTCTCACGCATAATCTAACATCTTCTACCTCCACACTTCTCACGCATAATATACCATTTTCTACCTCCACACTTCTCACGCATAATATAACTTTTTTTACCTCCACACTTCTCGCACACAATCTAACATCTTCTAACTTCAAACTTCTCACGCATAATCTAACATCTTCTACCTCCACATTTCTCACGTATAATCTAGCATCTTCTACCTCCACACTTCTCACACATAATATAAACTTTTCTACTTCCACACTTCTCACGCATAATCTGACATCCTCTACCTCCACACTTCTCACACATAATATAACATTTCCTACCTACACACTTCTCACTGATAATATAACATTTTCTACCTCCACACTTCTCACGGATAATGTAATATTTTCTACCTCCACAATTCTCACATACAATATAATATTTTCTACCTCCACACTTCTCACACATAATATAACATTTTCTACCTCCACAATTCTCACATATAATATAACATCCTCTGCCTCCATAATTCTCACGCATATTCTAACATTTTGTATATGCACGCTTCTCACGCATAATCTAACATCTTGTACCTCCACTCTTGTCACGCATAATATAACGTCCTCTACCTCCACACTTCTCAAGCATAATATAACATCCTCTACCTCCACACGTCTCACGCAAAATATAACATCTTTTACCTCCACACATCTCACGCATAATACAACATTTTCTACCTACACACTTCTCACACATAATATAACATTTTCTACCTACACACTTCTCACGCATAATATAACATTTTCTACTTACACACTTCTCACACATAATGTAACATTTTCTACCTCCACACTTCTTACAAATAATATTACATTTTCTACCTCTACACTTCTCACACATAATATAACATTTTCTACCTCCACACTTCTCACCCAAAATATATCATCTTCTACCTCCACACTTCTCACCTATTATATAACATCATCCTCCTCCACACTTCTCTCGCATAATCTAACATCCTCTACCTCCAGACTTCTCACGCATAATCTAAAATCTTCTTACTCCACAATTCTCACACACAATCTAACATCCCCTACCTCCACACTTTTCACGCATAATATAACATCTTCTACCTCCACACTTCTCACGCATAATATAACATCTTCTACCTCCACACTTCTCACGCATATTATAACATCTTCTACCTCCACACTTCTCACGCATAATATAACATCCTCTACCTACACACTTCTCACACATAATATAACATTTTCTACCTCCACACTTCTCACACATAATATAACATTTTCTACCTCCACACTTCTCACAAATAATATAACATTTTCTACCTACAGACTTCTTACACTTAATATAACATCTTCTACCTCCACTCTTCTCGCGCATAATCTAATATCTTCTACCGCCACACTTCTCACAAACAATCTAACATCTTCTACCTCCACACTTCTCACACACAATCTAACATCTTCTACCTCCACACTTTTCACGAATAACTTAACATTTTCTCCCTGCACACTTCTCACACACATTTTAATATCTTCTCAATGCACACTTCTCACATACAATTTAACATCTTTTACCTGCACGCTTCTCTCTCTCTCTCTCTCTCTCTCTCTCTCTCTCACACACACACTGTTTTATTTTTTAAATGGATAAATCTTAGAAATACAATTTAACATCTTCTACCCGCACGCTTCTCACACACAATTTTAACATCTACTATATGTACACTTCTCAGATACACAATTTAGTATCTTCTACCTGTACGCTTCTCACTCACTCACACACGCAATTTAGTATCTTCTACCTGTACGCTTCTCACTCACTCACACACACACACACACAATTTAGTCCATTCTACCTGTACGCTTCTCACTCACTCACACTCACACAATTTAGTATCTTCTACCTGTACGCTTCTCATACACAATTTTAACATCTACTATATGTACACTTCTCAGATACACAATTTAGTATCTTCTATCTGTACGCTTCTCACTCACTCACACAGACACAATTTAGTATCTTCTATCTGTACGCTTCTCACTCACTCACACTCACACAATTTAGTATCTTCTACCTGTACGCTTCTCATACACAATTTTAACATCTACTATATGTACACTTCTCAGATACACAATTTAGTATCTTCTATCTGTACGCTTCTCACTCACTCACACAGACGCAATTTAGTATCTTCTATCTGTACGCTTCTCACTCACTCACACACACGATTTAGTATCTTCTACCTGTACGCTTCTCATACACAATTTTAACATCTACTATATGTACACTTCTCAGATACACAATTTAGTATCTTCTATCTGTACGCTTCTCACTCACTCACACACACAATTTAGTATCTTCTACCTGCACGCTTCTCTCTCTCTCTCTTTCTCACCCAAACAATTTAGTATCTTCTAACTGCACACTTCTCTCTCTCTCTCTCTCTCACACACACACACACACATACAAAATTTAGCACTTTCTACCTGGATACTTCTCAGAAACACAACTTAACATCTCCTAGCTGCACACGTTTAACATACACAACTTAGCATCTACTACCTGCACACTTCTAACATACAAAACTTAACATTTACTACCTGCACACTTCTAAGATAGACAACTTAGCATCTACTACCTGCACACTTCTAACATACACAACTTAACATCTACTACTTGCACACTTTTACCATACACAGCTTAACATATACTACCTGCAAAGTTCTAACATACACAACTTAACATCTCCTACCTGCACACGTCTAACATGCACAACTTAACAACTACTGCCTGCACACTTCTAACGTACACCATTTAACATCTCCTACCTGCACACTTCTCTCTCACATACACACAATTTAGCACCTTCTACCTGGATACTTCTCAAAAACACAACTTAACATCTACTACCTGCACACTTCTCTCTCATGCACACACAATTTAGCACCTTCTACCTGATACTTCTCAGAAACACAACTTAATATCTACTATCTGCACACTTCTCCATACACAACTAACATCTATTACCTACGCACTTCTAACATACACAAATTAACATGTCCTACATGGACACATCAAACATACGTGATTAAGTCACATTTTTATTATTTGAAAGAAATGTCTGCCTGGTCTATGACCTTCACACTTGTACTGCTTATGTTCAAAGTAAAATGTTAAGTTACATCCCTTCTCTTAAACATCCACCACCCTACTCTATAACACTGTAGACAAATATTTCCTGGGAGAGAGAGAGAGCACAAGATGACTGACTGATGGTGAGGCAACATCCTTTACGTTTCTGTATGTGTTAGTTTTAGTATTTATTCGGAGATAAATTAGGATTAAACATGAAACAAGTCTCACGTGTTGTATCTTTATCCCTTTATCTCTCTCTCCTCTCAATCCCTCTCTCTTTCTCTCTACTTATCATTATTTGTCTCCATCCATCTCCCTCTCTTTGTTACTCTCCCTCGGACTGTTTGTATGTCTGACTTCTAGCCTGTCTGATACAATATCACTTGTACTGGACTCCTTTATAAAACTGCTGTCAAGATGTATTTAACCTTTCTGGATCTCATGGACTAACAAGCTTTTCCATGTTTAATGTTTATGTTTTATGGAGACATTTCTGTCTCAGATTGTGTAAATTCGTGTTTTTATTGAGACGCCTGCACTAAATTCCAGGGAATAAACATTCATAGCTTATACCAGAGGTCTGCATTCAATATTCATACGTGGTTTGATATCACACTTTGTTGGTAACTTCGCCGTGT
Source organism: Achatina immaculata (assembly GCA_009760885.1). NCBI lineage: Eukaryota > Metazoa > Mollusca > Gastropoda > Stylommatophora > Achatinidae > Lissachatina > Lissachatina immaculata. The sequence goes on along the minus strand of WNKJ01000202.1, from coordinate 98,305 downwards.
ACACTACACACTCGTATTATGGTGACAGTTTGTTGTAGATGATTTTATTACAATTACCAGGGGAGTCGTTTCAGTTAAACAGTTTTTAAAAAATTAGAATAAATAATTTCACTTCACAGAGAGAGAGAAAATCCTAACAATTGGAGATTCTGAAATAAGTGAAGATTTTGATTCAGAAAAAGCAATATCTAGGAATCGAAATATGACTTTATTAGTGTTCGCCATTAAAGTTTAGTTTGCACATGTCCGTGAAATGTCTCTCGATTCACAAAACCTTATTAAATGCTGAGATTACGTACACATAAAGCTGGGTATAGATGGTGTATGTTTCAGTTATTGCCTTACAGTTCGTTGAAAGATTTATAAAAAAAAAGAAGAAAAAAATCATACCCTCAAGTAAACTGTCATGAAACACAAATTAGCACTAAAGAGGATGTAACGAAGAGCTGTATCCTAGAGAGTACAAAGTTTAAAGAGTAACAGACGGACTTTTACTACAGATCTGAATGCATGGTTTATAAATACTGACCTTTTTAAGTCAGAAATGAACTACGAAAACGTGTGAAGATTAGTAGAGTGTCTGAATCTTCTTGTGTAAAACTGGACAAAGTAATACAAATGTGGGCCAAGGAAAACCAGCCCACCTCAGTAAAATGCCGTAGATTACGTACAGACAAACACTCCAGTCCGACAGATGACTATGCCATTTGGAATACGTGAAGTGGTCTGTGATTTCGTGGCGTACTCAATACATTCACACCTGTAATGCGAAAATATCAAAAAAAGTGAATTTTTAAAAAAAAGTTTCAATCGATTTTTAAAATAAAAGAGACGAGTCTTCTTCCCGGATGCATCACGTTAGCAGAACTCATCTTCCACGTCATCCACCAGTTAGAGAGGTGAAGTGTTTGTGAGACATAGAACCACCCTTGGTGCTTGCTAAAGCTACGGTAGTACTTGTTGTGATAATTTCTGCACGCATAAAATGATCGTGTTGTCATCTGTTACCCGGAGAATCCAGGTCATAATGACATAGTTGCGACGTGCGAACAAAGGACAGCTAGAAGGAGACGAGAACGTGTGAGGTATACAAAAAGAACTGCCAGCCTTCTGAAATTTCTAAAGATAAATGACTGTATTTTAGTTCCCCCTAATTCACATTGAAACAATAATCTTTTATTACATAAATCAATACAGAGTGGGGGGGGGGGGGTATTTGTAGATTATCCCATAGGAATCAAGAGGTAGACTACTTGTAGATTATTAAATAAGCAGCAGGAGGAAGACTATTTGTAGATTGTTAAATAGGCAGCAAAAGGTAGACTACTTATAGATTATTAAATAGGCAAGCCAGCAAGTGGTGCACTACTAGTAGATTACTGAATAGGCAGGAAGAGGTGGACGACTTGCAGATTTCTGAATAAACAGCAAGATATGGACGACCTGGAGATTATAGAACAGACAGCAAGAGGTGTATGACTTGTAGATTACTGAACAGACAGCAAGATATGGATGAGTTGTAGATTAATGAACAGACAGAAAGATAAGGATGATTTGTAGATTACAGAACGGACAGCAAGAGGTGGACGGCTTGTATATTACTGAACAGACAGCAATAGGTGGACGACTTGTAGATTACTGAACAGACAAAAATAGGTGGACGACTTGTAGATTACTGAACAGACAGTAAGATATGGATGAGTTGTAGATTACTGAACAGACAGCAAGATAAGGATGACTTTTACAGTACTGAACAGACAGAAAGAGGTGGACGACTTGTAGATTACTAAATAGGCAGAAAGAGATGGACGACTTGTAGATTATTAAATAGGATGAAAGAGGTGGACGACTTGTAGATTACTAAATAGGCAGGAAGAGGTGGACGACTTGTAGATTACTAAATAGGCAGGAAGAGGTGGACGACTTGTAGATTACTAAATAGGATGGAAGAGGTGGACGACTTGTAGATTACTAAATAGGACGGAAGAGGTGGACGACTTGTAGATTACTAAATAGGCAGGAAGAGGTGAACGACTTATAGATTACTAAATACGCAGGAAGAGGTGAACGACTTGTAGATTACTAAATAGGACGGAAGAGGTGGACGACTTGTAAATTACTAAATAGGATGGAAGAGATGGACGACTTGTATATTACTAAATACGCAGGAAGAGATGGACGACTTGTAGATTACTAAATAGGCAGGAAGAGATGGACGACTTGTAGATTACTAAATAGGCAGGAAGAGATGGACGACTTGTAGATTACTAAATAGGCAGGAAGAGATGGACGACTTGTAGATTACTAAATAGGCAGGAAGAGATGGACGACTTGTAGATTACTAAATAGGCAGGAAGAGATGGACGACTTGTAGATTACTAAATAGGCAGGAAGAGATGGACGACTTGTAGATTACTAAATAGGCAGGAAGAGATGGACGACTTGTAGATTACTAAATACGCAGGAAGAGGTGGACGACTTGTGGATTACTAAATAGGCAGGAAGAGATGGACGACTTGTAGATTACTAAATAGGCAGGAAGAGATGGACGACTTGTAGATTACTAAATAGGCAGGAAGAGATGGACGACTTGTAGATTACTAAATACGCAGGAAGAGGTGGACGACTTGTGGATTACTAAATAGGCAGGAAGAGGTGGACGACTTGTAGATTACTAAATAGGCAGGAAGAGGTGGACGACTTGTAGATTACTAAATAGGCAGGAAGAGGTGGACGACTTGTAGATTACTAAATAGGCAGGAAGAGGTGGACGACTTGTAGATTACTAAATAGGCAGGAAGAGATGGACGACTTGTATATTACTAAATACGCAGGAAGAGGTGGACGACTTGTAGATTACTAAATACGCAGGAAGAGATGGACGACTTGTAGATTACTAAATACGCAGGAAGAGGTGGACGACTTGTAGATTACTAAATAGGCAGGAAGAGATGGACGACTTGTAGATTACTAAATACGCAGGAAGAGATGGACGACTTGTAGATTACTAAATACGCAGGAAGAGGTGGACGACTTGTGGATTACTAAATACGCAGGAAGAGATGGACGACTTGTAGATTACTAAATAGGCAGGAAGAGATGGACGACTTGTAGATTACTAAATACGCAGGAAGAGATGGACGACTTGTAGATTACTAAATACGCAGGAAGAGGTGGACGACTTGTGGATTACTAAATACGCAGGAAGAGGTGGACGACTTGTAGATTACTAAATACGCAGGAAGAGGTGGACGACTTGTAGATTACTAAATACGCAGGAAGAGATGGACGACTTGTAGATTACTAAATAGGCAGGAAGAGGTGGACGACTTGTAGATTACTAAATACGCAGGAAGAGGTGGACGACTTGTAGATTACTAAATACGCAGGAAGAGATGGACGACTTGTAGATTACTAAATAGGCAGGAAGAGGTGGACGACTTGTAGATTACTAAATACGCAGGAAGAGGTGGACGACTTGTGACTTCGTAGAGAGAAGAGGATGAGATGTTTGACCTGTTGTCCCTACATTGCCATCCTGTCGTGCTGACTTCCATTCCTCTCGTTTGTTTTTAACTTCCGAACTAAAATAATTGAACACACAAAATAATAACAAATAACAAACACTTCAACTATTAAGGATCGTTGCCAGTGGCAACTGTGTTTATTATTCGTAGGACAGTTTTGTTCTCATTCTTGTCAAAACCCCTTATGTAAAACATGAAATAGACTATTGTTTAGATTTCCTCCACTACAAAGTCAATAAATCTAGGTAACTTTTATAAATCTAGAATTGGCACTGGGTGTTTCTAAATCATACAGCTCTCTAAGTTCTAGACAGCAAGAAGAGATAACTGCTGGTTAGTTATTGCAGGTTATGTACTGAAAGTTGAAAACAAAATAATTCGTTGATAAAAAACAGATCTTACATCTCAATAAAAATCAGAGCTCTCTTAAGCTATGTAAGCTAACTACGTGATAAACTGAGCCGAATAAAACACATGCTTGGAGCAAGACAGAAATTATTCTATTCTCCATCAACACAAGGTCGAACCTATATCAATATATTTGACAAAGGGAAGTAACACGATACATGAAGTTTAATATCAACGCTTTCTAATTGCTTGGGAAAAACTGGACGTCAAATTAACAGCGGAATGCAACTCATATTAAAAATGCATTAATTGCACCAAAATATAACAAACCAATTCCCACTGATCACACCAGAAATATCATAAATATAAATAAAAAAAGATAGAATTGCAAATGTTAGTTTATATTCATAAAGATAAAACTATCCAAACTGTGCCTGCAGGTACAAAGAATAAGGATGATCCACGCTAGTGACTTACATTTTCCTGGTCTGTCAAATGGAGACGAGAGGGATCACCTTCTCTACTCAGCTTTTATCCAGATGATCAGGTGACCTGAAATGGGCGGGGCAGTTGGAAGGGTATTTATAGCGTTTCACATCTCTAATAGACTTGGAATATTTATGAATGTAGTTTGGCGAACCATCTAATCACTTTCTTTTTTCACAGGAATACACGCAGTGACTGAAACAGCAGCAATAAAGAAAGCACTAAGAGAAGAACAGATTATAAGTTAAATTGTCCCTATAGAGAACTTGCTAAAGAACCACTACTTAACTCTTTTATCTAGAAAGAAAGCTTGTAGAATGTGTCAGTTCTCAAGGAACTCATGGTACCACTATTCAACCCTTTTATCTAGAATGAAAGAAAGATTGTAGGATGTGTCTGTTCTGATGGAACTCATGGAACCACTACTCAACCCTTTTATCTAGAATGAAAGAAAGATTGTAGGATGTGTCTGTTCTGAAGGAACTCATGGAACCACTACTCAACCCTTTTATCTAGAAAGAAAACCTCTTAGACGTGTCAGTTCTGAAGGAACTCATGGTACCCCTACTCAACCCTTTTATCTAGAAAGAAAGCTTGTAGGATGTGTCAGTTCTCAAGAAATTCACGGTACCACTACTCAGCCTTTTTATCTAGAATGAAAGCTTGTAGGACATGTCACTTCTCAAGGAATTCATGGTACCACAACTCAACCCTTGTATCTATAAACAAAGCTTATAGGACGTCAAGGAACTCATGGTACCACTACTCAACCCTTTTATCTATAAACAAAGCTTATAGGACGTCAAGGAACTCATGGTACCACTACTCAACCCTTTTATCTAGAAAGAAAGCTTGTAGGACGTGTCAGTTCTCAAGGAAATCATGCTACCACTAATCAACCCTTTTATCTAGAAAGAAAGCTTGTAGGATGTGTCAGTTCTCAAGGAACTCATGGTACCACTATTCAACCCTTTTATCTAGAATGAAAGAAAGATTGTAGGATGTGTCTGTTCTGATGGAACTCATGGAACCACTACTCAACCCTTTTATCTAGAATGAAAGAAAGATTGTAGGATGTGTCTGTTCTGAAGGAACTCATGGAACCACTACTCAACCCTTTTATCTAGAAAGAAAACCTCTTAGACGTGTCAGTTCTGAAGGAACTCATGGTACCCCTACTCAACCCTTTTATCTAGAAAGAAAGCTTGTAGGATGTGTCAGTTCTCAAGAAATTCACGGTACCACTACTCAGCCTTTTTATCTAGAATGAAAGCTTGTAGGACATGTCACTTCTCAAGGAATTCATGGTACCACAACTCAACCCTTTTATCTATAAACAAAGCTTATAGGACGTCAAGGAACTCATGGTACCACTACTCAACCCTTTTATCTATAAACAAAGCTTATAGGACGTCAAGGAACCCATGGTACCACTACTCAAGCCTTTTGTCTAGAAAGAAATCTTGTAGGACGTCAAGGAACTCATGGTACCACTACTCAACCCTTTTATCTAGAAAGAAAGCTTGTAGGACGTGTCAGTTCTCAAGGAAATCATGCTACCACTAATCAACCCTTTTATCTAGATAGAAAGCTTCTAGGACGTCACGGAACTCATGATACCACAACTCAACCCTTTTATCTAGAAATAAATCTTGTAGGATGTCAAGGAACTCATAGTACCACTACTCAACCTTTTTTTCTAGAAAGAATGCTTGTAGGATGTGTCAGTTCTCAAGGAACTCATGGTACCACTGTTCAACCTAGAAAGAATGCTTGTAGGATGTGTCAGTTCTCAAGGAACTCATGGTACCACTGTTCAACCTAGAAAGAATGCTTGTAGGATGTGTCAGTTCTCAAGGAACTCATGCATTAAAAATGTGGATGAGCAGTTCGAGGTAGAGAATAACCCTTACATCCAAAGAATGTGTGTGTGGGGGGGAATTTAGTTTTGTATCATGTGTGATATCATTTGCTGCCGCCTGGTTAGATGAGTGGTTAGAGGCTCGGTTTACTAATCAGGGGGTACCGGGTTCAGTCCCAGCAGTGGGATCTTTTTCTGGTAAACACCAACAATTCGCTGGAGTTCACTCAGCCTCTACAAAATGGGTAAAAGAGAATTCTGGGAAAGTAAATCGGGTCATGGAAAATACGGGACTAACACCGTATTCCCCAGTATGCCTTAATATCAATGAAACGGGAATTTTACCTTTTATCATGTCGTATATCCTTACATAAACAAGACATACAATACTATTATACTTTTATATAGATTAAACCATACAGCGAGAACATACAGGAGACAATCAGGCAGGTTTTCGGAAGAATAGATCACCCGTAGACTAAATATGTTATCTATGTCAAAGAGCAAAATGTACTGGGAATATGGAAAAAGAAGTTACATAATATCTTCAGTGACTCCAAGAAAGTTTATGACAGCTTACATAGGAGCAGTTTATGGAAAATTATGAAAGAATTTGAGATACCTAATAAATTAATCAATTTGACCAGAATATGCATAGAGGATACACAAAATATAGTAATATATAAAGGAAGAAAATCAGAATCCTTATATATAATAAATGCTTTCAAACACAGTGATACGTTATCTCCTTTAGTATTCAACCTAGGACTAGAAAAGGTAACCAGAAAAGTGAAAGAAGAAAGCAGTACAGAAGAACAAGCTAAAACACTAGGATATGCTGATGACATTGATCTAGTTGGGGAAATTATGCAAGAAGGCATTAATATATAATACTGAAGATTGTGAATTATATATTGCCGAATAGTTCTATACATTAAATATATTTTTATATATTAAATAGTTCTATAGTATTGAATCTTACAGATGCCTTTTGATCACGGGTTTCACTAAACCTTACCACATTCGCTAGATCCGAGCAAGTCCGATGAAATGCTCACTGCATTATTTACTTCCGACAATTAAGTTCAAGATATATCGTCGACAACATCACTTGGATTGAAAACACTTAATCATTTGTCCACAATATCAAACTCTATCATATTCTACACAAAGCATTTCGGCAGTGTTCTCAACTTCAAGATATTCTACATGTGATACTAGGACGATTCTGAACTCTGTTTTCTAATAGATCTGCAACATGTGGTCTGCTAATTCCTCGTCTGAAATCTCTTTACTCGAAGTTTCAAAGTAACAAATCATCTTAATCATCTGAATCACTTGAAACACATCTTCAGTCTAACACTACTTCTTCAGTCTAACACTACATCTTCAGTCTATCACTACTTCTTCAGTCTAACACTACTTCTTCAGTCTAACACTACTTCTTCAGTCTAACACTACTTCTTCAGTCTAACACTACTTCTGATTCTATAACGTCTCGTTCTCTTTCTTGTTCTTCCCTGTGTCCTCTCCGCTCTACTGTTCTTCTGTTCTTTTTCTGATCTGTTCCCCTTCTGCTGTTCTTATCTGATTCTCCTCTTGTCTGTCTGATCCCTGATCGTCTGTTCTTCCGTCTGGTGTTCTTCTTTTCTCTGTATGCTTCTGACGATCTTGTCCGCTAACCTCTGGACTTCCTCTTCTTGGGTGCTCCTTCCTTCTCGTGCTCCTTATTTTGATGTCTGGACCGGACTCTATTCACTGATCGTCCTTGTTCCTCAGTTTTCGAGCCCCCTCCTTTTTTTTCCAGACTCAGTGATTGATCTGTCAAGATCTTGCACTGTGCAACTTGGAAAACTCTTGCGAGTGATCGTTATTGCTGTCATCTTGTGGTACTTTGTTTTTATCTGTGTGGTTTTTTACCTTTTGTGTTTTCCTTCTTTGTTTTCTTTTTTGGTTTTTCCTTTAAACTCTTTTTTTAAAATTTTTTTATATACATTTTTTGGGGGGTATTTTTCCGGAACCTTTTTTCTCAGCAGGTTTTGACTGAAAGGAGTTTTACATGTTCCTCTAATTTGTGAGATTCTTTTTGTACTCTCTCTCCCTTTCTCTCTCTCTCTCTCTCTCTCTCTCTCTCTCCCATCGTTATTTTCCTCTCTGGTGATGTACATGATCTGTGTTTGGCAAAGGCCTTCTCTTCCACTCATGGGTTGTACTTGGATTTTTAATTTATATTTTATTCTCTCTTGCTTCTCTCTCTCTTTCTCTCTTTCAGTCCATTATTTTGCCTGATCTTTGCTGAAACAGTCCTAAGAATGTGGCAGGACTAAACGTACAGAAATGAAAGCGAGCTCTGTTACTGCACGTCCACACCAAGAACCTGAACTCTGCGAGCAGGGCCAGTAACTTGGTGTGTGTTTCCGCCCGAGTTTTAGGGATTTTATTAAACATTATGGCTTTGTAGATGTCTGCTTGTTGTGCTGTGTGTGTTTCTAATGTGTTCTGTATTGTTCTTACGGTGGTTGCTATTGTTTTGCATTCGTAGAAAATGTGTTCTTCTGCTTCTAGTGCTTTGCTCCTGCATTGGTGACATCGTCTCATGTTTCTTTGTGTCGTGGGCGTCATATTGTATATGAGTCTGAAAGTGATTTCTCTGGCTTTTGGTCTGATATTTTTTAGATGGAGGTTTTGGAACGTGTCAGTGTAGTCTAGTATGGGATATCTGCGCCCCCTCTTGATCCTAAGGTGTAATGGTGGTGCTTGATTTCTGACCAAATGTTTGTATATATGGTTTGTTTCGCATTGGGTGAGTGTTTCGTGTCCTTGAATTGCTTGTATGCAGTTCTTGTAGAAGGGTGGTAGTGTGCCAAAGTGGTGTGCCTGCGAGTTGTTTGGTAGTATTACGTTTGATAGTCTCAGTCCTATGTAATAGTGAGCTAGCGGGTGTTGGTTTGTGTATTTGATGATGTGGCCTACGTGGCTGATTCTGAGTGCTTGTATCTTTGTCTGTATGTCTTGCAAGGCAATCCCTCCATGTATTTTGTCCTGCATGAGGGTTTTACGTTGTATTTTGTGGACGGTGTTTGTAAAGATAAAGTTTCTGATTTGCTTGTTTATTTCTTTCAATGTCTGCTGCGGAGGGTCTAGTACTGTAGCGGTGTATATAATTTTTGGTATTATGTATGTGTTTACTATGATGCTTCTTCCAAAAATTGTTGCTGTTTTATATTTGTATCTTTGTAACATGTCTGTAATGTTTGTTGTGAGGTTGTCCCATGTGGGTTTGTGTATTGTCTTCGGGTGTGATAGGAAAGTAATGCCGTACAGGTGGATGTTGTCTGTGCGTGTAAGACGAAAGGGGAAGTCCCTTTTATCTCGCCATTTGCCTATTCCCATGACGACAGATTTTTGTATGTTGAGTTAGCCTCCACTACCTTCACCAAACTCTGTGAATGTGTCTAAAGTGTGAGTTATTGATCTGTCTCTTGTTGGGAGGAAGATCGTGTCGTCCGCATACGCGAGCAACTTCCTCTCTCCCCTGCCAGGTAGGAAAGTTCCCTGGATTGTTGTGTCTTGTCTGATTTTCTCTAGAAGTGGTTCTAGAGTGAGTTTGTACAGTAAGGGAGAGAGGGGGCAGCCCTGTCTCACTGATCTAGTTAACCTGATCGTCTCTGTAAGCGTGTGGTTTACTAAGACTTTGCTCTCATGTTTGGAATAGAGAATGTGAATCCAATCTCTGAAGTAGTCCCCTATGTTACAGTGGTGTAGTGTCTTGTGTAGGTATTTGTGTGACACTCTATCGAAGGCTTTCTCCTGATCTAAGGAAAGAACTGACGACTGGCAGTTCTTCTGGTGTGTGTAGTATATGACGTCTCGTATGAAGTGTGTGTGCTGGTGTATGTTTCTGTTCTCTACACTACATTGTTGGTCTTCGTGTATGAGTTTGTGCATAAGTGGTTTGAGCTTGTTTGTAAGCGCTTTGGTGAGGATCTTGTAGTCTACGTTTAGCAGAGATATGGGTCTGTAGTTTTTTAGTTGTGTTTTGTCTGCGCTATCTTTGGGTATGAGGGTGATGTATGATAGGTTTAGACTGGGTGGGAGTTGTTTGTTTTGGAAGGCCTCTGTGAAGACTTGTAAGAGAAGAGGACCTAAGAGTGGAAAGAAGTGTTTGTAGAATTCTGCTGTGAGGCCGTCTGGCCCTGGTGACTTGTTTTCTTGCATTGCTTGTAGTGCCTGCGTCAGGTTGTCTAGTGTTAGTGGTGCGTCTAGTGCTTGCTTGTCCGAGTCCGTGAGTTGTTTAGTGTACTGCATGTATTTGTCCTGTATGTGTGCTTGTGTTTCTTCCTCTGTGTACAGTTTTTTGTAGTATTATCTAATGGCTTGTACTATGTTTGTACTGTCTGTTTGTCTGTTCCCTGTGGCGTCTATTACTTCTCTTATCTGTCTGCTTCGTTGAATGTTTTGCTCTATGCTCAAATTTCTTGTGTGATGGTATTGAGTCTTGTTCTTAGAAGTGCGCCCTGTAATCTGTGTTGTCTGTGTTTATCCAGTTCTTCTTGTAGCGTGAGTAGATGTGGTGAGTTTTTGTCCCTCTGTTTTGTTAGTTTGATTGCTTCTTCTGGTATTTTTTCCTGTCTCCGTCTTTCTCTGTGTATCTGTGTTGAGAGCTTTTGTGCTTTGTCTCTTATTGCATGTTTTAAAGTTTCCCAGTGCTGTTGGATGTTGTGTGTGGGTGTGTTGTTCGTGAAAGTGTGTATCAGTTGCATCATGTTTGCAACAAATTGTTTGTTTTGGAGGAGTGTGTTGTTAAATTTCCAGTGCGGTGATCGTTTTTAAGGTGTGAACGTAGGTATTGTGTTAACTGTTGCTACGACTGCTTTGTGGTCTGTGAAGGCCAATGCACTAGGGATATGTCTGACTTGTGCTATGTGGCATGTACTTGGTGTGTAAATTCTGTCCAACCTATATCCTGTGCTGTGTCTGTCCTTTTATGAGTGATCTCTCTGCCTTGAGGGTGTGTGTGTCTGTATGTATCTACTAAATCATGCGTGTCTATTATGTCTTGCAAAAAATTTAGTTGGTGCCTCTCATATGTGTTGGTTCTAGTTATATCTCCTTTAATGTCTAACTCTGATGTTACACCATTGAAATCTCCTCCTAATATAATGTTGTGTCCTCTGTATCTGTGGCTGAGTAGAGATTCTAAGTCTTCGTAGAAGTTGGGCCGGTGACTGCGGTTGGGTGGTGCATGTATGTTAACTATAGTGTATGTGTGTGAGTTGTTTCTAACCTCACATATCGCTACTCTCCCTCTGCTATCTCAGTTTGTCATAAATACCTCCCACCTGTCTGATGTCTGTATTATTGCTACCCCTGATCCTGCTTCGTGAATGGCTAAGCTAAAAAATGAGTGTCTGAAGCCTAGCTGTGTTGTGATTTGTGCTGCGTGTATGTCTGTATGTATATTTGTTTCCTGGATTAGGATGAAATCTGGTTTGTATGAATGTGTTAAAGAGACTAAGTGCTGCAGTTTTGTGCGCAAGCCTCTAATGTTAATACTTAGAACTTTGATTTCTCCGTCCATTTCTAATTAGTAAATAGGTGAAAATATTACACGGTTTTGTTAGATCAAATTATTAGACTTGTGTTGCGATGTTTAAAAGGATCTGGTGTACTGGTACCTTGTGTCATGCTTGCTTCTTGTCCCGACTGTAGGTTGTCTCATGCGGTTGGTTGCGTCAGTCTCGCAGGCTTGGTCTGCCCAGGGAAAGTGATGTCTCGTGTCAGCCTTGCCTCTTATTCCGGCTGTTGGCTGTCGCTTGGTAGTGTTGTCTGTCTCTGCCTTGCTATGTGTGTCCACCCAGGGCAGAGGGCTCCGGGCATGGACGTCGTCTCTACCACTGTCAGGTTCGTTTCCTGACTCCTGTTCCTCTTCTTCTTCGTCTGTAAAGTCTTTTTCCGTCCTGGGTTCAGGTGTAGGTGGCGCCGTGAGCTCCGGGCTGAATGTTTCACGCTGTGCTCTCTTGCCTCTTCTTTTGTCTGCCATGGTGAACCCGTCGGCAGTTAACCACTGTTTCTCCGGTGTCTCCGGGGCGGGTTCTTGCTCCTGCCTACGTGATTGTTCTCCCGGTGTTTTTGTTTCTCAATTTCAGATCTTTTGATGTTTTTTTTTTGTGGGCACTTGCTGGCCCGGTGGTCGTCTAGACCGCACCTCGGGCAGGGTGTCCTCCGCCCTGGCAGCTGTATCCACATCCTATGTGGCTTGCGTTTATCTTCTCCCATTTCAACGTCGATTTCCCCGGTTTAAATGTAAAACTCCATTTGTCCCGGGCTGCCTGCACCGGGTATGCTTCCACGTCCGGGTCTCCCGTCAGCTGCTCTAGCAACCCCTTGACTGCTTCAGGCTTCAGGGTGGTAGGGACCCAATGGAGGGTTCCCTTCTGCTTCTCCTTATCCAGGTGCTCGCATGGAATTTTAATTTTGGGGTTGTCCGTTTCGAAAACCCGTCCGTGAAGCGGCGTTATGTGGGCCGCCGCCGTTAGAGTGACGTACCATCTCGTCTTGTCTTCGAAGCGGTACAACTCAGAGATACCGCCTGGTCCCACTCCAGACGGCCCAGCGATCACGCTGGACATGAAGGAGTAGGTCATCCTGGAAAGCTCCTGTCCAGTTAGTCAGTAGCAGGGTTCCCTGTCTGTGGAGTTCACTATTCTCCAGATCCACCTCTGGGTTAATAGTAAAGTGGACCACCATTGGGGTGGCTGAAACGGATGTAGAGCTGATGTCGGCCATTTCAAAACTACAGGATTAAATATGACAAAGGTAGCTTACCTTGAGGTACGTGAGAGAACTCGTACGAAGAAATAAAATTAAGTTTTGTCACTGAGCTCCCTCCTCTGTCTTCTCTCTCCTGTACTTCCGTACTTCTTTGTCCTCTCCTGTCTCTCCGCTTGCTTTTTTATCTTCAAGTCCAGCTTGATGGATTAACCAATAAGTATTCTGGCTTCACCCTTCAGATGTCAACTGGTTCCTATAAGTGTTCTGATTGGTTCCCACGTCCTAACCTATCGGGTTAGTGTTGACTAGTGTCCACTCCTTGTTTTCGTCCTAAGGTTAGCAAACATGTCTCACCGGTCAGTTGTGTCAAACCGTCTTATCTAATTGTTATTATTATCTAAGTCCACAATCTGTCTCATCTAATTGTTATTAATATTTAAGTCCACAATCTCTTGCATGTCGTATGCTTCAGGGATTAGTCCGTTTATTTATTTGTCCACCAACCAGCCTCATGACACTTCCTAAATCCCTCTAATCTTAATGTCTACCTCGGCTATTTGCTTGTCTGTCACCGCTTTGTTATCACTGGACCATCCTACTTTCTGGCGTCCCCCTTTTGCATTACCTTATCTCAGCGTCACTGCTGTCTGCCTTTTCAATTTATTTGTCTCTTCTGTTTACTTTTGTCCTCGTCTTGTTGTGTTAGTGTCATGGAAGTTTTATACCTTTCTCTACGTCCTTTAGTCTGTTTCTATTCGGCGTTACTGTTTTGTACACAATATATTCTTAATCATATTTTAAAAATCACATTCTTAGTCATATTCATAATCATTTTCATAATCATATTTATTAAAATACTACTATAATCCTTACTTATAAGGTCATGCAACATATACCTGCATACACCTGAGAGATGTCTCACTAAGGTGGGCTTGATCATTAACCAAGATAAACCAGAGTAAATGAAGATATCAAGAGACCAGGGGTATAATGATCCTGATTATATAAATGACTACGCTGGTTGGGTCATGTAGAAGAAATGGGAGAGAATAGACAAAGGAAAATAATATATTACGAGAAATGAGGGAAAGAAGGCCATAAGGGCAGATAAAGATATAGATGGAAAGACAACAAAGAAGAGGATAAAAAGGAAATTGATGTCAACGACTGGAGAGAGAAGATTAGAGACAGTGAGGAATGGACGGGAACTTTATCTGCACCAATGAGCCATAATGGCTTGGAAAAGTGAAGAAGAAAAACAACAACAACAAAAAGAAGAAGAAGAAGGTCGTGTCTTTTAAAAATCAACATGTGAAAGAAAATATTAGAAACCAGGCATTAGATGAAGAATAAAGATAATTATCCAGTAGAGATAATGTAATTATCTCAGACTTTAAGTTCTCGATATTTTCCCTTGGAGTGTTTGACAAAACTTGCCTCTAAGGTTCATTCTGTGTGTTAAGTACAATCTTCGGGCCCACCTTCCTTGTATAGAGACTTCACTGTGTGTGCTAAGTACAATCTCCGGGCACACCTTCTCTGTATAGAGACTTCACTGTGTGTGTTAAGCACATTCTCCGGGCCCACCTTCCTTGTATAGAGACTTCATTGTGTGTGCTAAGTACAATCCTCGGGCACACCTTCACTGTAGAGAGACTGCAATTTGCTCAGCAGGAAAAACAAACATTCTAAAAGTGGGAAAAAAGATAAATAAAGAAGCCATCTGATCTGTTTGTTTTCTTAGTGTACTTTTGAAAGTACCGTCACAATATTTCTTAACTTAGAAAATGTGAAGATAAAATGTTAGAGTTTCTCTTGTTAAGTCATGTTCATTTTTCCCGTTTTATGACATTAAAATATAGTCCATGGAACTTTCACCTGCTTCAGAGAGTCGAAGTATGAATCTGTGTAATCTCACTGAAATGTGACGTTAATTCAAAACATGTTGTTACACTAGTTTCAAACTAAAGAAGGAAAACAGCTCGTGAAACGTTTGTCTGTATTTAGAACTCATTTTTAGGTACAGAAAAATATTGACGCTGGAATTAATGCTCACAAACAACAAGCCAAAAGACCATAGAGTATAGTATAGATTGTGGAATCTTCCTCGTACACTAAACTCAGCCTCAAAGAAAGTTGTTAAGCCTAACAAAACAGCAGGAGTGTAACAAATGATTAACACACCTGCGATGAGAATAATCATTCTCATGGTCCTTCTGTCCCGGTTAGACAAAGATTCTGACTTCTGCCCATGGACATTTGCCGTTTTACGCCAAGTGCTTTTCTGTCCTAGTTTTCGAATCAAAACCAAAGTAAAAACAACAACTAACAAGAACGCAATGAGCCCAATATTAGCGTTAATAACATACACGCTGGCTTCCACTTGTTCATTGTCCTCTGTGTAAAGTAAACCTAGGAGTGTTACGTTCCACTCGGGATAAAATGTCCAGTCAATGTAGGCCGTACAATATAATGGTATAACAGAAAGTAACGTTAGACTGTATATAAAAATAACGATTATGCTAGTTCTTCTTGGAGTGATCATCTGCTTGATATGTAAAGGAAAAGCTATACACAGACACCTCTCAGCCGTGATGTAGACAGTGATTAAGCAGGTGACTGTCCCAAACGCTTCCCGTGCTATCCCACCTGTAACGTACTGAAAGTCGGAGAATATGATGGGGATATTCGCGTCCAGCAGACTGGGATTAAGAAGTATCCCACACCAGAGTTGCAGTAATAAACTACAGAGATCAGATGTGGCCAAAGCAAAGAAACTAATGTTGATTGTTGTGTGAAGTCCTTGTTTGTAAAATGTCACCAGGTTGATTACATTAGCTACAGCACCGAAAATACTGACAACGCTACATAGAACAACCAGGTTGACAATGGTAAATATTTCTCTTTGACTATCGGTGATAATTTTTGCCGCGTAAAGCGTCATGCCAGAGAATCTAGAGTTCGCAGAACTATTTCTCTTATCTATTTCCATTTCTGATTTATCTACGCATCAAATAACATTCTCGAATATCATTTTTGGAAAGTAAAGCAGCTGAATATGACAAGTTCTGTTCAAACTAAGAACATCTACTTTTATCCTTACTAAAACAAATGTCAATAAAGTAATAGTGAAATCATATTTGATTTGGCCAATTCTTTGTTTCTAAATTGGAGTCTTGGAATTATTTGTTTCTTCTTTTACAGAACGTTATTTAATATCAGGAAATTACGCAGTTCGCCCGTCAGGATGAGTTTAAGCATCGAACATTTGTAACAGAAATTGCATTAATAGGGTTATCAAATACAAGGAGGTACCCACGATTTATAAAAACACATTCGATGTTTCTAGAATAATGTATTATAATTTTGTTATTTATGTAACAACAGGACACGTGGAATAGGTAATCAGAAAATCATTAACCAGGTTCTAAATTGTGGGAACGTTTAGTGCTTTCACACACATACATACATACACGTAGAGACATACACGTAGACCCACACACTCTCACACATATACACACATACACGTAGACACACACGTATGCAAACACTAAGAGCTTATTCATCTTTTACATGGTCGAGTTGCCGAGTTGTTCCCCTTGGTTTGGGCTATGGTTACTCTCCCCTGCTAAAAGCCTTCTCCTTCTATCTACAGTCAAAGTGAACAAAGAAACATGCAGGAAATAGGAAGAAGAAAAGAAACAATAACATTCACGTTAGTATAAGATTTGTTATATGCTCGTATATTATGAGAGTGAGTACAGCACTTGCCCTGCAAGACTAGTGATCTAATCTAAGACTCATGTTTGTAAGACTGCTTACATTGACGTGATTTGCTGCAATTAAAAAAACAATGCAGTAGTCCGTATGTCAAACTTTATAATGATTTTTAAAAATTCACACAGAGTGCGTAATGCAAATTTTATTTTATATTTTATTTAAATCATAGAAAATATAACATGTTAAAGATTCAGACAAAGTGAAATAGTCAGTATGACGTTCATACAACAAGACGGCATGGAGAGTCTTCGTTAATTGTTAGTTCTCGATGAGAGCTGTAACAGATTAATCATCCTACTTCCTTGTCCGTTCTTTAGAGGATCCACCACCTTCATGAACTGGGTTTTGGCGGTTTGTCAGAGAAAATATAACCTACATGCTGGCCTAACAACCTCACAGTGTTTTATCTAGAAATGTAAAGCTTCAAATCCCTACCACACAATGTTCTATCTAGAAATGTAAAGCTTCACGTCCCTACCTCACAATATCCTATTTAAACGTGTAAAGTAACGAATACTTCACATCCCTACCTCACAATGTTCTAGCTAGAAATGTAAAGGTTTACATCCCTGCCTCACATTGTTCTATCTAGAAATGTAAAGGATCTAACGCTTCACTTCCCTACCTCACAATGTTCTAGCTAGAAATGTAAAGCTTTACATCCCTACCTCACAATGTTCTATCTAGAAATGTAAAGCTTCACATCCCTACTTCACAATGTTCTATCTAAAACCTCATTATGCTGGACCATCAGTGTATGAGGTAGGATGGCCAGTTTCTTTCCTTCCCAGATTTTCTTTGGTACTCATTTTACGAGGCTGTGTCGACCTCGAGGCCATATTCGTCGGAAAAAATTCCCTCTCAGCTTGGGATTCGAAACCTCGACCAATCGGTTGCCAGACGATTGCTCTAACACTACGCTAGCCGGTCCCCTGTATAGTGCACCTTAAAATGAACACACATGCCAAACATGACGTTTCAGAATCTTATTCATACAAAGATATGCACGCCAAAGAAATATGAAAAGAAGATAAAATAAGAATTCGCATCTGCGATATTTAAGAAAGAAGAATGGACAAATACAATAGAAAGAAAGGGAGCACTCAACTGAGACTTGTAGCGTCTTAGAAATTATGAGGTGGAGCAGTGTGTATAATTCAATAGAGACTTGTGAGGTGTCATGTCAGTCTGACTGGCTGGTAGTAATGGGGGTGAACAGGATATATATATATATATATAAGCTGGTTGGAATAGATGGATGCATTTGGGATAGGAAGTTTATTATTGGTTATTATGAGGGTTCTAGAGGATCAGTTCCGATGTCAGGGTCATAAAGTATCAGTGCCAGGTGATAGAAGAGTAGATACAATTTGGTAGCGAAGGTATATTATTGTAAGGAAAAAAAAGGTTAATTATAACTGAATTTTGAGTTCGAACCGTGTGATTCCAATGTCCAATATTCCTGTATGTCGGGGCTTCTGTCAACAGTCATTTTTAATCGTTGTTCCTACTTTTGCTAAGAAGAGTATTAATAGTATATACTATAATTATATTTAGTATAATTAATACTGATGGCATAGTATTACTGTATACAACACAAAAAAGAAAAGAACGGAAAAGCTAATTATGTATAGTGAAGACCAAAACCTCTATCTTCATATGAAGAAAACTATACTGATGACAACTGACAAGACATATAACGCAGCTGAAATATTTGTTAATGAGGAATATTTGGAAGAGATGGAGATTTTTGAATATCTTGGATCATTACTAACTAATAATGGAGATACAATGAGGGAAATTAAAAGAAGGACAACTATCGCTCTCCAAAAAGTAAAACAATTAAAGAATCTGTGGAGAGGAAGAGACAGAGCTACAAAATAAGAATTTTACAGGCATGCACTTTTCGCATCGCAACATATACCTGTGAGACCTGGACACTTAACAAAACAGATGAGAAACACATAGGTGCCTTTGAATGTAAATGCTACAGAAGAGTTCTTCAAATATCATGGACATAAAAAAGAATAAATATATCCATAAAAAAGAACATAATATTGAAGAAGGCTGTCTAGTAAAGAGGATTAAAGAGAGAAAACTGAAATATTTTGGACACAGTAAACGTCATGGTAAGTTAGAGAAAACCGTTTTGGAAGGGTACATTATGAGAAAAGGAAAGAGAGGAAGACCAAGGCGAAGGAGAGCTATTAGCTATGCAAAGTTCCGCAAGGGGCATGAACATGAGTGAGTGACTGACTGAGTCTTAATATGTTGTTATTACAGATATACATTTTAGGCAACATCCAAGAAGACTTTACGCTGATGGGAATTCTACGAATCAAATAAATTATACTGTAGTGCAAGAAGGTGGAGTTTAAATATAATATCAGCAAAACCTCTACCAGGTGCCGATTATGACACTGACCATGAGTTATTAATAGCAGAAATGAAGATAAAGATAAAAAAGACAGGGGATCACAACCACTCCACTTTGATCTTACAAAAATACCAGAACAATACGGTATAGAAGTGAAAAACAGTTTCGAGACGCTGATGGATATACATGAGGAGATGACACCAGGTGAATTGGCTATGCAGGCCAGAGATATCTTAATAATAGCAGCTAAAGATATGGTTCCAGTAAAGAAAATATAAAGAATGAATAGATTACAACAGTCATACTAGAACTAATAAAACAGCTTAGAGAAATGAAGATGAAATGATGGAAAGTGATAAATAACAGCAAAGAGAAATATACATCTTTAACAAAAGAAGTAAGATGAAACATAAGAGAAGATAAAACACAATACACACACGATTGTTGTCAAAGAATGGATGGACATGAGAAGTGTGGAAGATATAGTGAAATCTTTAAAGAAATGAAGACATTACATTGACAAAAAGTATCACACCAAAAACTAAATGTATTTTGTGACAAGATGATAAAGACCTTGACAGAGACAGAGGAAATTCTAGAAGATGGAAGGATTATTGCAGAGGAATATATGATACAACTGACTGTGAAAGCAGAAATCAACAGTGGGAATTATTATTGGAGGATAAAGAACCCGAATTGACAGTAGAATAAGTTTTATGGTAAAAAAGTATCTGAAAAATGGTAAATCACCAGGATGTGATGAGATAAAAGCTGACCTTATTAAAGCAGAAGGAAAGGAGTATTCTACATACCACTGCCAAAAAGAGTGCTTGAAATTATGCACAAACTATAAAATCGTTATCATGAATATTCATGCCAGCAAAATTATGTTAAATATCATAATGGATAGACTTCGAAAGAAAACAGAAAAAGAAGTTAGTATGGTCCAAGCTAGTTTTAGACAAGGACAAGAAACAAGAGATCGTATATTCAATATAAGATTAATAATAGAGAAATGCATAGAATTTAATGTGAATCTATAGCTATCTTTTATAGACTATTCACAAGCATTTGATTATGTAAAACACTAGAACCTTCGGGAAATAATGGAAAAAATGGAAGTCCCAACACATGTGATACACTTAATATCACTGCTGTATCCTGACCAACAAGCAGCAGAGAGAATAAATGGTGAAACAACAACTTGGTTTGACATAAAACAAGGGATCCATCAGGGGTGCATACTGTCGCCTTACTTCTTTAACTTGTATATGGAAAATACAATGAGGAATGTTAGAGAAGATGTAAACAAAGAATATTTTCGATGCCGTAACTACTGGAGTTATCAGCACTACAAGAACTTAATACTGAAGAAGGTTGGCTAGTAAAGAGGATTAAACAGAGAAAACTTAAATATTTTGGACACTTTAAACGTCATGAGAGAAGACAGTATTGGAATGACACATAATAGGAAATAAACAGAGAGGAAGATGAAGGCGAAGATGGCTGCAAGACATCGTTGATAATCTGCAGTTGGATGCAATAGCAGCAGGACATCTTGCTTACAACCGAGAGGCCTACAGGAGAGCTGTTAGGGAAGCAAAGTTCGTCAAGGGACAAGCAAATGGTTGAAATGACTTACCGGTAAGTAGTTACTGCAGTAACTTTGTGTGGGTTTATATTTTTATTACTATGTATTTTTATACTCAAAACTATCCGTATGCTCTTGACATTACATGTATATATATATATATATATATATATATATATATGATAATATTATGAAATTGTAAAGTCTTGTTACACTTATTTCAGTCAATAAACAAAATATACACACAAGCATACATTTGGAATTTACAAGGGCGGCTCATTCAGTAGGGAACCAAATCACGTGACTGTGCTCACATAATCTGTTTCAAACAGTTGTTGCTTAATCATCGCTTGACTGGAGATATTTCGGACATACACAAAATCTATTTTGTGGTTTTGTTACAGTCTAGGATTGTATACAGTTTTTCTGTTCATGGATTATAATTTCTTTAGTGAGAAATTACATTGCAGGTTAGTGGATTAAAGTTCAGTATACAGCAAGTAGAATTATTTTTTTCAATGTGATTATAATGATGATGATGATGATGATGATGCAGGACTGTAACGTTATTTTGTCATTTTAATGTTGATTAATTTGATATAATTGATGTAATTTAAGGAACGGAATAGCTATCCCCTTGAAGTTAACGTTTCACATTTTGATCTCTTGTCAGAAATTCAATGAAGCAAATTAGAAACTCAGTGTCATAAGTTTAGCTAACTGAGAGTAAATCAGGGAGAAGTTCCCATGGCACGTAAATTGTAGAGAAAGTAAGAACATCTTTCTCATGCGAGCTTGAACGAAAAGTAAAAGTTTGACGGAGACTCTGGGAAGAATATAAAACTAAGTTTAGGAAAGAGCAGTTAAGGGTTTTCAGTAGAGTCAGTTTCAGTTCAGTTCAGTAGTTAGAATGTAGAACAAAACGCTAGTTGTTTCTTCATAGAATGTAGTAGAAAGCTGTTGTTCCTTTGTCCTGTTAACAGTTAGTGTTTTAAGATGTAGAGAGTTCGTAGTTATTTGTAATTTTTAGGGCAAATATTTTTCAGGGGTTTTCAACTTTCACGAGTTTCTGTATTGTGTTAGTGCGAATTTTGTTGTATTTTATAGTTGAGATTTGAGAGCCCTCTTGCAAAAGCAGCGTCGATCTTCAAGAATCTTGAGAACATATGCCATTCACACGTTATAAGCACAAAAACCAAGTTAAGATTGTTCATTTGAAATGTAATATCCACCCTCGTTTATGCATACAAAAGCTGGAAAACAACTATAGAAACAGACAATAAATTAAACCCTTTTTGAAAACAAGTGCTTAAGGAAAATACTCGGCATCGAGTGGACCGAATTCGAGAACAATCCCGAGATAAGACAGATGAGCGAACAACAACCAGTCTCATGGATGATCAGGAAGAGAAAATGGACAAATGTTGGTCACGTGATGAGAAGAAACGATCAGAAAATCCCAAAACAAGCAATCAAGTGGAACACAACAGGGCGAAGAAAAAGAGTCTGACCACGAGAAACTTTAAAGAGAACATTGTTAAGAGAGGTCAAATAAAAAGGCATAAAATCCATTGATGAGGTTGAAAAGCTCGCTGAAAACAGCTAAAATTGACAAACAACTATGATGTTTAACGGCACTGGAAGGACATAGGATAATATTTCTGTAATTGTATGTATGAGTTTTTGTTAGCTATTGTTTAGGTTGCACTTCCCCATGGCAAACAAGCTCTTCCCCAGGAAGATGTCCTCTTTATGTCATTTTGTCATTGCCGTGTGGCAGGAAGATGTCCTCTTTATGTCAGTTTGTCACTGCCGTGTGGCAGGAAGATGTCCTCATTATGTCATTTTGTCATTGCCGTGTGGCAGGAAGATGTCCTCATTATGTCAGTTTGTCATTGCCGTGTGGCAGGAAGATGTCCTCATTATGTCAGTTTGTCATTGCCGTGTGGCAGGAAGATGTCCTCATTATGTCAGTTTGTCATTGCCGTGTGGCAGGAAGATGTCCTCATTATGTCAGTTTGTCATTGCCGTGTGGCAGGAAGATGTCCTCTTTATGTCAGTTTGTCACTGCCGTGTGGCAGGAAGATGTCCTCATTATGTCAGTTTGTCATTGCCGTGTGGCAGGAAGATGTCCTCATTATGTCAGTTTGTCACTGCCGTGTGGCAGGAAGATGTCCTCATTATGTCAGTTTATCACTGCCGTGTGGCAGGAAGATGTCCTCATTATGTCAGTTTGTCACTGTCGTGTGGAAGTAGATTTCTTTCTCATCCTCATATACGTCACTCCATTTTCTCCAGACATAAATCTGTGTAATGTGTCACTACATCAATGTGTCTGCTGACTTCAAAATGTCAGCAGCGCTGTCTGGATGTCTGTGCCGTCCAAGCTGTTAAGGTTGTCCTAGTGTCAGTGAACTTGGCTGTGAACGTTCATATGTGGTTAACATTGTATATGTTTCCCTACGTTCTTCACCTCAGAAACATGATGTAGAAATGAACAATTTGTATTAATGAAGTTGCTGGATGTACTCCTTCCCTTCGGAAGGACTTCACCGAACATTGTAAGTTGTGTTTGTGAGATTTTGGACACTGTCTTTAAATTATAAGTTTTTTTTCAGGAATTGTGAATAGTTAGTTAGTGACTTGTTTTGATTTATTATTGTATTGTATGTTTGCACTGATAATTGTTATATAAGCTAACATTTAAGGTCGGTGCGATGGCTTCGGCTCCATCCAAGTCAGATTTGCTGGGTATGTTGCAGGCTACGCTGTCCCAAGTCAGTGATGACGTGAAGTTCACACATGTATTATCAGCTTTGGACACATTCTACGAGGATCCAGCAAAGTGAAAGCAGTAGCTGGTGGAGTTATACCCGCTTATGCAGCTAAAATCTGCGGACCTGCTAGTAAAGAACTTGATGTACCTACGCACCACAGGTCCGATGGCAGAATTTGTCAAGCCGCGCCTCCATCTTCGAGAGTCGTGGGAGGAATTTATGTATGTTCTCTTAGCACGCTATGCTGTTTGGAAACTCCCTAAGAGGCGTGGCATAGACTCGCCTGGATTCGACAGACTCCTGGAGAGTTGGTCCAAGCACTGGCTGATAGGATCAGCGAGACAGGCAAGGTTGCCTACTCTTCTGCAGAAGTGGTCTCTCCATTAGCGCAGTGGCAGCTGGTACATACATTCACGGACCCCTTATACCTCATGGTATTAAAATTAAATTGATTAGAGATAGATCAGTAACTTTTGAAGGGCAATTGAATTAGTTTTAAAGGAAAATAACTCCGTCGGTGAATCTTAGCTGTGGTCCAGGACAAGGGTTTGTTTCAGGTCAAGCAGCCAGCAATGTTCTGTCTGTAGAGACTCAGCCTCCTACTTCCCAGGCGATGTTTTCTCACAAGAGAAGTCACCAAGGCCGCTATCACACAGGGATAAAGATACATTCGAACACAAGACTTAAGAGACCTGTACGTACACAACAACTAGAAAGCAGGTCTTATTACAATTGTTGTAGAAGTAGCATTTTGTCCGATTTTGTAGGCAGAGTCCTAGAAGTAGTCAGCCACGTGTGTTCACATCGTCTAGACCTACAAAAAGATCTGTCTCACTCTCGCATGCGTCACCTTTACTCTCGGTGACTGAGAATCCCCTTACACCTACTTCTCTCCTTGTTTCTAGAGCATCTTGTGCGATAGAGGCTTGTTGGACATAAGATCTATTGTCTGTCTCATCAAAGACTCTGTTTTCAGATCTTTATTTTCTTCTCCTAAACTCGTGTCTGCTAGAGTTAACTCTGCAGACTGCTGCTAGAGTTAACTCTGCAGACTGTAACTACAGCTTCAATGAGAGTCTTTGGCAGAGTTTATCTTCCTATTTCTATTGCTGGAGTCAGTGTTTTTCATTGCTTTTATGTGGTTCGTAACATGAGCCCATTCGGCATTCATAGATTACAAGTCGAACACTCTTAACATTCACAACGAGAAGATTCTGTTAGATCAGTGTTCAGTGCTCTTTTCTTCTTTCCCCACATTTTGTCAGTCGTATTGCTCTTAAACTGAAGGCTCACCCATATTTCCCTTCTGGAAACTCTTATATGTTTCAGGGTATAGAGGCACCTTTTCTACTGTCACAGCCTGAGATAGAGCGTGTGGACTCAGCCTTTGAGCTCCACGTTCCTCATTCCCAGTGATGACAGTAATTACCATTCAAGTAAACACATCAAACTAAAACGTGGATGTGCTCTCAGCAGATCGACTTCACATCGAAGTTGATCAAATTCTTGTACTGTAGAGTCAGCAACTGAAGGTCGGTCTGAGATTATCGTTCGACAAGTTCACTGCCCTGATGTGCGCAGGAACACTATTTCCATTTTGATGTCACAGAATACGGATGTCTTTGCCTTGACTGATTCAGAGATTTCTCACACCTCGACAGTTCAGATGGAGATTGATACAGGCAATCATCCGCCAATCTCCTGAAGCCTTACCGTACTCTTTTGGAGAGTAGATAGGTAATTGAGAAGGCCGTTGAAAATATGTTACGAGACGGAATCATTTCCAGCGCAATCTCAGAGTGGTCGTAACTGGTGATGTTGATGACTGAGAAAGATGATACGTATAGTTTCAGCTGCGACTACCGTGTACTCAATGCTATGACCTGTTCAGTGTTGCATCCATTGCCAAGTATTGAGGATATTCCTTGCACGGTAGGTAAAGCCAGGTTTTTCGCTCTGTGGATGCTTGTTTTGGTTTTTGGTGTATTCCCTTGTCTCTATATGCACAGCAGAAGTCAGCTTTTAGATGTCATCTTGACTGTTTCAAGTTTAACTTCATGAGCTGTGGCTTAAATTTGAAACTTTTAAATTAAGATACTTTTATCGCACTCGTGGATACAGTATTATAAGTCTTAGGAACGTTCGCACGACATACTGGTGTTCACTGACGGTTAGGGATCTTCAGAAGAGTTTTGACAGGTTGCGAGAACATAAGATCAAGCTCAAACCATCGAAATGCCACTTTGCGGCCTCTTAGACAAAGTATCCCGGATATATTATCAGTCAGTCGGGCATATCTCTTGATCTTGAGAAGGTCACAGCCACTGCCAAAATGCCGTCTCCTTTGAATGTGAATGAGGTGCGCTATGTTCTGGGGACGTGTAGTTATTATATACGATTCATTCTCCATTTTTCGGAGATTGTGACTTCCATTGTTGACCTCTCCAAAATAATCATAGATCCAAATGGTCTACATACTGTCAAATGGCGCTCTAGTTTCCGAAGGATCACCCTGTGAAGTTGCCGCTTCTCCTAGTAGTATATTAAAATAAGCACAAAGTGATCGGAAAAATCCGATCCTCTGGTTGTCGCTCGTAGAAAAAAGCACCGTGCGCTACTTCAACTAGCAGACGACAAGGAGCGGCATTAAGGGTAGAGACGAAGGGGACAACATGATTAAAAGCGGTTAGGAGAGATAGAGAGAGAGAGAGAGAGAGAGAGAGAAATGTTGAAATGTAGTTTTTGTTAGTGATTGTCCTTTTTAGGATACACGATATTAAACTGATGTATGTAGTGTTGTAGCTGATTGTCCTTTTTAGTATACAAGATTGTAAAGTTATTTATGTAGTGTTGTAGCTGATTGTCCTTTTTAGTATACAAGATTGTAAATTTATGTATGTAGTGTTGTAGCTGATTGTCCTTTTTAGTATACAAGATTGTAAATTATGTATGTAGTGTTGTAGCTGATTGTCCTTTTTAGTATACAAGATTGTAAATTTATTTATGTAGTGTTGTAGCTGATTGTCCTTTTTAGTATACAAGATTGTAAATTTATTTATGTAGTGTTGTAGCTGATTGTCCTTTTTAGTATACAAGATTGTAAATTTATGTATGTAGTGTTGTAGCTGATTGTCCTTTTTAGTATACAAGATTTTAAGTTATGTATGTAGTGTTGTAGCTGATTGTCCTTTTTAGGACAAGAATGTGATTCTGTGTTGGAAGTCTGTGTTAGAAGTTTCCACTGTATGTAAAGTATGTTATTTTTGGATGTTGTATGGCAGTGAGGGTCCCATGGCGACGCTAATCGCCCGGACCATTTTTATATCCTCATGTTAATTGTTCCATCATTTACACACTACATCCATTGCAACACGCATTTAACAAATGGGAATTCACTATTAAACTGTTGTGATGTTGTACTTATTGAATCCTATGATAATTGGAATCATGTTGAGTGTTAACTGTGACGTTAGTGAGTCGATTACACGTAACTGATCATGTGGGTGTACGGAAATGTAGTGGTTGTCGTCCTTGGTTGTCATTGTCACATGGTGTGTAAAAATGTGACGTCTGTTGTGTCACTTGTGTAGCAGTAAAGTAAAATCTGCTCTGTAAATAGTGACTTTGTAATAGTGGATGAAGGATTCACTGCTTTAAGATAGCTAGCCACACACACACACAACACACACACATATACTACCATTGTACAGTAGTGTGTTGGCAGACCACGTGCTTAATGTTTAGTGTTATAATTTATACGAATACAGGGGATGTAAGTGTTAGTGGCCTCACATTTCTAGGCCACTACAGCATCTGAGGTAGGGATGTCAGCACCTGTCCTCACTATCTTTGTTTTCCTATAGTAATCACAGGTACCAAGTGTTGAAACAGAAGGATATGGCGATAAATAACTCGTGTCCCCTAGTATACGATGACGCCATTAATGTTTCATTGCCCAGTGAGTGGTTCTTTCTAGAAGTGGTACATTCCCGACCGTTTTAGATCCAAGTTGCCAAGTCTCACTCGGGAGAGATATTGCCTTCCACCACCTCCTCGTTTTGATCTGAAATCCTGGCCTTTACATGTCAGCTTTCACAGTGCCCCAGACATGGAACATAAACTTAGCATACATGCCCTAAACACACAGTGAACAAATTAAAGTTTAAAATGCCAAAATATATGTACATTTAATCTCATATGTACAAAAATGTGATTAAAACTAAATGCATGCTAAATGGAATTTTAACATTCTCATAAAATATTTTTACAAAGTACCTATAATATAAGAATACAATATTTGCTATATACGTCTAAAAAGAACTGAGAAAGTAGGATTTGATGAGGACTGTAATCATCGAATCATCATCATCATCATTATCATCATCATCATTGACTTTCACTCTCTTGAGAGCATAGGCCGCGAATAAAGGCTCTCTAGTCATCCCTGTTATTGAAATTATTCTCTACTTCCTTCCATCTGTATCCCTTGTCTCTGAGCAGTGTCATAATTTCTCTTCTCCAGTTAAGTCTAGCTCTTCCTTGTTTTCTATTTCCGTGAGGATTCCATGGCAGTTCCTGTCTCGCTATGCTAGTGTTGAGTTTCCTCAGTGTGTGGCTAATCCACCTACATTTCTCAGACGTGATTTGCAGGTTCATAGGTTCTTGTCCTGCCCTTTTCCAGGACTCTTCGTTGCTGATCTTTTCCTCCAATTTAATGTTTAAAATCCTCCTGAAGTAGTAGTTTATGATTGTGTGTATCCTCTGTTGTATTGTCTTTGTCATAAATCCATGTCTCCGAACCATATAGCAGGACATTCTTTACTTTTTTCTTCAAAAGCCTAAGTTTGGTTCTTGTTTTGATGTTCTTGGATAACCATATTGTTTTAAGCTGGATAAATTCTGTCCTGAACTTGGTTATTTTTGCTTTAAACTCCCTTTCCGTTCCTCGTATTTATCCACTATGTTGCCTGATTATGTTTAAATTCTCTACTTTCTCATTTGCTACTCCTTCGATTACTATGAGGCTGTTGCTTACACTATTATTTTTAATTATCTTTTTTATGTCTGTTAATATATAATCCCAGTTTAGGTGAATTCGTGCTTAACATCTGAAGTTTCTTGCATTTGTGTGCTGCTATGTGCCTAAGTGCCACATCATGAAGAAAGTAGGTGATAATGATGACTATAATCCAGGTAAAATAAGTATCGAACCAATATTTTAAATAAGAAGAATATTCTTTATGATGTTCATGTAATCTTCGAGGGAATTCCAAATGTGAGCAACAGAGGGTGGATATTCTTTTCTAGGACAGAGTCAGTCCTAACCTTAGTGAAGGGACATTTATAAAGAAAGATCTATATTTACAGAGAATACTTTAAGTAGTTTCACTTGGCCTGCTCAGTTTCAGTTCTACACGTTGTGGAATATGTCCTTAGTGTCAATGAACTATAGCTAAATCATATCATCTTACATCTTACATCCTTCTCGTGCTTAAAAACGTCACATAGGGCTCGCATAGTTGTGTGCCAAGTTTTCCTGTTCTCGGCGAGTCTTTCAACTTCATCACGGGATGTTATGCCCACTAAACTGGCTTCTCTTAACAATGTCCTCTTTAGAGTTTCATGTGGTAGACCTCTTTTTCTTCGGCCTGTTGTGCTCCACTTGATAGCTTGTTTTGGTATTCTCAGATTGTTCCTTCTCATCACATGATCGACAAATGACCATCTTATTTTTCTGAAAACCCATGAGACAGGTTGTTGTTTGCTCATCTGTCTTATCTGTGCGTTGTTCTTGAATTCGTTCCACTTTATACTAAGTATTTTACTGAGACATTTGTTTTCAAAAGAGTCTAATTTCTTGTACATTTCTTTAGTTGATTTCCAACTTTCGCATGCATAAAATGTGGGTTAATATCACATTTGAATTAAATAATCTTAACTTGGTTTTTGTGCTTATCACGTTTGATTTCCATATGTTCTCAGGATTTTTGAATGACATTGCTGCTTTTGCAATTCAGATTCTAACTTCCTTCTTGGTCTATGTAGCTGCCAAGGTATGCAGTTAGTTTACTTCATCAATAAGTGTTCCTTCTATGTATGTATTTCCTTCTTGATTAATGAGAAGTTTCATTATTTTTGTTTTGTCTTTTTTAATTTCAAGACCTGTTTTACTATCCAAGGAAGATAAGGAATCTGTTCTGTCCTATATCGATTTCACATTGTCCCTGATTAGAGTTTATCATCAGCAAAATCAATATCTTCTATTTTGGTCCCATGTACCCAGTTAATGCCAGTTTTACCTGTATATAATCTTTTCATTATAACGTCTATGGCAATTTAAAAAAGCAATGGATATAATATACATCCTTGTTTCACGCCTGCTTCAATATGAAATTGAAAGTGAATTTGAAATTTACATTGAAAAAAAATATATATCATATCGCTGAAATATAAATCATGTCGACTGTATATAAATCATCTTCCAGGTCAAAGGTCGACAAATCCCAAGGACCATCATCTGTACGATAGAAGAAACAGGAGTGTCAGCACAGTAACCTCCCTTCTTCTACCTCATCTTGATAAGAAGAACCTATAAAGACATTCTGTTACTAACAGCTTCACTTGTCCACAGTTTTCTATGATTTAGAAAGGAAATATCAAAACCAGACAACGCAGAATACTAGAACAACTGTGTCCGTGACCTTGACAAGAGATATCGTAACCAGCACCATCAGAATTCTTCTTGCTGATCTAATGGGCTCTATCTTCACTGGCACAGAAACAGAACCCAGGCCCTGAGAAACATGAAAAAATCGAGCACCACGGGCAGAGTGTCTGAGGATATACACTGGGGGCGTGTCCAGTTGTCTGGGAAAACAAAAAAAAAGAACTAACTCATCATAAGAGAATATTAATATCGTTATGAAAACTAGCACATAAAGCACTAATATTACACAATACAGGGAAGACTATATAGATCTATCTATCTATCTATCTATCTATCTATCTATCTATCTATCTATCTATCTATCTATCTATCTATCTATCTATCTATCTATCTATCTATCTATGTCTTTCTGTCTGTCTGTCTGTCTGTCTGCCTGTTTGTCTGTTTGTCCATGCCTATCTGTCTTTCTGTCTGACTGTCTATTCCGTCACTGTATTTTGAGCAGGATTATACTATTCACGTTCTTAGATCCACAAGTAAGCATGTCAGGCTGGATCGATTTCGAAGTTTCTTCAGAAAACTTTGTTCTGTCCCGGCCGCCAAGTTCTTTCTCACAACGGCTGCCGTGTGTACAGTGGTGTTTGTGCACTGTTCTTTCAAAGAAAATATGGGTGGATTTTCCAGCTTTTCTAAAGTTCAGTTATGGTAATTCTTTTATTCCAACATTTTACATTTTGTGTTTCAATATACGGGAACGTCTGTTATTCTACATTCAAAGTATCGTAAAAATCGACTTAAAACACATTTATTGCACAGAAAGTACTTAATAACATTCGATATTCAACGGAATGTCAGTAATTGACACTAAGTATCCAGGAATCTATTCCTTGAAAAAGTTTTTGAAAATATTTTATACGACGAAATGATCATAATAACGTTAATATAAATTGTAAAATAAATAAATACATACAATTTAAAAAAAGACTAATATGATCAATAAAGAAAGGCCAATCTTAGGACTCGACCACTTAGCAACCTGATGGAAAAATATGTCATATATGATTAATACATAATAAAAATATGCCGTAGATACCTTTTTATATTTCTTATGACTGAACGCGAACTCTGTAGGTCTTGGAGCAGTTTTTGACAAAGCAAAGTTTCCATTAATCTAAATCTCTGTGTTGACTCTAGCAGCTTGAATTAACATACTCTGATTTTTTCATCGCTCTTAGGTATGTTCTGTTTGTATGTTCGTAATTTATGCAGTGATGGGCGAAAGTTTATTAAGTCTTCTTCTGGCTGGTCTTCTTATGTATTGGTAATAAGGCATTATGTGAGACATCTTTTAATATATTACATATACCAGTGTTAAGAATTGAGTAAAATGATCACCTGAGAAAGATGTATAAATGGAAGTTTGACAAGAAACCAGTCTCTTCCATTACTCGGGCTGTTAACAGATTCGGCATAGACAGAGATGTATGTGTGGAAGAATATATACGCCTTCAAGTTGCCTAAACTTGCTGTAATAGCTACAGGACATTAAATGGGAAAAATCAGGGAATTCTGCAAGCAAACGTGTCATGAAAATTTTAAAAAGTTATTAAACATTTTGAGTACGGAAATTTCTTTCGTCAACCTGCACAATCACAAAAAAAGATGAGACCTTAGAACATTCTAAAAATATTTTCAGCAGAAAACGCGGATGAAACTGATTTGAAAATAAAACTTGTCACATATGTCAACTGCCATTTAATTTCTAACATTTGTAATGTTAAGTATCAATTCATTATTTAGTGATATGAAATTGATGTATGACTTCTAATCTAATATCTCACTCATTGCTTTACTCTGCAATCATCAACATTCAGAAAATCCAATTTTAATATGCAGAGATAATCAGAAGTAAAAATATACGTTGTTCTGTATAGGGGAACATACGTCCATCATTTTACATTCCAAGCATTATTAGAACTTGATCTGGAACACCTTTTAAAACACGAAAAGTACTTAATAACATTCGATATTTAAATTAATGTCAGTAGCTGACACTAAGTATCTAGCAATCTATTCCTGGGAAAATGTGGAGAAAATAACTTATTCTCCACAATTACCCATACACATTTCAATAAAATGTGTTAGCAAATTGTGGACATTTGTATGTTTTTATAGCTAGACAGCGTCTGCCAAGTCGGGAGCTTTCCTTTAGTACTAAAATAATTGCATCATCTATCTTTCCGTTAAGATATAGAGAAGGGGCATGACCCGTTAGAGCATCTCTCACTTGTTAGAACCTACTGTAATATTTTCTTCACAAACTTTTTATAATGGATGTCCTTGGCAGAATCTGTCTGGTTACAATGTTTTCAAGACTTTCACGTTCTTTATGATACAGCAGAACTTCTCTCAGTCTGCATCCAGTTAACCGGCAATACCAAAATAACGGCAGTTTCGAAAGGTCTAATTTTAAACCTCACATGTAGGCCTATGACATAATAAAAATAAACAATGGGTTTGCACTGTGACAACACTGTGGTATGTACAGTCGGTCTGGACTGAGAACACGATTTCTGAACATAAAGCTCACACAATAATCCCAACGGCTCATTGGTTAAGAGAGATCACGTGGATTGTTTTGTATATTTCGCCAATAAACTGCATTTATATACGTACACTCCTAACCCAGGTGGTGCAGCTATAGCTACTCCCACGAAACTTAAAATAAATGTTCTCTTTCGAGAGAGTTAAAACTCGAATTGCTGGAGAAAACGGAGAGAGGCCAGCGAAACGAAATTAATGTAGGAATATAAAGTTGGAAATTCAACTTTGGACAAGATAACAAAACAAGGTGGTCGGCTCAGGGAGTTCATGATACAAACAGACTCTACAACAGCAGCAGGAAATTTTGTAAGCAGGTGGACAGTCCAAGTTATTTTTTGTTGTCACAGTAATAAATTCATTAGTTTCATGTGATACAAGATTATGTAATTTTTTCTAGTGATGTTTAAATTTGATTTTGTGAGATATAAAATTATGTGTATGTATTTTTAATTTTTAAAAATTCACGTGATTTTTATGTTATTTATTTAGTTATGGCCGGTAGATCGAAAAACACGACCATCCAACTTGGCATACTACAGTTTCTACAGGTGTCATCACAAAACATAAGCAGGTAAGGTCTGGAAATATACATTCAATTATCCGGCAAAATCTCCTGTCCGGAATCGCTGAAGTCCCGTTGTTGCCGGCTGGGATAGATTCTACGGTCTTTTGGTTGATGAAATAAATGTTTTATATCCATACATATAAGAACGACAAGAGTAACATGTCGCTTCCATACAGACATCAACTGCTAAGAATATATGTGATCTGGTTTATACAAGTTTGTAAGCAGCCATACTCTCATTAACCTCATTCTTGTAGCCACCTCAGTTATGGGCGCTCTGAATAGTGAGGTAAATCTGTCACTTGTCCTCCTCGGTGATAACAACATAAGATCTCAGATTGTAAGCGACAGTCAACGACGTTTTTTTGCGTTAGTAAATAACGTTTTCTTGTGCAGTTTTATTAGTGTCTTTGGAATTGTAGCAAATACAATCAACTTGATCATATTTTATAAGCAAGGCCTCAGTACGACTATTAATATTAGTTTGTTTTCTATGGCCATCTCTGACATGTGTAACCTCTTATTTCAACAATGCTATATTTTATGGCTGAATCCCTTGTTTGAAAAAACCAGCCTACCTATGATATTCACAGACATGCAGTATCTAACTGCTGGCATGCCACGGGAGTTATTCGCTAGAATTACCTGTCTTATCACAGTCTACATCACGGCAGAGAGATGTCTGTGTATAGCTTTCCCCTTACATATCAAACAGATGATTACACCTAGAAGAACAACAGTGGTAATCGTATCAATCTACTGTGTGACTTGGATATCGGCACTTCCAGTGTATTCAACGTCCTACTATGGCTGGAAGTTCTACACTGATTTAAACAGAAGCCTTATTGGTTTAATAGCAACGGCTGAGACAGAAACTGCTCAAGCTTTTGTTTATATCGTTCACGGATTTTTCGGATTTTCTTCATTTCTTTCTGTTGTGGCGCTGACTTTAATTTTAATACGAAAACTGCGACAGAAAAGCGCGTGGCGTTCGAAGATAAATATCAGTCAGGAGAAGTCAGAATCTTTGTCTAACAGAGACAGAAAGAGCATGCGAATGATTGTTCTTATCGCTAGCATTTTAATCATTTGTTGCACGCCAGGAATGGTCCTGGTTGTAATTACATTTTGTGAGCCAGGTTTTGGTATAGGCGGACGTTACTTCAACATCTTCTTTATTTTGTGGGCTATCGCAACTTTGTTTCAGAGCATCAACTCCAGCGTGAATATTTTCTTGTACCTAAAGATGAGCACTCACTACCAGCGTACTTTCCTGGAGCTCTTTGTTCCGTGCAGAATTCTAGGAAAACATTTCTAGACTACAGAGTTAAAAAAAAGAGAAAACAAACTAACACCTTCCTGAAGTAAACGTTGTGATATATAGCGCTATGGGTTCCTATATGATTACAACACTTAATGAGCAGACAAAGACGGGTAGAAAGAGATGATGGTTCATATCAGGGTCGTCTCGAGATCTGGACACATGGGAAAAGTTAAATTTAAAAAGTAGTCAGTTAAGCGAGAAACTTGAAGAATGAAGGATGTCAGTTAAGCGAGAAACTTGAAGAATGAAGGATGTCAGTTAAGCGAGAAACTTGAAGAATGAAGGATGTCAGTTAAGCGAGAAACTTGAAGAATGAAGGATGTCTGTTAAGCGAGAAACTTGAAGAATGAAGGATGTCAGTTAAGGGAGAAACTTGAAGAATGAAGGATGTCAGTTAAGGGAGAAACTTGAAGAATGAAGGATGTCTGTTAAGCGAGAAACTTGAAGAATGAAGGATGTCAGTTAAGCGAAAAACTTGAAGAATGAAGGAAATAACTTAAGCGAGGAACCTGAAGAATGAAGCACGTCACTTAAGGGAGAAACTTGAAGAACTAAGGACGTCAGTTAATTGAGAACTTGGAGAATTAAGGACGTAAGATGAACGTCTGAAGATGACGTATTTGTCTACGTGATGAAAACAGAGCATGTCTGAGAGAAGTATTATCATCTGTTAACGCAGTGTTATCATGTTTCCTCAGAAGTTCTTTGTCGTCTGCCTTCATCGTCCCCCATTAAACATGTTCTGACCAACGGCTGTTGTTTTCTGCTTTTACCTTTCTGTATGGAAGGTGTTCCTGTAATTGTAGCATTAATGAACATAAATGTAAAATGCTTTCTCTTATAAACCTATGTTCTTGTAATTGTGGCATTAATGAACATAAATGTAAAATGCGTTCTCTTATAAACCTATGTTCCTGTAATTGTGGCATAAATGAATATAAATGTAAAATGCTTTCTCTTATAAACCTTGAACATAAATGTAAAATGCTTTCTCTTATAAACCTTGAACATAAATGTAAAATGCTTTCTCTTATAAACCTATCTCTACTATTGGATTGCTTACAGAGAAACATTTGGAAACATCAGTTTGAAGAAACAAGATATTTTCTTCAGAAATACATGTCCCTGAATAATGAATTGATATTTAACATTACAGATGTTAGAAAGTAAATGGTAGTTTACATATGAGCCAAGTTTTC
Organism: Achatina immaculata; assembly: GCA_009760885.1. Taxonomy (NCBI): domain Eukaryota; kingdom Metazoa; phylum Mollusca; class Gastropoda; order Stylommatophora; family Achatinidae; genus Lissachatina; species Lissachatina immaculata. Next base: position 62,425 of record WNKJ01000202.1, on the reverse strand, counting down.
TTTTGAAATCATTTTTATCCGTGCTGTCAGATGAAAATATTATAAGAATGTTCTAATGTCTAATTTTGCTTTGTGCAGGTTGGCGAAATAAATGTCAAACACTCAAAATGTTTAATAACATTTTTAATTTTCATGCTAAGTTTTATTGCATAATTCATAAATACATTCTTTCGCACATACATATCTGTCTATGCTGAATCTTGTAACAGATCGAGTAAAGGAAGAGGCTGGCTTCGAGCCAAGCTACCATTTATACACATTTCTCAGGAGATCATTTTACTCTGTCCTTAACACTAGTATGTGTAATATGTTAACAAATGTCTCACATAATGGCTATATTACCAATACAAGGCCAATACAAAGAAGACAAACCAGAAGAAGACGTAAAAACATTGGCCCATCATTGCACAAATTACAAGCATATAAGCAGATCATACATAGTAGCGATGCACTATAAAATCGATCTAGCATCGATTTTCAAGAACCTTGAGACCATATGGAATTCAGAAGTTATAAGTAAAAAAACCAAGTTAAGACTATTCAATTCAAATGTACTATCCACCCTCATTAATGCATGCCAAAGCTGGAAAACAACTAATGAAATAGACAAGAAATTAAACTCTTTTCAAAACAAATGGCTAAGGAAAATACTCGGCATCAATTGGAACGAATTTAAGAATAATGCAGAGATAAGACAGATGACTGAACAACAACCAGTCTCATGTGTGATCAGGAAAAGGAGATGGAAATATGTTGGTCACTTGATGAGAAGAAATGATCAGAGAATCATAAAACAAGATATCAAGTGGAACACAACAGGCCAAAGAAAAAGAGACAGACTGCGTGAAAATCTGAAGAGGTCATTGTTAAGAGAGGCCAAATTAACAGCCATAAAATCCCTTGATGAGGTTGAAAGACTCGCCGAAGACAGGAAAAACTGGCGAACTACTTTGCGAGCCCTATGTGACGTTTAATGGCACGGGAAGGATATAAGATAAAAGATATATAAGACTATAAAATCAGAGTATTTTAATTCAAGCTGCTAGTGTCAACATTGATATTTAGATCAATGGAAGTAAAGTTTAGCATGCTTTGTCAAAAACTGCTATCAATCTGTTTCTCGCTCCAAGTTTACAGAGCTCGCGTTCATTCACAAGAAATACACAAAGACATCTACGACGTATTTTTATTATGTATTAACCGCACAATCAGACTTAAGGGCACTCCTAGAAATGTAACACTCATCCAGATATATTCAGCTACATCAGTAGCAGAAGAAAAGGAAGTAGAAGATTTTTATAACACACTGCAAACGACAATAGACCAGGTACGGACAATTGATACTGTATTAATAATGGAGGATTTTAATGCAAAGATTGATACAGAAAGAGCAGAAGATGGCGGACATGTTATAGGTAAATTTAGCATAGGACATAGAAATCAGGCAGGTGACAATCTAATGGTTTTTTTGCATGGAAAATGAGCTAATGATTGCTAACACACTTTTTAAACAACATCAAGAAGACTTTGCACACGGACATCACCTGATTGGAAAACCAAGAATCAAATAGATTACATTTTAGTGCAAAGAGGGTGGAGATCAAGTATAACATCAGCAAAAACTTTACCAGGTGCTGACTGTGCACGGACCATGAGTTATTAATAGCAGATATGAAGATAAAATAAAAAAGACGTTACAGTATCAAGACCACTCCGCTTTGATTTTACAAAGTACCAGAACAATACGGTATAGAAGTGAAGAACCGTTTCGAAATCATGATGGATGTACAGGAGGAGATGACACCAGACGAATTGGCAGCGCAGGCCAGAGATATCTTAATAACAACAGCTAAAGACATGGTTCCAGTAAAGAAAACACAAAAGAGTGGATGGATTACATCAGGCACACTAGAACTGATAAAACAACGTAGAGAAATGAAGACGCAACGGAAAGTGACAAACAACCACAAAGAATAATATATATCTTTAACAAAAGAAGTAAGAACACACATAAGAAAAGACAAAAACTACTACATACGTGTTTTTGGATACCCGTGTATCCCCCCTGGGTGAGAGGTGGTGCCCATCTAGTCCAGCGTTGGACCTTCTCACTGGAAAACCTCAGCGTGATTATGATACATATACATCCCCGCCGGGTGAGAGGTGGTTGCCTATCTAGACTGCCCTGGTCCAGTGTCTCCGACTTCAGCATTTTGTGTTTATGGCCGCTACCCTTCCTAGTTGTGACCAGGACGGTGCTTTTGTCCAGGGGACGAATCCTCGCACTAATAACTTTCACCCCTAGGTTGAGCCGGTTTAGGCATATTATCTCCATATGTGCGTGTTTATTACGTGACCGACTTCTAGAGCAGAGGTACCGTGACATGAGTAGCCATCAAGGTTCACCCCTGGTTTAAACCGGTTTAGGCATATTTCACCAGTATGGGTGTATATAGGAAGTGGCCAGCCTCTAGAGCAGAGGTGCCATGGTATGGGCAGCTCTCGCCGCGAGACTACAGGACATAACGAATAAACGTCGCTTTATCTTTCCATCACCTTTTCACATCGTTGCCGCACGGCAAACCTAATTTCTTCTTTTGCATTTTCTTCATTGCCCTGGGGGAGTTTCACTCCATGCGTGGCATCCGAATAATCTCGCCAGCAGTGTCTTAACCTCTGGGTTAAGCCGGTTCAGGCAATTCGCCCGATATGAGTGCACATAGGACGTGGCCGACCTCCAGACCAAAGGTGAAATCATTTGCGCAGCCCTGACCTCGAGACTACTGTTCACTTCACTTAATCCTTTCTTTCACCTTTTCCTCAGTGGCGTCGCGCGGCAACCCCATTCGCACCTTTCTTCACTGGCCGGGAGGAGCCCCCCTCCACTCACAGCAGCTGAAGAATCTCTCCAGCAGCGGTAGATGAGCTACCAAACATGACTCTCATCTACCCGAAGCGTCTGGTTTTCAGCACCAGGAATTCGCCTTCACCCCTTCTCCTGTCAGTTTGAACAGTTCTGCCACGAGAAGGCCAAGAGTGGACTTGACTGTCAGATGCTATTTGAGACACGCCTTGGAGACATTTCATTGGAGTGGAGAGCGTATCCCCCACCTCATCTCCGGCTATAACAGTCCTTAGAACCAATGACAACACTGTTGCCCATCTGGCATGGCCTGCTCCACACTCAAACTGTGAACAGCTGTCATTAGGCGCAAACACTTTCAACCAGCAGCACATAAATCCAACTCCACATCAGATATAGAAGTTGTATTGTTGCTTGTGAGAGCATGAAACAGTCAAATGCGATCTACGCTACTGTTGAACCGTCGGTATATAATATGGCGTAATTCCCATCTATTTGTGATCTCTACTATTACTACATGTAGCAGCAATAGTTGTATTTTTTCTTTGATGCCTGACCTCAAGAGAGAGGTTCAATATAGCATTTTAGGACTCGTTTTCTAACATTCATTGATAAGGATGTCCTGGATAATATGTTTCTCATTCTCTGAAATGCAGTCTTTGCTTGGCCTATTATGTTCCTAATTTCTGTTCTGCATCTGAAATTATTACTGCTCCATAGTATTTGAATTTCTGCACCTGCTGTAGAATAGTTCCTTTTAATTATATTGGACAATAGGTAGGTCTGCACAAAAATCAATAGAGGCAGCAGAAATGTGATTTATTAGAAGAATGTTGCGAATCCCCTGGACAGCAAAAATAACAAATGAAGAATGCATGAAAATAGCTGAAGAGACAAAAAATCTTGTCAAAAAATAAGAGAGAGACAATGTACTTTCATAGGGCATTCAATGAGAAGAGGGGGCATTGAACATATTATAACAACAGGAAAAATAGAAGGAAGAAGATCAAGAGGAAGACCAAGAGAAATGATATTGGACAGTCTGACGAGATGGTGTGTTAGGAGATCACCAACTGAGTTGATGGGCTGCATGAAAGATCGTGTACTCTGGAGAAGCATAATACCCAACGCCAGTCGGCATGGCACCTAATGATGATGATGCCTGACCTCCCTGCCCATATGGACATCTGGTCCTAAACCTATTCACCTTAATTAATGGCTATTGTACCATCTGCACACATTTCAGAGTGTCTGATCAACTGCATTTGATTTGCACTGATAATTTTCATTCACAGCTTCATGAAAGCATGAGACCAAACACAAAGAACCTGCCAAGGAACTGCGGAGGCATAGCATCCAACAAAGTATCTGTATACAGGTGGGATGCACAACCCATAGTGCCTGCTGGGCGGCGACTGCTTAGCCTCTCATGGACCAACTACGTAGGTTAGGAGGAGCTTCAATGATGAAAGATTGACAGTTCGAAAAGTTCTGCTCCAAAGATTTGACATTTATTACAAATCCATATTTACGACACTTTACATTTGTCATGCTCTGCTCAACCCCCCCCCCCCTTTTTTTTCTACTGCGATCACTCAACCGAATCAACCAAGGCAAACTGAAATATTTCTGAAACAAAAATCGATATAACCAATAAGCAGACAACAAATAATACATCGGGTTCAACATTTACAGTGCATAACAGCATCTCTGGCTAGAAGATATATGGTTGCACACATATTATAGTAATATCAGCATAAGCGTGCTAACATATTCTGTTTAACAAGAGATGTAGTGCAACCCGAACATTAAGCAAGACTTGGAAATGTGGCCATGTTGCCAAGTCTTCTCGACGCAAACACAGCGGATCTGGTTGTTCTGCTTCCTCTGCTGTATCACACAAACGTACTGCCACCACAAGCTCCTAGTCCCCCATCCCTGTACTTAACAAACCAACTTGAGATGTAGTTCTACATCAAATCCGCTGGCTACACTTCTCAACAGTCGAAACAAAAGTCTGGAAGAGACAGTGAAATGTTCAAAGAAATGAAGCCACTGACGAGAAATATCACACTTAAGCTAAATGTAATTTGTGACAAGATGGGGAATACCTTGACAGAGACAGAGGAAATTCTGGAAAGAAAGAAGGAATATTGCAGAGGAATGTATGACACAACCGACTGTGAAAGCAGAAATCAACAGTGTGAATTATTATTGGAGGAGGGTACAGTATAAAGCTCGTGCAGGTTTCAGGGTAAGTGTAAGGCAGATATGTACGCCGGTCAGTCATTTTGAGGAACTTAGAGGTAACAAATAGCCATACACCATTTCCTTTAGCCAAGTAGAAAACCCCATTAACTGGTCAACTGTTGCTACGATCATTAGCCACTAGAGCAATGTTAATATACAATATTAACAGAAGTACTTCTCTTTACACACTAAAATAAGTGACTCGTAATTTTCTGAGTCAGCTTCTTGGCAAACTGTAGTTCAACAATGATATTTTGACTTCTACAGACATTATCTGCTTCAAGTATAGGCGTTATCTAATTCACGAAAGGGAACATTAATTGTAATTGTGCAGAGTCATTTTCAGTCTTACTCTCCCTCCACACTCCTGTTATTCGATATCTCTTCTCGTCACCATGCCTTCTTTAAATCGTATCATCAAATCTCTCAAATTTTTTTATTACTATCTCTTTCAGTCTTTGGCCACCTCTCCTTTCCCGCACCGCCACTGACCTCGCTTATGCCACTTACAAGAAGACGCGCTTCACCTCTCACGTTCATTTTCTTAACAACTGTCTACCCATCTCACGTTAACTTTCTTAACAACTGTCTTCCCATCTCACGTTAACTTTCTTAACAACTGTCTTCCCATCTCACGTTAACTTTCTTAACAACTGTCTTCCCATCTCACGTTAACTTTCTTAACAACTGTCTTCCCATCTCACGTTAACTTTCTTAACAACTGTCTTCCCATCTCACGTTAACTTTCTTAACAACTGTCTTCCCATCTCACGTTAACTTTCTTAACAACTGTCTTCCCATCTCACGTTAACTTTCTTAACAACGGTCTTCCCATCTCACGTTGACTTTCTTAACAACTGTCTTCCCATCTCACGTTAACTTTCTTAACAACTGTCTTCCCATCTCACGTTAACTTTCTTAACAACTGTCTTCCCATCTCACGTTAATTTTCTTAACAACTGTCTTCCCATCTCACGTTGACTTTCTTAACAACTGTCTTCCCATCTCACGTTAACTTTCTTAACAACTGTCTTCCCATCTCACGTTAACTTTCTTAAAAACTGTCTTCGCCTCTCAGGTTAACTTTCTTAATTACTCTCTTCGCCTCTCACGTTAATTTTCTTAACAACTGTGTTCGCCTCTCACGTTAATTTTCTTAACAATTGTCTTCCCCTCTCAGGTTAACTTTCTTAATGACTCTCTTCGCCTCTAATGTTAATTTTCTTAACAACTGTCTTCGCCACTCATGTTAATTTTCTTAACAACTGTCTTCGCCTGAAGGTTGTTCCTAAAGGTTTTACTTCAACGTTTTCACCAGCAATGGGCACTCTCCACCCCAGGATCCGTCAGCGCCTTTGTGCTATCGAAACCAAATCCGCTCTTCAACGCATGCGCTGTGTTGTTGAGGGGCACAATAAACTCCTCTCGGACCTCGATAGCTAGATTCACTCCACCAACAGACAATTCTACCTGCAACTTTCTTTTCTCAAAAAGTAGAAACTTTCCGCTATCCGTCCCTGTCCCGCTTCTCCCTGATCCAGCACCGCGTGTGCTCCCACTAAGCTGGTTTCTATTCCTCCTTATATTCCACTTTCGGCTGATGAATTGTCTGTCCTGGGGAAAGGTTTACAGTTTGTTCCCCTCCGTCCTTCTGCTGACCAGTTCTCACTCCTTCAAGATGTCCATCGTTTCCATCCCAGTCTGCGTTTGAAGTTCCATTTCCAAGATGCGTCCCAAACTTCATCATCCCAATCTACGTCCAATGATGACCCTTTCTATCGCTTCTCCAAACAACCATCCACCTGGACACCTTCAGCAGGAGCGTCTCGTTCCTTGGAGCTCTACATTGATCACACTCTCCATGAAATCTGCAAGCTTCCCCTTCCCCGTGTACGACGCTCTAACCTGACCCCCGGGGAGCAGCGCGCACTTTCACAACTCCAGCGCAGACGAAATATCGTGATCAGGAGTGCAGACAAGGGAGGGGCAATTATTTGCTGCAATAAAGAATTGTACATCCAAGAGGCCATGAGCCAGCTGAGCAACACTGTCTCCCACCCTCAAGATCCGACTTTTGACTAACAACCGTCATGATCAACGAACTCATCCACAGAACTGGTCTTTCCTCCTATGCTACTCATCTTCACATCCGCGACAGCTGCTTAGGGAAGCCATCCTTTTATCTACTCCCTAAGATACACAAACCAGGCAACCGGGGAAAGCCCATAATGTCCGCTTGTTATCCGCACGTTATCCCTATAGAACAAATCTCTGACTTTCTGGAGAGTATCTTTCAACCTCTTGTCACTAGTCTGCCCACTTATCTAAGGACACGAATCATGCTCTCACTGCTTTTGAGACCCTTACACTCCTACTTGTTCACACCTATCGTATCTTCACTCTTGATGTAGTGTCCATCCAGCATGATTAGGGTCTTCAGGCCGTCAAGTTCTTTCTGAACAAAAGACACAATCCCCATATTCATGCGTCTACTATTCTGCGCCTTACATGACATATCCTCCAACTCAATTCGTTTGAATTCAATGGCCTTTACTTCTACCAGAAGTATGGCCATGAGTACCAAAATGGGCCCAAGCTACGCATGTCTGTTCATAGGTCACTTCAAACACAAGGTTCTGAGAGCCTATAGAGGCCCTTTTCCAGCCTTCTATAGACGCTACCTAGATGACGGCACTGGGGTCACATCATTGCCATAGAAAGATATTGACAACTTTATCAGTTTTGTTAAGGAGTACAATCCTGTCATTTCTTTAACCTCCCATGTCTCTACTACTTCCGCTAAATTTCTCGACATTGCCGTTACTATCGGCCCTACCAGGCTTACTACTTCAATCCACTATAAGCCTGCAGACTCTCACAACTATCTCTTGTACTCTTTCTGCCGTCCCAGATAATGTAAGGACTCTAATCATTTTTCCCATACTGTTTCCCCATCTCCATCTCATCCAAACCGAGCCTGATACACGTGAACTTTCTGGAGAATCCCCGTTGGTGGCCTACAGATCCGGGACAAGAACCTCCAGGACCTTTTAGTTGGAAGTCGCCTTAAGACAGATGACACTTTTTAATGGTACCAGACGGTGCCGATGCCTTAGATGCAACACTTACCCGATTTTTGTCGAGGCTAGTCAGATCTCCTTCCCTAAGTTCACGTTATCACTTCACGAGGGTTTCAATTCGCACCTCACGCAATGTTATGTATGTTATTATGTGCAAACGTTGAGGTATGAAGTTCATAAATGAAACTAGTTTAAGCTTAGGAGATCGTTTTCGACAACATCTTAACGATATTTCTAAGAGGGCCTGGACACCTGTGGCTAAACAATTTTGCTTTAACAACCTCAAGGGAGTTCAGGACATTTCTGTTAGTGCGATCCGCTCTTGTTCTGCTGATGTGTGATCTTGGAGGGTCCTAGAACAGCGCCTTATTTTCCAGACTGGCTGTCTCCACACAGCTGGAATTAACAATGTCTTCAGCTTCCTTTAACTTCTTTAGTTTTACACCTTTTTCTGTGATTTATACTCTACTTTCTTGTTTCTTTTTCCTTGCTCCCCTCCCTTTCGTGATTTTCTCTTCGTCTCTAAAGGATATCATGTGCCTGTTGCATTTCCCCTTTTTCCCTCTCTCACTCCGTCTTTTCTTTACGATTGGCTCTATCGGCGTATTCTTTGTGTGACTCCACGTGGTCTCTATGTCTCGTCTAGTGGACACGCATTTATATGTTCCCTACTGTTGGAGGATGGCACATTAAGATACGTTTCCGGTTTAGTTATTCTTTTTTTTGTCTCGTTTGTTATGTAATACCCGAAAAAGGCTGACGCAGAAATATCGGATGTTGTATGTTTTTCATTTATACATTCTCATACTTTCTATTCGTTCTTTTTCACTTTACTCACTCCCTCTGTCACCTTGTAAAACTGCAACATACACCTCTCTCTCTCTCTCTCTCTGAACCTTAAGTGCCCAGGGCACATGGGGCTTCTGCAAGGGTTTTCCACAAATGCCTGTCCTTTGCCTTTTTTCTGCTCTTGCCCAGGTGAGCCCTCTATTGCTCAACATCCTTTCTGTTGTTCTTCTCCATGTCTCTTTTGGTCTGCCCTTACTTCTGTTCCCCTGTGGTGTCCATCTTAGTGCTGTTTTTGGTAGTGAGTTGTCAGTCATTCGGAGCACATGTCCCTGCCATCGCCAGCGTCTTTCCTCAATAATTGCTGTCAGTGGCTTCATCTGCATCTCTGCCAACAAGATGTTATTTCTTATGGTGTTTGGCCAAAATATTTTTCTAATTCTTCGTAAACATTTAGTCTGGAAAGAATTCAACTTGTTTTCTATGGTTTTGGTTATTTTCCAGCATTCACTTCCATAGAGTAGTACACTTAGAACATTACTCTTAAATATCCTGATTTTCATATTCATGCTTAATTTTTTAGATTTCCATGTAGTCTGCAGTACTGCAAAAGCCTGGTTTGCTCTAGTAAGTCTGCTGTTGATGTCCTCTGTGCTGTCTCCATTTTCTACTACTCTACTGCCAAGGTATACAAATTCATTGACTTCCACCACTAACTTGCTATCTACTCTCAGTACATTTCTGTTGTTCACATTTTGCTTCATTAACTTTGTCTTTCCTACGTTGATCTTTAATCCTATGTTGTTTGCATTCTGGGTTAGCTTGTTTATTTTATCTTGCATTTCTTTGTGGCTGCTTGACAGTAGACAAATGTCGTACGCAATGTCAAGGTACTCAAGGGTCCATTGTAATCCTCTACGTTTATACACCTCTATCTACCTTTATAATTTCAGGATGATAGTGCAATGCAACGGTGCAGATCTTATAACGTAAGAAGCTTTCATTCTACTGGAAAAAGTAAGTGCATAGCCTTCCAGTGTTACAGAAAAAAAACCCTCACAGAATTCCGAACATTTTGCTTGAGTACACACGGACAAAAGCATGGATTGGAATGACTAGAGTCTTGCTAAACGCAGAACAACAAAGCCTAAGTCATGCAGCATTTAATGGCAACGTGAAACAGACAAGTTAGCAGGCACGGCAGTGATTCAGGGTACCCTCAGAATGGACAAGGAGGAGATTGCAAAAGCCACTTTGGACAGACTGCGTATGGAGGACGATATCTGGGTGAGTGACAGCAGTCACACCAGTAAGATCATCGAGTGGGGGGAGAAGAGGGGAAGTGGAGGTTTGTCCAAACGGAGTGGATTAGTTCGCATTACCCACAACCAATGGGTGACTGGATTCATCAGCAGGTCCATGCTTCATTGGGTGTTGGAACGGAAGGCGGTGCACATATGGGACTGCCCGAATTAATTACAGATTAGGGATACAGTTACAGCAAAGCACTAAAATTTCTAATCGCACGATATACGTGTGAAATACTGAGACAATCTTAAATGGATGCAAATGTTATTGCAAAAAAAAAGACACACAAAGACATAATTACGTGGCAATACTTTACAAGATAAATGCAAATTTATGAATCTTTTCAAATGCCTGATCATACATATCTGCTTTACATTTCCTCCAATTCTAAACATAGTTCCTTTGAACTTAATCTTCTCTCTTATCATTGTTGGTTGGCTACCACCTTTGCATTTCATTTCTTGCTTAGCTTTGCAAATCAGATGCGAAAATGACTGAGTGGTTTGAAGTGTCACGAACGATACATAAGAAATAAACAGTTTTAAAAAAGCAGAAAAAGGAGCATCTTTAGTCCTGATCTGCGAGAGTCTTGTCAAAATCTACGCGAGGTGATGTACTGTGAATGTTTAAATGAAGATTTGTGTGCTATGATAAGATATATATATATATATATATATATATATATATATATATATATATATATTGGCATCTGCTCTATGTACTTGTCTTGGTATCTGTGACCGCGGAAGGCCCAGACAACACTAGAACCAGGAAGCTATTATTATCATTCGATCAGCTGACCACATGCAAGTGTATACTTCAAACCGACCCCCAACACCCCCGAATGTTGGAAAAGCTAACGGTGTATTGGACTACTAGATCATTATTACTGGGCGCTGAATTACTAGTTTAAAAAGTATTTAACATTAACTAATATACTCATCGCCGTCATCACTCGCCATTCCTGCTGTCGTGGGCGGTCATGCTCCTTCAGGGAAAAGTATAGTTTCAGAAACTGAACATCATCTTGTGCAATAAGTCACTGTCATTCAACGTGCTATGCTAAACCTGCTGTGCTGAGCGGATTGCACTATCAAGACAATTATCTAAGTCTTTACATAGAAAAAAATTATCTAAGTCTTTACATAGAAAAAACTTATCTAAATCTTTACATAGAAAAACAGTTATCTTAGTCTTTACATAGAGAAAAAAATAAACAGGAAAATAGGAAAGGGCCCGGCACTTTTGTCTTGAACTGAGCCCTACGTCTCCTAAGACCGCCCCTGCAAATGGATTTCACAGTGCACACAAGCATACTTGCCTACTCATTCATTCATTCCTTTGCATGTCCCTTGCGGAACTTTGCCTCCCAAACAGCACTCCTGTAGGCCTCTCGGTTGTGAGCAAGATGGCCTGCTGCTGTTGCATCCATTTCCAGATCATCAACGATGTCTTGCAGCCATCTTCGTTTCGGTCTTAGATCTATCTGGCCTGGGGGACTCACCACCAGATCTTTTTCCTATTTGACTTTCCATGAATGCTGCTTGGGTTTCTTGGTATGTTTCCAGAAGGTAGTTTACCATTGCTTTCCTTCCGGGCAGTGACTGTACTAGTCAGTGATCGTAGCCATTGTCCCTACATTGAGATCATCTGCCTACCATCATAGAATGGTGACCATAACCAACATTATCTGTCAGCTGCTCTCCCATTCCATCCACCACCTGCTCCCATGGCTTCACGTCACCCTGATCGGGGGGCTATACGGGTACTCCACCTCGCCTACTCAAAGTGTAATATAAATCTGTCTCGGCCGCATCTTCAAGACGGCTACTTTTCTGAGTTCAGTTCGTTGTGCTGATGTTCATTCCAAGCAGTTTATGAAAATAACAGTCACACCTTTTAGACTGATTGCTGAATACACTCCTCAATATCCTATTTAGTCGCTGGATTTATAAACCTGATTCAAAATAAACCTTAATATTTGAGCAAGAACGGTACGTAAGTATATAATGTAATTATAACATAATACAGGATATACGGGGGGGGGGGGGGCTGGCGAACTTAATGGTTAGAGCACTCATATAGCACCCGAGTAGTCGAATGTTCGAATCCTTAGCAGAATGGGATATTTTTTTTCCGATCAGTTTGGCCTCGAGGTCCGCCTAGCCTCGTAAATTGTTACCAGAGAAAATATTGGAAGGAAAGGCAGCGAGGAAAAGAAATGGCCACTCTACCTCATACATTGATGGCCCAGCATAATGAGGTCTCTAAAGCTTCATCCCCTACGGCGTTTGCTAAGGGACTACCTTTACCTTACTGGATACAAGAGAAAACATAGAAAGTATGATGAGTCTCTAACATGTCATTGTTTCTTCTTGCACAAAAATGGTTATGTGACATTATTTTACCAATTTTTTGTGTTTGCTGGTTTGTGTGACCAAGATGAACTTACCTTGTTGTATTTTATTGTCAGTAGCTTGCGGTATCAATTACAATGTTTACTTATTTTATTTTCAACGAAAGAGACAGGTTGAAAGTTTACAAATGTTATCCTTATTTCAAAATGTATTTAAATATATTTCAACTTCAACAATCAGCATAACAATAAGTTTCCTATTCATGAAACATACCATATCAACATATAACTGATTATTTTTAATTTCCATATTTGCCATGTGCGTACACAAAATTTGTTCTCAAAGAGATTTAAGGGACAATAAAACATAAATGGACTATGTCAGTCTTTACCCCAGATGTAACAGGTGAAGCCCTGTAGTTTGTTCAAAACAAGGTCATACCAGGCAAGTGACCACAGCGTGGCGACAAGCATGACTGATTTCTCAGATGATAAAGAAACATGGAGGGAACTGTCAAGTTGACTTGTCTTGTATATTTCTTTCATTGTCTTATCTTCGAATTAGGATTGTTGCTGAATCTTGGGAGATAAACAAGTCAAAGAAAGACAGCCACTAAATACTTTCTTTCAAGGAGGATAACAAAAATGTTAAGTCTTTAATATTCACCTGTTTCTCATGATTTTATCAGTTGTGCTGTTTTTATATGGGATACTTAATTAAAACATGCCTGTATCGAAATACTAGACTGTTATGTGTTCTTCATTTCTCTATATCCATCTTACTTTCTGCCATTCTTCTTTCTGGAAACTTTCATAACTTTTTATATCTTTTTTTTAAAAATAAAAATGAACCTCTGTCTACTTCATTACTAGAACTACTACTTCATTACCGTAGTCGACATTTCTCTTATCTCTATACTAACTTATAATGAAAACTGTCTCAGGATTTTCTGTGATAGTCCGTTGATGAATGAAGTTTTAGATCTCTGTTGGCTTTGACAGACTAGTATCTGCTTATATGGTTACCATTGCTTGATTACAGTTCTCCAACCTTGACGTAGGAACTAAGTGCTGACTCGCCATCTCATCAAGTCTCAACTGAGAACTATATCTTTGCCATTAGAGAAACTATCACATTTTGAATCTAAAAGTCTACATGTTAACTTTACATTTGTATCACATGGTGTAAGTTCATTTGCGTGAGGACTAGTAATTTTATCCATTACTTTTGTCTTCTGTGTTTTATTTATATTTGTATTCGTAATGATGCATCTGAAAATTAGAGTATTCGTAATTGGCCATATATTAAAAACTTGTATTTGGTGCATCTCTACATCTCTTTACGTACTAAATTTAGTCACTAAACTGGCTTGTTGTCTGGGCACAGTCAGAGAAGGTACTTTTTTCGTAATATGGGAGGATTATCACCTTGTTCACATTGTGATATCAGGACCAGAAAGCCAGTAATACAATCAGTGTAATAGAAATTTTTTTTAAAAATTGCTAAAATGCAATAACTGGAATAGACGTTTTTTTTAAATAAAGCAACTAGTTGACAAGTTGAATTTTACACGCCAAAGTTTCCTTCTGCGCTCTTCAAGACTTGGGGAACAGGAGTTAGTAAAGAAGTAAACAAAATTCATTATTTTGTAGCTTTATAGTTTGTTTAGTGTCAGTAGTATTAACCCACTGATTAATAATTATTTTCTACATTACTAAACAAAAGGCCATGCAAGAACTTGTGTAGTAACCAAAGCCGCTATGTTTTAAGGAAGATATCTAGTGACTTATCTTTAACTTCTATGGTTATTTAGATTGCATTATCTATTGAAAAGAAAAGCCCCAAAAGTAGCTGACATAAATGTTTAAACGATTTTATTATATGATGTATATTAATTATGTTTAAAATAGTATAATGCCACAGAGGAATATTATTTTGCTGTAGCTCAACTGAACCTGTATTCTACTGGTCGATTAGTCTTCTTGTGGAGTACAATTCTCCTTTCATCTTAGAAATTACTTCTTGTTGTTGGTGCTATAAGACAACCTAATTTTCTCTGTTACACACTAAGAACACTTAACACGACTCCCAGGCTTTCACTCCACAGAATAAAACTGATACAACAACTTAACTGAACTTGGCAGTCTCCCAACATAACACAACTCGTCGAACAGTGAGGGTTTCAATAAAGTCAGTGGTGTAGTTTTTATATTCAGACAACACCAGTTTATTGATGGAAAAAATGAGGGATGAAATTATGAGGATGGAAACCATCAGGCTGGTAAGGTATTTACAATGACAATTCCAGGGGTGAGAAAACTACGGCATATGGGAGGAAACCTTACAATGTATTTATACAATACAAACCATACTTACAACGTTTCCAGCCGAACTACTTCAGCTATCTCAAAAAACTAAATCCTACATTTTAACTTAACTTGCCTCTACCAAAAATTGCTACTACTGAAAACTCTGCATAACCGAGACTCTCTCTCAAACACATCGTAAGGTTCTATTTGCATCACAACAAGTAAGGTTCTATCTGCATCAAAACAAGAAAGGTTCTATCTGCATCAAAACAAGAAAGGTTCTATATGCATCACAACAAGTAAGGTTCTATCTGCATCAAAACAAGTAAGGTTCTATCTGCATCAAAACAAGTAAGGCTCTATCTGCATCAAAACAAGTAAGGCTCTATCTGCATCAAAACAAGTAAGGCTCTATCTGCATCAAAACAACTAATGCTTTTCCTTTTGCTAATCGTGAGTGATATTTGTACTATCCCTACCCACTCCGTTTTTTTCCATGCTGCACGCTTATCTCAAGACCCCCGCTTATGCTCTCAACCAAAATACCTTTCAAACAAGGGCACTCACTTTGTTGTTTTCTGAGTACCAATACTGCCTATATCCCATAGTTAAGAGAATACTGCCATATGTTATTAAAAGTATTGATGTTTAATCTATATTGATTGTGTTATTACAAGCGTTGATGCATGTTTGATTGTTAATATAAAATATAATTTCCCACCTTCTATCGCCTGTCACGACAGATTATGTGTACAAGTGACGATTACTTATTAAATACTGAAATTATATATTACATTTTTTTTAAATGGAAATTGCAGTCAGGATCGTATGTCCAGAATTAACGGTACATCATATTGATAAAACGCAACAATTCGAGCAGATTCCTTCTGGCAAAAATGATCACAAGTTAAATTCTACACGCGAAAGTTTAATTCCCCTTGCTAAAATGCATTGTTTTATCACATATATTCTTTAATTTTTAGTTTTGTTGTGTAATAGCAGCGCTTAGATTCTGGTCAATCTTAATAAATGAATGAACGTTCGTTATTCTGTATAGGTGAATACTAGAAATACATACATGAAACATTTATTTTATATTTTTCTATACGCGTGTCATGAGTATAATGAAACATACTGACACTGATAGCACAATTACTTGTTCCACACGACAGCACAATTGTTATCTTTGAATATGTGTAGCGAATACTTAGATGAGACCATTTTGTCAATAAAGATTGATCCTTGTGTAATTGTGCTGAAGCTACATAACTCTGGATCACTGATCCTGGCCCACTAACAAATTATCAATAATACTTTGAGAGGTTGTCATAACAATGTCGAATTAACAATTTTAGTTTCTCGAAATGTTTATCAATAACAATGATTTTTGTATTGCTCGACAATACATTATATATGTACATTAGAACAACATACATTTCTAATGTGAGGTTATTAAATGATGTGTAAAGACACTGTGCTATAGCTTTCATGTTTTACTTCTGATGCAAAGATCACGTTCCCTTCATTTAACTATCTCTACTGTGTTACACGAACAGGATCAAAACATCACCTTCAGATACAGAAATGGAAGTGCTAAACAATGTAATAAATCGTTCCATAGTAATTCAAAGCAAAACTTCTAAGCAGGTAACAAGAATTGTGAGTGATGGCCAACGAGAAATATTTACACTCGTACACAACGTTTTCTTGTGTGCTTTAGTCTGCACTTTTGGAATAATAGCTAACATTATCAATTTGGTCATATTTTACAGACAAGGTTTAAACACAACCATCAACGTTAGCTTCTTTGCTATGGCCATATCTGACTTTTGCACCCTGCTCTTTCAACTCTGGTACGTGATCTGTGTTAATCCCTTGCTTGATAAGGCTGATATGCCGGTCGTGCTATCTGGCATCCGGTATATCACAGGTGGAGTGCCACGTGAAGCGTTCGCTCTGATTACCTGCCTAATCACAGCTTTCATCACGGCTGAGAGATGTATGTGTATAGCTTTTCCATTACACGTCAAACAGATGGTCACAACCAAACGAACAGCATTTGTGATAATCTGTATCTACTGTACCATATGGTCAACAGGTGTCCCCTTGTTTTGTACGTCTTATATTGGCTGGAAGTTCTATCCAAATAAGAACAGAACACTGCTTGCTTTAATGACTACAAGTACAAACCATCAGGTAGAAGGTGTCATTTATATTATCCACGCCATTTTCGGACTGTTGTCATTCCTGGCTGTCATTCTGCTGACTTCGATTTTAATACGGAAATTACAACAGAAAAGTATCTGGCGTAAAAAAGCAAATGCTGATCATCAGAAAACTGAATCTTTGTCTAAAAGAGACAGAACGACCATGAATATGGTTGTCATTATTGCTAGTATTTTAATTATTTGTTACACCCCCGCTGTTTTGTTGTGTGTCACCACTTTCTTCCAGCCAGAATTTAGTGTTGCTGGAGGATATACTAATCTTTACTACGTTTTATGGTCAACTGCAACTTTATTTGAAAACATCAACTCTAGTATTAATATCTTTTTGTACTTGAAGCTGAGTACACATTACAGGCACAGCTTTGTGGAACTCTTCCCTAGATGTAGTCAAACATGGATGAGTTCTTAGACTTTTCTATGCAATAGTTGCTCAGACTGGATATTAGATTTGTTTAATATGTCATTATAACTGAATGATGGTGTTCTTCGATTACATAGTGTTGATGACAGCCCAAGTTACTGGTTACATATATTTTAGTTATCATCGTCTTCTAGTAATTTTAAGTTCAGCTAAATATGGATCTTAGTTCCTTGGATAAACATTTATCTCCGTGGTTTTGGGCAACCCATGGGTTCAGCATCTAATCTAGACTCTGTGACATGATCTGCTTGTGTAAATCTATAAACGCTGGCCATTCATGGATCATCTGTTCTGACATATATTTACTTACAGCTAAAATTAACGTGCACTAGATATTGCATACAACATGCAAAGTACCACGTCTTGTGCTGTGAGTGAAATCACAAGCAAGGTTTTGAAACGCGTGCAGGTCTTTGGAGAACGACATGCCACGTGCGAAAACTGAGTTGAGATACACATTTTTACAAACAGGAAACAGCAAGGCCTTCATACACTAACAACACAGTATTGTATGGTTACATATACAATCATGAACACAGCACGAATGGGCAGAAGAAACAAGGAAAATCACATGAAAATTTCATTACGTGGAACTTGGACCACGAACTCTGGTACTACGACCAACAGTTTAGCAACAAAGAAAAGCGTTCTAATCAACGTAGTCATCTAGCATCAGGCCAAACAGGTGTTTGATAGCTAAGCCATCAAAGCAACTCTCACCGAAAATCGTGACACAGGGAAAGGTAAATAGGTCGTGAAACAGAAATACTGTCGCTTAGATTCAAAGGAGACATGGAGAAGAACAACAGAGAGGATACTGAGCAATAGAGGGCTCACGTGGGCAAGAGAGGAAAAAATGGCACAGGGAAGGCATTTCTGGAAAACATTTGCGATGTGCCTTGATATGTGCCTTGGACACTTAAGGTTCAGAGAGAAAGGGAGAGAGCTAGAGAGTGAAAGATTCAACATCTTGCAAGTACCAAACTTATACATGGTCTTGAGTAAATGTATGTTGCATACTGGATAACAAAATACAACAAATAAACATACACTTGTTTTTACATAAATATAGTTTGTTGGTTCATATGGTTTCAGATACAAAGTTTTAAAAAGAGGAAACAACAATTCTTACTTGCAGGAAAGTAACACAGCACAGTAATGTATGATCAGATCTGGGGGGAAAACAATCAAAAACAAAACTGACATGCATAGGTTTGTAATAAATCGGTGAAGCGTATCATTAGAAACCACGAATTCACCGAAGCATATCCCTTGTCTCTGAGCACTGTCATAATGTATCTTCTCTTGTTTCTCATATATCATAAGTCTCTTATCCTTTTCTACACTCAGTCATGCACAGTTTTGCACCTTTCAGAACGAACGCAATGTGAACGTAGTAACTGGTGCATATTTTTTGTGCTCCTGGCAACATACGGGCGATTTTCATTCTGTACTGTTCCAAGACCAAAGCTAAGTATTAGTTCATTTACAATATTTCATTAATTTTTTTTTCATCTTTTATTATTTCTTTAACATAGAATTCATGTGAATCTATACTGTCTCCTCTCTCTGATTCTTCGTTCTGTTTGTGTTTGTTTGATGAAAGCTAACGCCGAAGCGTCAGAACTTTGTAGTCGATTAAATAAAAACTATTCTTACTTTTTTTTCCATGTTGGCATGACAGCATTACTGCAGTGCTTTGTGTTTAGACTTATACACTAATTATTGTGCGGTACGAAGGTGATACAGTAATGGTCTGCAAGCAACGCTCTTCGCTCTCGCTTAGTGTCTATTAATAGTATCCTTACTGCTCAGCAATGTTGACGAATTACTGCAGCCACAGCTGCTGCTACTGTTAGCAGGGTATGGGGCTGCTGCAAGATTCATTTTCCAGCAAGATAACGTTAGGTTACATTCTGGTCTTCCACATAACACTTTCTTCAACATAATGGAGTGCGACTGATCCTTTCAGGTTGACTTAATGCAACGCAAGAATGTTGGGGTGAACCCTGAGTTATGTCAGTTTTGACTGATGGGTCTCACTTTCTTGATTGTATTGAACGTTGTGAAGCATATGCAGGCATTTTTGTCAAATTGTTTCGTTGCTTTTTATTATATTTCATTTTATTATTCATTATTATTACTTTTTGCACTTTAAAACCGTCTGTGTTAGTTTTGGGTTTAAGTACATTTTCCTGCCACAGCAGCATTCATTTATGTTTGTAATATGTTCAAGTCAATGATGGTGGCTCAATAATCTGAGTTGACAAGTTTCCTGAACTATCTTGGGTGTTACTGTAACACAGTAAATAATGTTACATAATGTTCTGGGTATTATATTAATTAGTGGGATCGAGGCAGTCCCTTAACAATCTTCAGTAGAGCACAAAACATCCAAAATGTAAAATTATATTTCATAGTATTTCGGGAATCGAAATCACAGTGTATCAATAGGTAGGTTCAGGTAATTTTTCAAACGGTGTCAAACACAAGAACACCTGTTTACACTTGTGATGTGCCAGTATCCTGGCGACAGCTATGACTGTCGAAATCCTAGACCTTCATAAAATCCAACTTGCCACTGTATTGAGGGCAGCTGTGAATGTTAAAAACCTAGACGGTTAGAAAATCCAGCTTTCCAGTGTCCTGATGAAAACTATGATTGTCAAAAACTTAGATCTTTAGGAAATTCAGCTTTCCAGTGTCCTGAGGACAGCTATGACTGTCAAAAACCTAGACCTTCATAAAATTAGCTTACCTCTGTATTGAGGGCAGCTGTGAATGTCAAAAACCTAGAACGTTAGGAAATCCAGCTTTCCAGTATCTTGAGGAAAACTATGATTGTCAGAAACTTAGACCTTTAGGGAATGCAGGTTTTCAGTGTCATGAGGACAGCTATGATTGTCAAAGACCTATACCTCCATAAAATCCAATTTCACTGTGTAGTGAGGACAGCTGTGAATGTGAAAAACCTAGACTTTTAGGAAATACAACTTGCCTGTGTCCTGAGTACAGCTATGATTGTAAAAACCTAGACCTTCAGGAAATCCAACTTGCGTGTATCCTGAGGGCAGCTATGATTTTAAAAATCTAGACCTCTAGGAAATCCAACTTGCGTGTATCCTGAAGGGAGCTAAGATTGTAGGGCGTTGAAAGAACCTAAACCTATCAGAGTCCTAGCTACACGGACGGTGACCTGATTTTATGTATGCTGACAACACCAGATAGAGGACAATTCATTGTGTGAACTGGTAGAAGACTTACAGCATAAATCTGTGACGTCATTATATAGAACTTTGGCAAAGATAGTCCGTTTTAGGTAAATTATTAGTTGTGACAGCGCGTGGGACGTGATATTAGTCCCAGTTCTGGTAAAGGATATTCAACCTTTTATAGTAGAACTGAGTAAATAGTGAGAATGGAATCACAGGTTTGCTCGTACCGAAGCGTGCGACTACGAGACCAACCCCAGATCCCAGTTACGTAATGGTACCAGCCCATAGCCATATTAGGCAGTTCGGAACAGTTGTAAACCCCAAAGCCGATCCGTTTGTAAGAAACATGAGAGCGCCCTGTGTTGTGGAGTTGTTGTGATGTGCACGTCGATGAATACGTATGAAGTATCATACTTTCGTTTTCTTGTTGGCCGTGTCTAACGGTGGTAAGATCGTGGCAGTACTTCACGATATGGCTAACTCGGTGATACCCTGTATGATGGAACATCGAACTTTCTCAAAACTGCAGGATGGACTAAAAACACCGAAGCTCTTGCGTTTGACCACGTTTTATTGTTTCTTTCCGACACTATAATATCAAATTTATTCCGTCCATTGGGTTGTGGATCCTCTGTCTAAACTTTATGTCTGCCTTGATCTGTTCCCGTCTGTATGTCGACTTCGGTCTCTATCTTCTAACTCTTTCTGTTCCTATCTTTCCACATCCGTCCTCACTCTCCATCTTCGGTCTCTGTCTTCTCACTGAAGTCCTCACTCTCCATCTTCGGTCTCTCTCTTCTCACTGAAGCCATCACTCTCCATCATCGGTCTCTGTCTTCTCACTGAAGCCATCACTCTCCATCTTCGGTGTCTGTCTTCTCACTGAAGTCTTCACTCACCATCTTCGGTCTCTGTCTTCTCACTAAAGTCATCACTCACCATCTTCGGTCTCTGTCTTCTCACTAAAGTCATCACTCACCATCTTCGGTCTCTGTCTTCTAACTATTTCTGTCCCTACTTTCTCACTGATGTCCTCTCTTCGGTCTCCATCTTCTCATTGACGTCCTCAGACTCCATCTTCGGTCTCCATCTTCTCATTGACGTCCTCAGACTCCATCTTCAATTTCAAAATGTATTTTACTCATACAAAATGTGATCAAGAAATATATTTGTTTGTCTATGAAGCCATGGCTACCTATAAGTTAGTGATGTCACAAATGTTGCTGAATCTCTTCTCCACTACAGTCTGCATTGTGGCAGAGATTTATTTACCAAATCCTCGGTGAGACCATGTAAAGGACCATTAAACAGAGAAACTAAGACACCAAAGATTGTGTAAAAAGAAGGCACCTCGTACTGGTAATAATGGTTTTGGTAAAGCAGATATCTCCGATAGAATTGTACTGACGTAGGAAATCGTGAATCTTTACAGTAAATGTAGGAGGCAGGGAACACATCAAGCGACAGATGACACTTAATGTAGAAACCCTTTACTCATCAGGTCCAGATAAAGGTAGAGAACTTTAATGAAGAAAAAGAGACTAGCACATAGCTAACCAGAAAGGACTACAGAGAGAGAATGTTCCATAGTTAATTAGAAAACAAATATCATCTCCCAGCTTGGAACACATCTGTATATGGTTTGATCTCCTATTCTATATCCCCATCACCGTACACTGATTGACAATATCCATCGTGAGTTGATTGAGACTGTGAGACTGATAAAAACATTTCAACCTGCCTGTATTTAACGGAATATTTTTCGCGGCTTCTAAAATAATATCTAACCTGGTCGTTCACCGTGACTCTCAGTTCTTGAGGACGAAGTCGAAGCTACAAGAACTGTCCACGAACGGACCGACTCAAGGCCAACTTAACTGGGATTAGCCTGAGTTTGTGGAGTACTGTTGTTAACAATGTGATAGTGGGGTAACTGACTGATATTTAGTTTACTCTCCAGATCAAGTTTAAGTAGACTGATCTATGAATCATCAAGAATATATGATATTCTCCTAGAAATACATAACGTCCCAGGCACTCTCCTGCCCCCACTAGACAACAACAGTACAACTGGACTAAACTCTGCACGGTGTGAAGAATAACCAAGAATCTGGTTTCAGATCTCATGGCATGAATTTACTGAATGAGAAAATGGACGATGAATTATGAGAATGAGGGGAAAAAACTTCCAACATGTCAGTTCCAACCATACAAAACAGTAGTCAACTCCCGGCAAGACAAGGATCGCCACGAGAGAGGAAACTTAAGACAACAAGTGTATGACAACTTTCTATACTTACAACTCTCATGAAACACCACAACTGGGAAATCCACACATTCCAATATTCCATGTTGAAAAAAAAAGACTAACACTAGAATACGAACATGTCTGTCAGTAAAGAAACCTAACGTTGACTCACTCTAAATGTCCTAAAAGAATCACCAACAAAACAACTACAAAATTCTCCTAACGAAACAACTAAGTACTAGCCTATACATTTTGAAAACCACTGGGCCGAACTGACTCTAACAAACCATGTCTTAATAATCTTCATCATAATGTTTTTCCATGGTCTCTCTCACTCTCTTTTATATTACTCTGAATTTCTCCCATTCTTCTCGAAAATTCTCTTAGTGAAGTTCAGTTTTCCGTGAACAATGTCATTCGATTCTCACAAAACCCATAATCTCCATGCGAGTTCACATGTCTCCGACAACCCCCTCTGTCACCCAAAGTTTGACACTTGTGTTCCCATATTTCAATTTTCCACTAACCTAAAATCATAAATCCCGCACAATTTACACCGAGTACCTAACTTCTTGACACTTGAGTTTACTGTTTTTAGACTTCTCGGTGAGTAAACTCCAGGGTCACACGGTGAACTGTTACTAACAGGGGAAGCAAATCTACATATTTTAAGAACTATGTCCCTTAAACTAACAAAAATGCAAGTCTCTTTACTACAGAATTCTGTCACGTATTCATTTCGGCCAGTGTCGAGTGCCCATTCATTCATTCATTTACATGTCCCTTGCGGGACTTTGCCTGCCCAACAGCAATCCTGTAGGCCTCTCGGTTGTGAGCAAGATGGCCTGCTGCCGATGCATCCATTTGCAGATCATCGACGATGTCTTGCAGCCATCTTCGCACTTTGTCATCCTCTTTTTCTTTTTCCCATTGTGTACCCTTCAAAGACAGTCTTCTCTAGATGACGTTCAATGTGTCCAAAATATATTTAAATTTTCTCTGTTTAATCCTCTTTACTAGAAAGCCTTCTTCAATATTAAGTTCTTGTAGTATGGATACATTTGTTCTTTTTTGTGTCCATGATATTTGAAGAACTCTTCTGTAGCATTTACATTAAAAGGCATGTATGTGTTTCTCAGCTGTTTTGTTAAGTGTCCAGGTCTCAAAGGCATACGTTGCGACGGGAAAAATGCATGCCCTTAAAATCTTATTTTTGTAGTTCTGTCTGTTCCTCTACACAGGTTCTTTAGTTGTTTTACTTTCTGAAGAGCGATAGATGTCCTTCTTTCAATTTCCCTCATTGTATCTCCATTATTAGTTAGCAGTATTTCAAGATATTCATAACTCTCCACTTCTTCCAGTTTTTCCTCATTGATACATGTATCATCTGCCAGTTGCCATCAATTTGAGTGCAAATGCTACCTATATACATAGTGAATGCTATAAGAATACTTGCAACGAGCCCTGCTTACGTAGTGCATTTTATTCTCTAAGCTAATTTGATAAATACCCTGTGGAACAACTGTGTTAAGCCGTGGATATCTTAACATAGTCTTTGTGAGGCAGGGAACATAGATATGATTGCTTAAAAACTGTACGAATCAACAGTAATTATAATGTCAGAATGGTGGATGAATGGGGACACGGAGATCGCCTGCAGGGATGAGGAAAGCCTGATGTGAAACCAATGAATCCAGGATGTGACAAGCCTATGGGTCTCTACAACAATGGCTATTAGAACGAGGTAAACAAAACAGAGCCAGCAGACTATAGGTGGCGGGGAACTGATATTGTTGAAACACTCATCGGATTCCTCATCCCAAAGTGTCTCTCTAGATCTGTCTCAAAGCCACTGGGACTGATGTGGAGAAGGGGCTTAAGTACAGCCACCAGAGGCTGGAAAACAAACATGTCACTGTCTTCATGGAAGTCCGAGCAAGACCACAATCTGCCCTAGCAAGGAAAAGTGCTGAAATAGGAGGTACTAATTCAGAAGGCGCGTCACTAAAATCAGGTTACCAAGCTTTACCGCTATGTGCATACGAAGAAGAAGAAGAAGAAAAAGAGCAAGAAGATTAGATAAATGTTTACAATAAAACTATAGCACAATATTATATTTTCATTCTGTTGTGAAATGAAGAACAAAACCTCTATCTTAATGCAAAGAAAACTAAACTGATGACAACTGACAAAACAAACGAGGCAGCTGAAATATGTATCAGTGAGGAAAAACTAGAAGAAGTGGAGAGTTTTGAATATCTTGGATCACTACTAACTAGTAGTGGAGATACAATGAGAAAAATTAAAAAGAGGGCATCTATCGCTCTTCAGAAAGTAAAACAACTAGAGAATCTGTGGAGAGGAGCAGACAGAACCACAAAAATAAGATTTTTAAGGGCATGCATCGCAACATATGCCTGAGAGACCTGGACACTTAACAAAACAGCTGAGAAACGCATAAATGCCTTTGAATGTAGATGCTACAGAAAAATTCTTCAAATACCATGTACACAAAAGAACAAATATATTTATACCACAATAAAATAATATTGAAGAAGGCGGGCTAGTAAAGAGGATTAAAGAGTGAAAACTTAAATATTTCGGACACATTAAACGTCATTATAATCTAGAGAAGACCGTTTTGGAAGGGTACATAATGGGAAAAGAAAGAGAGGAAGACCAAGGCGAAGATGGCTGCAAGACATCGTTGATGATTTGCAATGGACATGCGAACGAATGAATGTGAAATGTTTGGAATATGTTACTTATCAAATTGCATAGGGCCTGGTAAAATCTAACGCTGCCTCTACATAATGTCGAATGGATGGTACCACATTGCAGTTTAATATAGTATATAGTTTCATCAATTTCGTGCATATTTTAAGAGGCAATAGTTTCCATAACAGCATCTTCGTAAAAACGTAAAAAAACATCAAAGCGGTTTCACCATAAAGAGAGTTTTCAAAGTTTAAAGATCTGACAGTTGAAATTGCTGTCATGTTGTACATTATCACTAACGGTCGTAAATCGAAACATAAGTTTCTTTTTAAAAAGCCCAACACATCTTTATCAATGAATGTTAGAAAATGTGTCATAAAATGTTATACTGAACCTATCTTACTGAATAGAAGTGAATCATGGACAATATGCAGATCTGCACAACAATCATTGGAAGCAGTAGAAAT
This sequence comes from Achatina immaculata, assembly GCA_009760885.1. Taxonomy (NCBI): domain Eukaryota; kingdom Metazoa; phylum Mollusca; class Gastropoda; order Stylommatophora; family Achatinidae; genus Lissachatina; species Lissachatina immaculata. The sequence continues at coordinate 36,175 of WNKJ01000202.1, read as the reverse complement.
ATGGCGCATTAGAAGAATGTTGCGAATTCCCTGGACAGCAAAAATAACTAATGGGGAATGTATGTGAAATGCTGGAGAAAAATACTTTGTCACAAAAACAAGAGAAAGACAATGTAGTTTCATTGTATATTTATACATTAATTATTGAATGTACTTTATTAGGACACGCAGTGAAAAGAGAGGCATTCAAAATATTGTAACAACAGGAGAAATAGTGGGAAGAGCAGACAAGGTAAAACCGAGAGAAATATTGCTGGACAGTCTTATCAGATGGTGTTAGAGGATATCACCAACTGATCTAATGGCCTGAGATAGGATCGGGTACTCTGGAGAAGTATAATAGCAAACGACAGTCGCACGGCACCTGATAATGATGATGATGATGACCGTTTTAGTGCACAAAGAAATGATGTACGGAAAAAGCGCATGATAATATATTTCTGTTAGTGATGAGCACATCACGTCAGATGAACACTAGAGTTATAAACGTGAAGCACATCGCTATATCACTGAGACATTCAATGTGTGTTCAGAAATATTGCACTTTAAAATTATATGTTAATGATTTTTTTTTTCTCTAGAAGACCGCCCTTCAAAGTTCTCTGGTTCATCATGCTAATGGTGGAATCTCAGTTGCGTACGTCTTGTCTGGAAGAGAAAGATCAGATAACCATTACAATAACGAGAACTGTGCTTTGTCTCCCTTGCCCTGTTATTTAAGTCAGTGTCATCTGTGAGAGCACTGATGATATGCATGTCTTCGCCTTCAATCTTAAAAATAAATAAACCTCCTACACATTCACTTACTATACGTTAAGCTTTAGAAACGAAACAATTATATCTCAATATAAACTCATTGAACATTGTTTTTAATGAAAAAAAAACTGATCTTTTTAAGTTTTGGTTATCTGCGACCCTGATAAGTTAGATTTAGGGCTGGCGTGCCAATGTCACATACATACTCTGTCCCACTTCACCATTCTCCGTTGGTGCTCTCTTAACAGCCCTGGTCTCGATATTGTCCCGATATTGACACAGCCTTCTAAAGAAGTATTGCAGGCCACCTGCTTAGGAACTTGAAAATAACAGAATAAACCCCTTTCTAATCTGGCATAATGCTGTTTCACAACCTACACTGATTAGTAGGAAAGAACATCAGTTCGCAGTTGCCAGGGAGACAGAAGAAGAACAACAAGAACAAGAACGAGTAGAACAAGAACTGGAAGAACATCAACAATACGAACAACAGGAAGTAAAAAAAGAACAACAAGAACGATAAGATTAAGAACAAGAGGAACAAGAACAACACGAACAAGCAGATGAAGAAGAACAAGAACAAGAAAAACAAGAGCAATAAATAAAAAGAAGATTTAAGAGCAGACTAGTAATTTGAAAACACGTTCCAGCCTACAATATGAAGTTGTGATGACCATGCAGAATAAGAAGTCCCTACTGGTGATAACAATGATAAATCAGTCAACTGATGTCCCTTGCGGAACTTTGCCTAACAGCTCTCCTGTAGGCCTCTCGGTTGTAAGCAAGGTGGCCTGCTGCTGAGGCATACATTTGCAGATTATCAGCTATAATGATGAGTATTAACATTATTACTTCAGGTAATAAATCTCAAATCTGTGATAGAGACATCGTTTCATATCGCTCACTAGGCTTATTTCTATAGCATTATTAGTCTGCATCCAGTCTGCCACGCTTTCTGTGATTGTTATATTATCAATGCCAATTATAAAGATTCCACGCCTGTGTATACTGCGATACAAAATATTGGTCACTGAGTTTTATTATTATGCCAATGTTAGAAAACATAAACAAAGAATTGCAATTATTCCTGTTACACTAATCTTGTTTACCAAGCTACTTGTGTAGAACACTTCACTGTTAGAACAACAGTCATTATAGTTCTTCGAACTGTCTATACTGATACATTGTGTTTATCGAAGAAAGAATAGAGTGGCACGTGATCTAATGTTATGTTCATAAACCAGCAAATGAAAAATGCCTAATGTTTACAGTAACCTTTGTTTTATTCTTTCTTTTCCAGAATTATTATGGAAAAAAATAATTTTTACGCAGAATACTACCAATTCACAAAAAGAAAGAAACGCCGTAGGAGAGAGAAGTTTTTAATGTCCTCGGTGACAACTGTAACAGAATAATAACCTTCTTTATCTCACGCAATAAAAGTTACATTAGTTTTGCTTCTAGAAAAAATGTATTTTATTGAAAATCGATATATGTTAGAAAACAATGCCACTCTCTACTACAGAATAAAATACTAAGTACTTGACAACAACAATCTTTAATAAATCGAAGATTTCTCTTGGACAGCTCATACAATCATCAAAACAGATTCCGTCTTCAAAACTAACATTTTCGCGTCGTGTAAAATCTGACATTTTTTAATTAAGGCAGTTAAAGAAATGATGACAAATCATGGGTATCTGAATGAAAAAATTATTTAAGCAGTTCTATTACTCTGGAATAAAACTAACATAACAATCCTAACCATATTTTAAAAAACCATATAATGATATTAGTTTTATCACATTTTGTCATCTCAAGTTTCTTCAGTTTTTCATAACTTCATAATTTTACCGAGAAACTGCTTCAGTGAGTACATCAACTATACATCTAATAAATAATTTCACATTACTTTTCCCTACGAAACAAGCGGGAGATTCAAAAATTTCCCTTGGCTTTTGGCCTGGGCTTAGTTTTTATTTATTTATGTATTTGTTTTTTCTCTTAGGAAGTGAAGGACAGAGTAAATCTCACACCATCGCCGGTGACAAAAGAGTTCAATTTATTCTTTACAACTGTTCTTGTTTATTTACTAGCAGTGCAACTTGGCATTTCATGGTGCATTCTTCTCTCTAAGGATTATGTGTATGTATATAGTTTAAAAACTTTGAAACAATTGTCATAAAAATATGGGTTGGTAACAGGCCCTACAACAAAACAATGTAAGATAAGAAGTAATAAAAAGACATATGCACATTGTTTAAGTCTTCGCTTGTAATAGCCGTTATAAAAAAACAGACTAAAGTGCTTCGGGTATTTAGCGAGAATAGAGGCGATTAGACAAACCGCAATGGTCAACACAGAAGTGATGAAAAGGGATAGACCAAAAGGTAGACTTAGCCAACTTTTGCCAGACATCCTAGTAGTAGATATACGCGCTCTTGAAAACGACGTTTGGCAAGAAAAGATGAAGAAGAGAAAGGAATGAAGACGTGTCTTGTCTGCAGCAATGAGCTTCGGGAGGCTGCTGAATTCAGCAGCTGCTCAATGAAGAAGAAGAAGAAGAATATAAGTCTAAAATATTGTCTCTAGCATTAGAATAAAAAAGATATACATTTTGGTCAATGATATGACTCTTGATAAACTTTGGGAATTATTAAAATACACGGAACTGGCAATGAATGTGCTTCTACCCTAAGCAAAATTATTCTTGTTTTTTTCGTTTAAATTGTCGAAATATACAGGACGAAGAATAAGCAAGAAAAGAGAGCCCACATTTCCATGAAAGCGATATACAGTACATAAGAAAGTGACAAACATGAGTGATATTTGTCAACTGACGTATATGATGATGTGTCCATGAGACGGCGTTTCCTACTAAGTCAGTTATCATTGTTTTCTCTGAATGTAGAGTTCACTCAATGAGGGTTCATATTAACATACTGATTTATTATATGGTTCTGGAAGGTTAGACGTTTCCTACTAAGTCAGTTATCATTGTTTTCTCTGAATGCAGAGTTCACTCAATCAGGGTTCATATTAACATACTGATTTATGATATGGTTCTGGAAGGTTAGACGTTTCCTACTAAGTCAGTTATCATTGTTTTCTCTGAATGTAGAGTTCACTCAATGAGGGTTTATATTAACATATTGATTTATGATATGGTTCTGGAGGCCCAGCCGTTTCCTGCTATCTATCTCACATTGTTAAAAGCTATCAGTTATCTAAGACATCTCTAAGATATTAGACTTATCTCTGTGGTTGTCTACGTTGAAATGACTGAGAATTAACTCAAAAGCATTCTGAAGAACCACATAAAAGCACTTCCATTTTGGGCTGGTCTCCAGGTATTTCATCGTTACCAACCACAGAGATAGGTCGGACTTTCAAATGAGGTCCATAAAAATAACATCACTTTGATCACAGAAGCTGCTTGGCTTTCAAAAACGCCTGAATACATTATTATATGTCTCTGCAGGGACAGAATTCTAAATTCAGCTTTGCCCAGCCACATTATAATTTATAATCTGAAAACCATATTCCTTACCTTCCAAAAGCTTAATTACTCTTTCTTCTACATCATTAAATTCTAGATCCTTCATTCTAACTACATTCACTTAATCCGTTCTGCAAATCTTTAGATACCTCCACTTCACAACCACCACATTTTTCTTTCTTTCTTAAATTCCCGCATGAGCTTACATCCTTCTGTTTACTGCTAACCAATCAGATTGAAGTAATAAACTGCTAACCAATCAGATTGAAGTAATAAACTGCTAACCAATCAGATTGAAGTAATAACTCTCAACTCTACACATACCTTTTTATATTTTACAAGCGCAATCTACGGGACGTAGCCTCGTTCAAGTCAAGACAAGTATCAGCTCTCTCTTTTTCTTTCTTTTCTCTTATATCCCATAAGTGTAATTTAGAGTTTCTCTTATTTTCTTATTTTTTCGTCCTGTATGTTACTTCATGAATACGAAGTTTGATGCTGAAACTTGACAATGTGTGATCCGTTAATAGATAAATACATTGCTACCCTTTTGCTGGTTCTAAGTCTGATTACTTGTTATAACAATCCTACAAAAGTGGCATTCCGTGTTATTCTATATTTAGTTTTATATACTTATATACAAAAACTTTTTGTGTTATGCAAATAGCAACACCATTTTTCTTGCTATATTTCGGGACACATTATCAATCATTGTCAGCAATGATTGTCAGTCATTTTATTCTCGCCTGTGATTCCATTCCAACATGATGTAATACACATTCGGTTGAAGATCCGTTATAATTCATGCGTCTCACCATTTCTTTTGTCAAAGTGTTAAAAATAAAATAATTTGTTCAATGAAAAAGAACTAAATACATCCAGTGTAGTCGGAACATGGAAAACATGGACTATACAAAAGAGACAATTTATGCATCTGTGATGCGAGTATTTGAAATCCTAAACTTTGTTGTTTTATGTACTTTTATTAGCATCTTCGGAATAACAGCGAATGTTATAAACTTGATCATATTTTACAACCAAGGCTTCCATTCAACTATCAATATTAGTTTCTTCAGTCTGGCCATCTCAGATTTATGTTGTTTATTATTTCAGCTGTGGCACTCGCTGTGTAGCAACCCTTTGTTTGTGGGCGCAGAACTACCGATTCTGTATTATGAGGTCCAGTTCATAACTGGCGCTGCACCTCATGAGATGTTCACTAAAGTTACCTCATGTATCACAGTTTACATCACGGCTGAAAGATGTCTTTGCATTTGTTTCCCATTACGAGTCAAACAGATTATTACACCAAAGATAGCAACAGGAATCATAATTTGCTTATACTGTTTCATTCTGGTGTATGCGTTTCCGTTGTTTTGCACTCATCGTCTGGAGTGGAAATTCATTTCTGCTTTCAATAAAACTATTCTGGGTTTAGTAGTTACAAGTGATAGCGTGAAGGATGTAACTTACATTCTGAATAGCTTACTAGGAGTTTTAATCTTCTTGGCAGTTATTGTACTTACTCTGATATTAACAGTAAAACTTCGGCAGAAAAGCTCTTGGCGTAAAACAGTAAACATTCACCAGAGGAAGATTAAATCTCTGTCTAACCGAGATAAATCAACAATAAAAATGGCTGCTGTTATTGCGGCTGTCTTCATTATTTGTTATACTCCATCCACTCTACTATCAATAACATCAATTCATGATGCAGAATTTGACATCAAAGGCAAACACTTAACAATATATGTTATGGTCGATAGCGCTTGTTTTTGAGAACATCAACTCAAGCGTAAACATTTTCTTATACTTAAAAATGAGCACACATTTCAGACGTTCCGCTAAAGAACTACTTTACAAATGTAAAACACAATAATTAGTGTATGAGTATATAACTATACACGGAGCCACTGCAGTAAAGCTATGATATCAAAATGTATAAACTAGAAAAAAGTAGGAACAGCTTTATTATTTAACAAGACCCTCATCCTACCACTAACACTGATACCATAATTAGACTCACACAGCTAGTACTCAACCTACATTCTTATGAACTCAAGGCGAGTATTTTTATCAAATCAGTATTGTCGCTATGGAAACGAAAATGGGTCCCAGTTATGCCGGTTTATTTATGGGCTTTCTGGAGGTCAAATTGTGAGAAACCAACACTGGCAGATTTCCAGAATTCTATAAAAGTTATATCGATGATGGCATTGGAGTCACCAGTATGCCATAGGACAAACTACAAAAAATACTGAATTCGACAACTCACTTAAACTCTTTACGTGCGTATTGTCGATATAGTGACACTTCCGGTATCCCGAAGCTACCGTATGGTCATTATAGTGACAATTGTTTGTTTCATTAAAACAAGCGGTGTAACATTTAGACTGTACATATTTCGTCCGCGATTCCGGTGACACTTTCAAAATGGCAAAAGAATGCCTAGTTACGAGCGATGCCGAGCGAGAAAAAGGACGAGAAGCATGGAAATTTTTCAATTTTTTGACGATGTAGATAGGGGTATTGACATAGCCTATGGCCACCCCGCTGCTCTCTAATATTTTATAACTAGATCTAGACATATTTAGAATACTGGAGAAGCAGTTAGGAGTAGTTAGGAGGTTAGTTCAGACATTCATTCAGCGAGAATGCAATACAGAATCACAATACGAGATCGACAAGTAGATCTACACATCTCAGATGGTAAGTAGGGGTAAGTAGCGCGAATCTAGACCTAGCCGATGGTGAGCTGGCCACAATCAGTGTCTAAAAACATCACATTACTTCTTTTTTCCTAAAATACTCTGCATTTATTAAATTTTCATTCATTTAGCTATACTTTGAAACATATTAAGTATACGGAAGTACATGGAAATACTGTTTTCCATTCCATTTTACAACTAGACCCCCTTACAGACCAAGACCCGCGTTTTTACTCCCGCACTCCAGAACACGTCCGTGTTTCTTCCTCCCGCACGGGAAGAGTCAATAAGAATATATAGTTCAAAATGAAGTTTCTAACAAGTCTGTCAACTTTTTGAACATCAAACTATCTATTGGCACAGAGAGGCTTATCACCTCTGTATTTTACAAGCCCACCGACATCTACACCTTTACAGCTCCTCTCACACTGAAGATTGTAAGAACTCCATCTCATACTCCCAGCTAATCCGTCTTCGCTGATTTGTCAGGATAACTTTGAGTTTATAGATCAGTCCAACAAATTATTAGAATTTTCCCCTCAACGCCACTACCCAGAAAATGTCCTTTGGAAAGCATTCAACATAATCCAACTAGTGAGCCACAAAGAAGCATTCAGAAAAAAGCCTGTTACCCCATCGGACAGAGTTAAGTTAGTACTTCCTTTTCACCCGCATGGTCAGATGGTTAAGAAAATTCTTTATCGCCAGCTGCCACTAATCCAACTCGATCCCGACATTCGCGACATTTTCTCTGATCCACCCCTATTAGCATACAAACGAGAACCAAATTTTAAGGACATCCTCGTCCATAGCCACGTGAAGCGGCACCTTGCTTATGTTGGCACTAGAAAATATAACCGCCCTCGCTGTGTTACCTGCTCTGTAGTATGGGAAACGAAAACGATCACCTTTATCAAAACTATCCTCACTCTCCGTGAAGGATTCACATGCGAGTCCCACAATGTGATATATGTCATTGTATACAAAAGATGCAGGTTAAGTTATATTGTTGAAACTGGCCTCAGATTAGGGGACCGCATGCAGACACGTCTGTACGATATTACCCACCATGTTTCGAAACCAGTCCCGAATCATTTCAATAGCCACAGACACAGAGGCAAATCTGACTTTCTGGTAACAGCCATCACACAATGTCACTCAGATGACACAAGCCGCCTATCGATTGAGAACCGTTACATTCAGGACTATTGAACACTTGAACCGCATGGTTTGAACTCGTTATTCAGTTATACCTAACATTCTCCTCATCCACAAACCCTTCCAACTAAACTCTACTCCCTTCTCACAAGCTACACATATATCGGAACCTCCTTACAGCATCACATTACAACCCATCTACCTTAACGATAATCACATATTTCACCTTCTCCCGGTTAGATTTCCATTGTATCACTCTCTCACCCCTCCACGGTTTCCCCACCCACCACCCTCAGTTACGACCCACCTATCACACACCCAAGCCTCCATTTAAATACTCTCCACTCTCCACCATGCGCATTTTTGACACGCAGCGTCGGACAAGCCACAGCTTCTTACAAGTTACAGCTAAGTGCTATATTCATTTTATTTGATTTTTTATTTGGACTTGTTTAAAAGAGAGCATTCATGTGATTTTATACTTTATCTCCTTTCTCTATTTCTTTGTCCTGTGTTATTTTGTATGATTAAGGCTTACACCGAAACGTCACAAATGTGTACTTGTTTAGTAATAAATCTGTTCATACTTTTTTCCGAGTTTATACTTTATAAATGTATACACTTTAGCAATGCTTTCTGTGGTTACGATGTAACATAAACAATCGACAGTTTCGAGAAACCACTAAACGTTCCAGTTTATAAAGTGAGAACACACTCAAATAGGAAATAATATTTTAAAACGGAATTGTTGGTTGCTTGTTCTCACTGTATGAGTCTTTCTTTATTGTACAGTAACTTAACAGTTTCCTCAGGCCAGAAAGACCTTTATGATTTTGTGAGAGAGAGAAATAAAATGATAATTGAGTGAGCACTGTCTCATGGAAATTGTGTGACAAAGAAAGAAAGAAATCAATGTCCCATGGCGTTGTCTTTGCCGAGGGGATGAAGTGTCAGTCTCTTCACATTTGTATGCCACTATCTCATTAGAGGTATGCACATAACCATCTGTTCTCACTACCTTTGTTTACACATAACCATCTGTTCTCGCTACCTTTGTTTACACATAACCATCTGTTCTCGCTACCTTTTTTTACACATAACCATCTGTTCTCACTACCTTTGTTTACACATAACCATCTGTTCTCACTACCTTTGTTTACACATAACCATCTGTTCTCGCTACCTTTGTTTACACATAACCATCTGTTCTCGCTACCTTTTTTTACATATGGAACCCCAGGAGCCCATATTTTGTAATGCTGGGCTGAACCTAGTGCCTGCAGAAAAAAGTTCAGCCAGAGTGCGAAAATGAACCAAGTATCTTCTACACGTCATGTAACTGTATATGACCAACATATGTAGAATATAATGGATTTAGTAACATATAAGTCTTGGCGTATAAAGCGGATTGTTTTACGTACAGAGTATGAAACCATGGGCGGGCTGCCATGTCTGTTAGTGGCTGACAGGCCACATTCATCTCTAAAGCTAATAAATAAACGTAGTAGTAATAGAACATAATAAATGTGAAAAATAGTGTTTTAATTAGTACGATACTAGATATTACTTGCTGCTTGATACTGGTTCAGGTTCTGAGCACATTTGATGATGTTAGAAGAAGCAGGATATCATCTAAATGGACGTCAGTCGTTTGAGTTCTTAACTCAGGTTTTTATACAACCATGAGCATCACATCTTCTGCGTCGATTCTGAGAAGAGTTAAACGACCTAATACCGTTTATATGGAAGCGAATGTCAGCACAGCAGAAAGAGAAATGACTTCTCATGTCATGTAACACAGCTACATATATATTGGTAACTGTCGTATTTGTCCCCTGAATTTTCCTCCGTTTTTTAAAATTTTATATTGTTTCTTGTAAAGAGAAAAACAAACTTAAAATAGTCATCTTCTCCGGGGACTGAATATTCACAACTGCCATCTCTTTTGAACAGAGGCACAGTTTGTGGGAAATTTTGTGTTTCCTGTTATTCATTCATTTAAAACTTCCTTGTAAGGTTTCTTGTGAAAGATAAAGAGAAACGTGTGGACTCATGACGACTGCTATCTATTTAAGCAGCTGTGCTCACTACATAATAGTGACTGCTTTGTTACTCCTCAATCAATCATGCGCCTCGTGGCGTAGGCGATCATTTCTATCCACAATTCCCTGTCTTTAGAAATGATTTTGAGATCCAACGGCGACTTTCTTCCTAGCCACACTGACAGCCGACCCAGTAACTTCTCTCTCTGTCTTCCTCTGTCTCTTCTTCCCTCAATTTCTCCAGTTGCCACAATGTGTTTCAATTGTTCTCTTCTCAGAAAGTGTCCTACAAATCGCGCCTGTCTGCCTCTGATGTTTGCTGTAATTTGCCTTTTAACTCCAGCCTCACTTAAGACGTATTCGTTGGTTTTCCCATCTGTCCATGATACCTTCAACATCCTAGCTTTATCATTGTTAGTATTATTATTATTTTATTATTATTATTATGTTAGGTGCAAATAGGATAGTGCATTAAGATAACAAGATAGACAGTTGAATTGTTTGAATAGTTTTGCTCTTCACTTTTCCATCAGTCAGGTACAGTGAGATGTACCAAGATGAAAACTCAGTGTCTGGTCCTTGTGTTATAACATTTGGAAATTGTAAGCTTTCTCCTGACGCAATATTTCTTGACACATGCCAGTCTTTGCAATATTGTTCTGTATGCTTTATCTGGGTACACCTTGAAAAGCCCAGACCATGCAACCGAAACAAATGGATTTTATTTCTTATTAATAGAAGAATCAGAACTGCTGTCCAGGTAGCTATAGCCGGCACTGAAACAGAGTATCTGTTAAAGTAGTGAGCAGAAATGTTATACTAAATATATAAATGTTATGAAAATATAAATAAATAATAAAAAATAAAATATACACGATACATTCATTCATTCATTCCTTTGCATGTCCCTTGCGGAACTTTGCCTCCCAAACAGCACTCCTGTAGGCCTCTCGGTTGTGAGCAAGATGGCCTGCTGCTGCTGCATCCATTTCCAGATCATCAACGATGTCTTGCAGCCATCTTCGTTTCGGTCTTCCTCTTTTTCTTTTTCCCATTATGTATCCTTCCAATACGGTCTTCTCTAAATTATCATGACGTTTAATGTGGCCAAAATATTTAAGTTTTCTCTCTTTAATCCTCTTTACTAGCCAGCCTTCTTCAATATTAAGCTCTTGTAGTATAGATATATTTGTTCTTTTTTGTGTCCACGATATTTGGAGAACTCTTCTATAGCATTTACATTCAAAGGCATTTATGTGCTTCTCAGCTGTTTTGTTAAGTGTCCAGGTCTCACAGGCATATGTTGCGATGGGAAAGATGCATGCCCTTAAAAATCTTATTTTTGTGGTTCTGTCTGCTCCTCTCCACAGATTCTTTATTTGTTTTACTTTCTGAAGAGCAATAGATGTCCTCCTTTTAATTTCCCTCATTGTATCTCCATTATTAGTTAGTAGTGATCCAAGATATTCAAAACTCTCCACTTCGATACATAAGAAGATAATGAAATATTATTTCAAAATAGAAATGATAAAAGGGAAACCATAAAAATACCAGTTCACAACGCATTAAAGGCATCAATACCAGGGTCACAAAGACAAAGTCAAGTAAAACCAGATGACAGTTGACATTCAAGGCTTCTTGATGGCGAGGATAAGGAACAAGAAAAAGAAACGAAGAATGTATAAAGAGATCTGTAAGAGAATAAACATTATGTTAGATAATGTGGGTTAGAAACCATGTTGTTGTCATCAAAGTACAGTGACCGAGACTGTTGAAGCCAGCACGGGGGAAATGTTATCCGTATTCCAAGGCATAGTTGAACCAGGTGATCTGATTGGAGGGATGCATGAAGAGGCATAGTTGAGTCAGGTGGTCTGATTGGAGGAATGCATAAAGAGGCATAGTTGAACCAGGTGGTCTGATTGGAGGGATGCATAAAGAGGCATAGTTGAGCCAGGTGGTCTGATTGGAGGGATGCATGAAGTAGCATAGTTGAGCCAGGTGGTCTGACTGGAGGGAGGGATGCATGAAGAGGCATAGTTGAACCAGGTGTCTGACTGGAGGGATGTATGAACAGGCATAGTTGAACCAATTGATCAGATTGGGGGGGGGGTGTATGAACAGGCATAGTTGAACCAGGTGGTCTGAACGTAGGGATGCATAAACAGGCATAGTTGAACCAGGTGGTCTGACGGGAGGTATGCATGAACAGGCATAGTTGAACCTGGTGGTCTGACGGGAGCGATGCATGAACAGGTTAGTTGAGCCAGGTGATCTGACTGGAGGGATGTATGAACAGGCATAGTTGAACCAATTGATCAGATTGGGGGGATGCATGAACAGGCATAGTTGAACCAGGTGGTCTGACTGGAGGGATGCATGAACAGGCATAGTTGAACCAGGTGGTCTGACTGGAGGTATGCATGAACAGGCATAGTTGAACCTGGTGGTCTGACGGGAGCGATGCATGAACAGGTTAGTTGAGCCAGGTGATCTGACTGGAGGGATGCATGAACAGGTTAGTTGAACCAGGTGGTCTGACTGGAGGGATGCATGAACAGGTTAGTTGAGCCAGGTGGTCTGACTGGGGTGATGCATGAACAGGTTAGTTGAGCAAGGTGGTCTGACTGGAGGGATGAATGAAACAGGTTAGTTGAACCAGATGGTCTGACTGGAGGGATGCATGAACAGGTTAGTTGAACCTGGTGGTCTGACTGGAGGGATGCATGAACAGGTTAGTTGAACCAGGTGATCTGACTGGAGGGATGCATGAACAGTCATAGTTGAGCCACATGGTCTGACTAGAGAGATTCATGAACAGGTTAGTTGAACCAGGTGATCTGACTGGAGGGATGCATGAACAGTTTAGTTGAACCAGGTGATCTGACTGGAGGGATGCAAGAACAGGTTTGTTGAGCCACATGGTCTGACTGGAGGGATGCATGAACAGGTTAGATGAACCAGGTGATCTGACTGGAGGGATCTATGAACAGGTTAGATGAACCAGGTGGTCTGACTGGAGGGATGCATGAACAGGTTAGATGAACCAGGTGGTCTGACTGGAGGGATGCATGAACAGGTTAGTTGAGAAGGCCTCGTTCTGTGTAACATTGGAGATTAGAGTAGAGACAAGACCTGGGTGTTGTTTTTCATCATCAGTAGCCAGTGTGATTACACAGCACAGCTATCATAGTGTTTCTAATTATACATCACAAATATCGTAGTGTCTCTGATTACACAGCACAACTATCGCAGTGTCTCTGTTTACGCAACACACATATCGTAGTGTCTCTGATTACACGGCACACATATCGTTGTTTCTCTGATTACACGGCGCATATATTGTAGTGTATCTGATTACACAACACACATATGGTAGTGTCTCTGATTACACGGCACACATATCGTTGTTTCTCTGATTACACGGCGCATATATTGTAGTGTCTCTGATTACACAACACAAATATCGTAATGTCTGTGATAACACTGCACAAACATCGTAATGTTTCTGATTACACAGCACAAATATCGTAGTATGTGTGAAATCAGTCTATGAAACATAAACATTCAACAACAGTGTAGACTTTACTCATTAAACATTATTAACTCTAACAATATTAACAATCTAACAATAATATTTCATCTCTTGATCAATCATAAACTCTGCAGACCCTGGGTTTCTGAATATAAAATAAAACAGGCAAGTGTGAGTAAAAGATTAACCTTATTTATTAATTCAGTAAAACGCACGAACATGAAAGAAAACTTTCTATCAGATTTCAACGTAGCCCCCACCACACTCAGTGCAGGTCTGCCACCGCTTCACTAACTCCTGGATTAGTTGAACAATTCTTCTGACTGATACATGTAGTTTCAAGTGAGGGACTGCCTTGATCTTGTCTGCTGACCTCATATTTCCAAAATGACCGACGTGTCCCCTCACCTAGAGAAGCTTGCTATAACATTTCTGTACTACAACTGTCTACTACTTCATATAAACATTTGTTCAGAGCAAAATTAAAATTACCTTTGAATCCTCTTGGTATGTGTTTCGTTTGCCAGAATATTTCGCTGAATGTATCAGTTTTTGTATCCGTCGACATTGGCGAGGAGCAGGTACGCCCTGCATGTAGTGAACTATCTTACTATGTGGTGGGAATGTTTTATCTCAGAGAAATCCGCCGACATTGGCGAGGAGCAGGTACGCCCTGCATGTAGTGAACTATCTTACTATGTGGTGGGAATGTTTTATCTCTCAGAGAAATCCACCCACTCGGTCACTGAGTTTCGTTGGAACAGGTTAGATGAACCAGGTGGTCTGACTGGAGGGATGCATGAACAGGTTAGTTGAGAAGGCCTCGTTCTGTGTAACATTGGAGATTAGAGTAGAGACAAGACCTGGGTGTTGTTTTTCATCATCAGTAGCCAGTGTGATTACACAGCACAGCTATCATAGTGTTTCTAATTATACATCACAAATATCGTAGTGTCTCTGATTACACAGCACAACTATCGCAGTGTCTCTGTTTACGCAACACACATATCGTAGTGTCTCTGATTACACGGCACACATATCGTTGTTTCTCTGATTACACGGCGCATATATTGTAGTGTATCTGATTACACAACACACATATGGTAGTGTCTCTGATTACACGGCACACATATCGTTGTTTCTCTGATTACACGGCGCATATATTGTAGTGTCTCTGATTACACAACACAAATATCGTAATGTCTGTGATAACACTGCACAAACATCGTAATGTTTCTGATTACACAGCACAAATATCGTAGTATGTGTGAAATCAGTCTATGAAACATAAACATTCAACAACAGTGTAGACTTTACTCATTAAACATTATTAACTCTAACAATATTAACAATCTAACAATAATATTTCATCTCTTGATCAATCATAAACTCTGCAGACCCTGGGTTTCTGAATATAAAATAAAACAGGCAAGTGTGAGTAAAAGATTAACCTTATTTATTAATTCAATAAAACGCACGAACATGAAAGAAAACTTTCTATCAGATTTCAACGTAACCGCCAGCACACTCAGTGCAGGTCTGCCACCGCTTCACTAACTCCTTGATTAGTTGAACAATTCCTCTGACTGATCATGTAGTTTCAAGTGAGGGACTGGCTTGATCTTGTCTGCTGACCTCATATTTCCAAAATGACCGACGTGTCCCCTCGCCTAGAGAAGCTTGCTATAACATTTCTGTACTACAACTGTCTACTACTTCATATAAACATTTGTTCAGAGCAAAATTAAAATTACCTTTGAATCCTCTTGGTATGTGTTTTGTTTGCCAGACTATTTCGCTGAATGTATCAGTTTTTGTATCCGTCGACATTAGCGAGGAGCAGGTACGCCCTGCATGTAGTGAACTATCTTACTATGTGGTGGGAATGTTTTATCTCAGAGAAATCCGCCGACATTGGCGAGGAGCAGGTACGCCCTGCATGTAGTGAACTGTCTTACTATGTGGTGGGAATGTTCTGTCTCTCAGAGAAATCCACCCACTCGGTCACTGAGTTTCGTTGGAGCAGGTTACGAGGCCTAAGGTAGAACAGATTGTTTCTAGACAGGCTTTTTGGGTTCTTTCTCAACATTGTCCCCGTGCAAACTTATGCACTTAGTCTAGTGATCCTGGAGCATACGGATCCCTTCTTTGTAAAAGTCAGCATCTTGTGCCAGTATAAAGTGGTCTACATGAATGACGTCATCATCTGAAGCACATTTGCGACCACTGAAGTCCTTTTCGCACTTGGTAAACAGGTAATAGTCTGAAGGGGCCAAATCTGGCGAATAATGATGTTCAAGAAGCTGGAAGCCGCATTCATGAATGGCAGCCATTGCCACCACCGACCTGTGAACTGGAGCATCGTCTTGCTGAAAGATGACTCCTGTCGTCAATTTCCATCGACGCTTTTCCTTCAATTTGACCCGAAGTTGCTTCACAAGATTAGCGTAATAGGCCATATTGACCGTTCTAGATAGTAGGTAGTCTACCAATAGCACACCTTCTGAATACCAAAAGACGGAAGCCATCACTTTGTCTGCAGACAGAACCAACCTTGCTTTCTTTGGAAGTGGGGATCAATGATGTTTCTATTGCTTTGACTGTTCTTTGGCTTCTGGTTGAAAATGATGAGCCCAACTCTCGTCCATAGTCACAAATTGCTGAAGAAACTTTTCATGATCTGCAGAAAAATGGCAAAGATTGTCTCTTGACATGTTGAGACGCTGTCTTTTGTGATCAGGACCAAGAAGTTTCATGATCCATCGAGCAGAGAACTTTGTCATGTGAAGATCATTGTGAATAATGGCATGAACATGTTCCTGGGAGATGCCCAACTCAGTAGCAATGCACCGCTCAGTTAGTCGTCGATCTTCCATTATCATGTCATGGATTCTGCCGGTGGTTTCATCGGCTGTTACCGTTCTTGCTCTTCCTGGACGGGGATCATATTCCAGACTCTCTTTTTTATGTTTGAATTGAGCTGCCGATTTCTTCATCGTGCTATAAGAAGGGGCACTCTCCCCTAAAGCATCTAACATATCCTCATGGTAATCCATGATAATCCCTTGATGCATAGGTAGCGAATGCCTACTCGATGAATAATGTATCCATTTTCTCAATTTCTGCCACACCGTACCATTTCAGTAGCCTGTAAAACATTTGGTTGAAATTAATTTCTTGAAACTTAGTGTTTAATCTTACATTCAAGTAGAGATTCGAGTACTTAGGAACGATTATAACAACTGATGGGAAATGTCATAACGAAATAAAGGCAGACGTGATCAGGCCAAGTCAGCATTCCAGACAGTGAGAAACATCTTGTGCAACACATCCATATCAATGAAAACAAGATTCCGAGTACTTAAATGTTACATCGAGCCAATTTTGTTTTATGGATGTGAAGCATGGTATATTAATAAGAGATTACAGCGAGAAATGGAGGCTATGGAGATGTTTATAAGAAGCATGTTGAAGGTACACTGGACAGTCAAGAAAACCAATGAAGAAGTCTTAAGAGACGCTGGAGTTAAAAAGCAAATTGTAGCAGAGATCAGAAGGAGACAAGCAAGATTTATAGGAAATTTCCTGAGAAGACGAAATTTAGAACACACTGTGGCAACTGGGAAATTAAAGGAAGAAGAGACAGAGGAAGACAGAGAGAGATGTTACTGGATGGGCTGTCAGTGTGGTTAGGAAGAAAGTCACCGTTGGATCTCATAATCAAGTCTAAAGACAGGGAATTGTGGGGAGAAATGATCGCCTGCGCCACGCGGCATGGCACTTGAACTGAATTTATTCCTACATTAAACTGATCTACAAATGCATCTAATATCAAATGTGTGTTTCAAATATTTGTAGCTTAGGCCGCGAATTTATCAGTCAACCTTCGTATCTCGCTATTCTGCTCCACCAGTATTAGCGATGGGCATTGAATCTTAGTTTGTGAAGAGGTCCTTAAAGAACACTTTTATGAGGTTACAGATACACCATGTAATTACAATACTGCATCATCATCAGAGTAATGCGAGGAATGAAAGGATGCACCATATCTTCCTTGAAATTTAGTCTTAATATGTTCATGATATACTACAAATATGGTGCCTCTTCTAACCTTAAGACCATTCGCGGGAACATAAATGAGAGATTGGAAGTGCCTTCCCTCTTGTTTGATTAAGACAGGCGCACATGGTTACTTTTGGACAAGTTACTTCGCCTTCATGTCAAGTATTACGGAGATGACCCCAGGGAGATTAGCTTGTTGCAGTAAGACCGCACTTTCCTCCAGGTTTTCCAGCATTTGGACACGGTCGGACTGAGACACGAAGAAAATGCAGACAAGCAAGGGGAGTTGTACAATGTCCATGTCGGGAGAATTCCAGAAGTTGACGGTGGTGTTAGTTCTGAGGACATCGAGTCTGACTGTTATGAATCCTCGGCACCCGGCGTTGTGAGGGATGATACGTTGCTACATTTAGTCAGAAGAAATACCCGGAGTGCAAGAGACACACCCTCAGTAGAAGAGGTCGTCCTGCTTCGTGTGCTTTACAAAAGGGAAACAGCCTGACAGTGGACAGATTCCACGAGCATATCAGGCCCGGAGATTACCAGGATGGACCCGTCACCTCCAAGTGTAACATCCCCTCACAAGTGGCAGTTGTGACGCTGTGTCGTTGAGTGCAGACACATAAGTAGTAGAAAGTATAAGACTCGTGCTAGGAGTTTCTGTGGCTTTCTCTTATAGTATGTTACCTGTCAGAGGCACTTAGCCTAAGTCTTGAAAAAGAGAGAAGGAGGTTTGATGTATCAAGTCACAGGTGAATGTAAGGACGACGATATCAAACGAGTGATATTTTCCTTTTGGTTAAGCCTACCCCCCCCCCCCCGAAAATAACTGAAGTAAATGTGTGTTTAATTATCTTTCATCGTATTTTTGGTTAGTTCTTTGTTTCGTTCGAGTAAAGTTGTGATATATTTTATGTCTATCATTGTTCGTTACAGGGTATTACTGTCTCCTTATGTGTTTGTTATTAATGGTTATTTACCATACACTGCTGCTTATCCAACAGAATAAAGGAGCTCATGATTATACACAAGAGTCAAGTCATTTCAACAGCTTTGAACAAGGAAGTTTAATTCTCTCTTTTCACGAAAACCCACGCCAAATCTGCCACTAACTAATCGAGTATCTAGGTAAACTTGGCACGAATGAACTTCGGTGTACAACAGTTAACTGACACAAATCGAAAATCACTAACAGAACGTAACAGTTACAGAATATAACATTTGTTTATGCTTATACTGTGAAAGCTTATACTATCCACTTCTGGTAACTGCTGTTCTACTTGTACTTCTTAACTACTTCCTCTAGTAGTTCATATATTCTCCACTCAACATTCTCATTGTTATATCTCCAGCTCTGATTACTGTTTCTATTAGTTCATATGTTCTCCACTCAACATTCTCATTGCTAAGTCTCTAACTCTGACTACTAGTTCATATGTTCTCCACTCAACATTCTCATTGTTATATCTTCAGCTCTGACTACTGTCTCTACTAGTTCACATATTATCCACCAGTAGTATTTTAAAAAAGATCATAACGGGCTATTGCTATCTGTTATATGTATAAAATGTTATATTGTATATTTTTGGTATGGTTGGACGGGTGATTATACACTACACATTGACAAGTTACACAAAATGGAAAGAAAACACAATTAAACAGTTCTTCAAATAATCATGAGATTTCTATTGTCACAATATAATTTTACTGAGTTAACAAAATCATCATGTTAATCATCAATAAGTTTTTTATATTGTTAGTCATCATACATCACTATAACAATGTTCTAAATATTTCGGTTCGATTCTGATTGTAACAAACGTAACTAACTGCCCAGAATATATTAAATTGCGTATCTATAAAATTAGTAAATATAGTCGTAAGTGCACATAAAAACACACTTTCCTAATTATACAAAAGAAAATAAAAATCTTACATAGAACAATTACGCCGCCAGAGTTATGATTATTTATTACCATACATAACACACTTCTATATTTACCTACGTGGATCGGGATCGATCGAAGGAGTCCACAGCACAGCTTTCATTCATCCACATCAAATAATAGCAACCCATACTAACCTATCACACACTGGTTCTCCTCCGACGGATAACATTTCTCACTCACGCTTAAACAATAACATGGTTCCCCCGATCGCTGGATTCATACGTGCTCAGCTTACAAAATCCCGAAACATTAAAATTCTATCATCTTGTTTTTATAAACTTGGCCAGTTAAAAGATTTATTTTGTCAGAGTTGTGCACCTCTACACTTACCAGTACATATTACATCCTTCCCATGCCGTTAAAAGTCACATAGGGTTCGCATAGTTGTGTGTCAACTTTTCCTGTTCTCGGCGAGTCTTTCAATTTCATCAAAGGATGTTATGCCCATTAAACTAACTTCTCTTAACAATGTCCTCTTTAGAGTTTCACGTGGTCCACCTCTTTTTCTTCGGCCTGTTGTGGTCGACTTAATAGCTTGTTTTGGTATTCTCTGATTGTTTCTTCTCATCACATGGCCTACATATGTCCATCTTCTTTTTATGAAAACCCATGAGACAGGTTGTTGTTTGCTCATCTATCTTATCTCTGCATTGTTCTTGAATTCGTTCCACTTTATACCAAGTATTTTCCTTAGACATTTGTTTTCAAAAGAGTTTAATTTCTTGTCTATTTCTTTAGCTGATTTCCAGCTTTCGCACGCATAAGTGAGGGACAATATCACATTTGAATTGAATAATTTTAACTTGGTTTTTGTGCTTATAACTTTTGAATTCCATATGTTCTCAAGATTTTTGAAGGACGATGCCGCTTTTGAAATTTTAATTCTAACTTCCTTCCTGGTGTCACCATCCTGGTCTATGTAGCTGCCAAGGTATGCAAATTGGTTTACTTCATCAAAAGCTGTTCCTTCAACGTATATTTTTCCTTCTTGATTAATGAGAAGTTTCATTATTTTTTTTTGTCTTTGTTAATTTCAAGAACTATTTTGCTAACCAAGGAAGACAGGGAATCTGTTTTTTCCTGCATCGATTTCACATTGTCTCTAATAAGAATTATGTCATCTGCAAAATCGAGATCTTCTAGTTGAGTCCCATGTACCCAATCAATGCCGGTTTTACCTGTACAGGATCGTTTCTTATAAAGTCTCTGGCAATTCTAAAAAGCATTTGAGGTAATATACATCCTTGTTTCACGCCTGTTTCAATCTGAAAACATTCACTCATTCCTTCTTCTATCATGACTATACAAACATATCAGTTGTAGAGATCTCTAATGCTGTTTACAATTTTAGATGGTATTCCATATAGTCTTAAAATTGTCCACAATGAATCTCTGTGTATGCTATCAAATGCTTTGTTAAAAAGTCTATGAAGGTCAGGATTAATGGTTGCTACTTTTCAAAATGTTCTTCAAGTATTATTCTTAGAGTAAAGATCAAGCCGAGACAGCGTTTCCCTTTTCGAAATTCTCCCTGTTCTTCTCTCATTGCAGTACCTAATACATCCTTAATTCTATTCAGAATCATTTTACAAAACACCTTTTACGCAAATGATAGTAAAGTTACACTCCTCCAGTTATTAGAGTCACTGAGGTTGCCTTTTTATTTTAACAATGATTCCATTTTTCCATTTAAATGGGCTTTTTCTTCTTTCCAAATGTTATTAAACATGCTTTGTAGTTGACTCATGTTGTCACTATTAATAGCTTTTAACATATCGACTGTTATTTCATCTTCACTTGCAGCTTTGTTGTTAGCCATTAGATTCACTATGTTTCAATTTCATTGCATGCAACTTTATCTAAGTTGACATTTAGTTGTGGGACTGATAAATCGGTTTAAAGATTTATTAGAATGTATAAAATAGGAAAAAGTAGGAGCTCCTAGTTTTTCCTATTTTATACATTCTGATATCACAGCTTTACTGCAGTGCTTCGTGCATAGTTATATACTTATACACTAATTATTGTGTGTTCAAGATGTATTAATTCATTTGAGTGTGTTAGATTAGGTAATGACGGGTAACTGACACATTATTTCTACTCTAGGGTTGCCAACTAACTCAGATAACTATGAGCTTAATCTATTCCTTACACACTCAAAATTCTCATTGCTAGTCTCAAGGTTCTTACTACTGTCTCTAGTAGTTCATATGTTCTCCACTCAACATTCTCATTGTTATATCTCCAGCTTTGACTATTGCTTCTACTGCTTCATATATTCTCCACTCAACATTCTCAGTGCTAAGACTCCAGTTCTTACTATTTTCTGTAGTTTTACCCCGAACCTTTGAATATTTCTACATGGATGCTACTCGCTGCTGTGCTAACTTCTATTCTGCTCACAGTCTTCGTAATAACTTGTCTTCTGACAGTTAACTCATTAGATGTCTTTCTAAAAATCGTCCTCCACCATCGTTTCTACCCAACTCTTGCTTGTCCTAATATTACGATAAATTTAGATTTAACACTGTTACTTCCTGTATAGATAGGCATAGATAGATAGATAGAGCTTAATATTGAAGAAGGCTGGCTAGTGAAGAGGATTAAAGAGAGAAAACTGAAATATTTTGGACACATTAAACGTCATGATAATTTAGAGAAGACCGTATTGGAAGGATACATAATGGGAAAAAGAAAAAGAGGAAGACCAAGACGAAGATGGCTGCAAGACATGGTTGACGATCTGGAAATGGATGCAGCAGCAGCAGGCCATCTTGCTCACAGCCGAGAGGCCTACAGGAATGCTGTTTGGGAGGCAAAGTTCCGCAAGGGACATGCAAATGAATGAATGAATGAATGAATGACCTCCTGTCTCTTACGTGCGTCAGGTTTTATTTTCCACGTGTTAATTTCCGCTTCAAATAGTGGACAAAGTAGAAGGTGAAATTTAATATTTTAATCACATTTAAATCGCTTGACAAAACCACTTCTTTACTGAAGGTCCATTTGAATGTGACCTCATAGGTTATGTAAACTTATATACATGTTAACTAAAATGTTGTACCTTAACTGAATGTTAATGTACTAAAAAGCAAGACACACTTAGTAGTATTTAAACAATACAGAATTTGTCTGAACAAAACAACCCATTCCAACTTTTTTCCGTCAGCTGACTCCATGGTCTCAGGTACTTTATCATTGCGCTAATTTGGACAAAATAGTTATTACTTAGTTTATTTAAGCTTATTTTATTGTTTAATAACTACATTAATCATAAACATGCATGACTTAGGCGTACCTGTGAAGGAGATCTTTAGTTTTGTGTCTGTGTATCCGGTGGGGAAGTCTAATGCTAGACTAAACTGCTGCAACGTGTCAGGTAATGCCGTTTCTGTGACCCACCAAGAATACAGACCCAAGCCCCACGATGCTCTGAGCCTCCATCTTAAATGAGACTATCACGAGAGACACAGGAGTGGGTTCGGTAGGATCACGGGATGATTTTAATGATAGAAGCGATGAAGAAGAAGAAGAAGAAGAAGAAGAAGTGTCTGTGTAAACAGTGCTCATTTTAAAATAAAGTAAAATGTTTGCCATGTGGTTATTATTATCAAAACCCCACCAGTGGTCCATTTTACGGATCATTGCCTGTCCCAAGTCAGGAAAAAGGGGGAGGGTTGGCTTAAGGCCAGCAACCTTATCCTATAAAAAGAACTTTGCTACAGAAACGCCAAAAAGAGACTCAAGAGATATTTCGGCCCTGGGGGAGGACGGACCTACAGCTGGAGGAAGCATGAAGCCGGACAGTGAAAGCCAGGGAAACCAGGAAGCTGTCAGACCGACAACCGCCATCTCCACCAGGACCACCATTATTATAGGATCATGGAACGTTAGAACTATGTTTGAAGCAGGGAAATCAATGCAGGTTGCAGCGGAAATGAGGAAATACAACATCACCATCCTGGGAATCAGCGAAACAAGATGGACTGGAACTGGGCAAACAAGGATTAGCACGGGAGAGCTTTTGTTGTACTCAGGACACGAGGAGGACACCGCACCACACACGTATGGGGTGGCCCTGATGCTGTCAAAGACAGCTCGGGGAGCGCTAATTGGATGGGAGGCGCATGGCCCACGGATTATTATAGCCACCTTCAAAACCCAAAAGAGAAGGATAAATATGGATGTCATTCAGTGTTATGCACCAACAAATGAAAGCAGCGATAGTACTATGGAGGAATTCTATGAGAGATTGCTGGGTATTGTGCAGAGCCGTCCAGAGCGGAACATGGTTATCGCCATGGGTGATTTCAATGCCAAGACCGGAAGTGACAACAGGGGATACGAAGATATCATGGGGCAGCAAGGATTGGGTGTAATGAATGACAACGGAGAGAGATTTGCCGACTTTTGTGCCACAAGCAATTTGGTCATTGGAGGGAGTTTCTTCCATCATAAAAGGATACACAAGGTTACATGGGTTTCTCCGGATCAGGTAACAGAGAATCAGATCGACCATATATGCATTGGGAAGAAATACAGAAGATCTCTTCAGGATGTGAGGGGCAAAAGAGGAGCCGATGTTGCATCAGACCACCATCTAATTGTGGCCAGATTGAAATTAAAACTAAAGAGGACTGGGATAGGAGGCAACAGTAGACAACGCCAGAGATACAACACCACAGTACTAAAAGATAGAACTAAGCAGGAAGAATTAAAGTTCGCACTCGCCAATAGGTTTCAGATTCTACAAGATCTACCAGAAGAAGAGTCAATTGATAAGAGATGGCAAGGAGTGAAAGAAGCATTTACCTCATCATGTCAAGAAGTGCATGGCCCCAGGAAACTGTGCCACAAGGAGTGGATCTCTGCAGAATCCATAAGGAGAATAGAGGAGAGAAAGAAGAAAAAAGCAGCACTCAACAACAGCCGCACAAGAGCAAGTAAAATTAGTGTACAAGAAGAGTATAGGGAAGCATGTAGGAAAACAAAGAGAGCATCAGGACAGACAAAAGGAACTACATAGAAACACTGGCAACAGAGGCAGAAGGAGCTGCACGGCAGGGAAATATACAGGATCTATACTCCACAATTAAGAAGATGACTGGGAATTATAGTGTGCCGATGAGGCCAGTGAAAGACAAGAACTGAAAAACAATACCCAATGACTGGGGACAGAGAGACAGATGGATGCAGCACTTTGAAGAATTGTTAAATAGACCAGCCCCTCATAACCCACCGAATATTGAACCAGCAGATAGAGATCTAAGAATAGATTGTGGTATACCAACAAGGGAAGAGATTCGTAAAGCCATAAAACAGCTCAAGCATGGCATGGCAGCAGGACCTGATAAGATCCCGGCAGAAGCACTGAAAACAGATATTGAGACAAGCGTAGACATTCTTCACCCCCTCTTCAGGAAGATCTGGGAAGAGGAGCAAGTGCCTACAGAGTGGAAAGAAGGTTACCTTGTCAAGATACCAAAGAAAGGGGACTTGAGCTCGTGCTCCAACTGCAGAGGTATAACACTGCTTTCAATACCAGGAAAGGTACTCAACCGAGTTCTTCTAAATAGGATAAAGGACGCGGTAGATCCACAACTCATGGACCAACAAGCAGGATTCCGGAATAACAGATCCTGTACAGACCAAATAGCAACATTACGTATCATCGTAGAACAATCACTGGAGTGGACCTCACCCCACTATATGTCAATTTTATTGACTATGAGAAGGCTTTCGACAGCATCGACAGACAGACCCTATGGAAGCTGCTGAGACACTACGGAGTACCGGAGAAGATTACCACCATCATTAAAAACTCCTATGAAGGGATGACATGTAGGGTAATCCATGGACAACAACTAACAGATGCCTTTCAAGTTAACACCGGAGTGAGACAGCGATGCCTACTGTCACAGTTTCTATTTATCCTGGCCATAGACTGGATTATGAGAAAATCAACAGAAAATAGGAGAAATGGTATTCAGTTGACGCCTTGGACTCAACTTGACGACCTAGACTTTGCTGACGACCTGGCACTTCTCTCCCAGACTAAGCAACAGATGCAAGAGAAAACCATATTAGTGGCAGAGAATTCCTCAAGACTAGGCCTTACCATCCACAAGGGAAAGAGTAAAGTTCTTAGAGTAAATGAGGTCAACGAAATGCCCATTATATTGGAAGGAGAGGAACTGGAAGAGGTGGAAAAGTTTACTTATCTGGGAAGTGTGATAGACAAGCAGGGAGGAACAGAAGCTGATGTAATAGCAAGAATGGGCAAGGCAAGAGTAAAATTCCATCAGATGAAGAAAATATGGGGAACTTCAGCCTTGTCAATTAAATTGAAGATCAGAGTATTTAACACCATGATAAAGCCCATTCTGCTATACGGTTCAGAAACTTTGAGAACTACTGTTACGATCATGAAACGAATCCAGACATTTATTAACACATGCCTTAGAAGGATTCTTCAAATACGATGGCCAGATACCATAAGTAACCAAGAACTGCAGCAGCGAACAGGCCAGCAACCATTGAAAGAAGACATCCTACGAAGAAGATGGGAATGGATCGGACACACCCTACGGAAATCCACATAAAGCACTACAAGGCAAGCCCTAACATGGAACCCACAGGGTAAAAGGAGGAGAGGGAGACCAAGGAACTCCTGGCGCCGAAGTCTGGACACGGACATCAAAATAATGAACCAGACATGGAGACAGTTGGAAAGAGTGGCCCAGGACCGAACTGTCTGGCGAGCTCTTGTTGGCGGCCTATGCTCCACGAGGGGTCAGAGGCATAGATAGATAGATAGATAGATAGATAGATAGATAGATAGATAGATAGATAGATAGATAGATAGATAGATAGATAGATAGATAGATATTATTATCAAGTATAATTCCAAACCACCACAAAGTATAAAATAGTTCCGAATGTCTGCCTTGTGTACTGTAATCGTATACAGGAAAAAGGTTATTAAACTTAAAGGAATGTATGGGTTGTAGACTATGATGAATATACCAGTAATAAGAACAGTTATTCGCAATGTTGTTTAGATTAGACAGAGACTGAGGTTTCCCTTCTTTAATCTTTACTGTTTTACATCACGAAGTCAGATCTCTAAGGTTTAGTTTTAAAAGAAGAGTAAAAACTGAATCTATGAGGAAGTTCATAATTCCCGCAGTGATGTTCACAGCGTAGACTCCAGCGACAACTTATTAATTATAATCGTTAATTGAAATGTGGAATACATTTGCAGTTTAAATAAAGAGCCCAAAACAATGGGGACCTAAAGGTCAGTGACGAGCAGGGTAAAATAAATGATTACTCTCGTCTCAGTGCTTGGGGTGATCATCTGCTTGATTCCCAAGGAGACACAAATGAACAGACATTTTTCAGTTGCCATGTAGACGGTTGCTACAGAGGTAATTTTAGACAGTATCTCCTGCAACAAAATGGTGGTTACGTGCCGGATGTCAACATGCACGATATGTAAGACTGTGGCCATTAATAGCGAGTTGCTAAGCAACTTGTGCCAGTGTTGAAATATTAAACAGCAGAAATCATCCATGACCACACTGAAGAAACTAATATTGTTGCTGAAATGTCTTGAATCAGAAGTGCTTGGCAAGGTTCTGTCTCACGCAACAAGTACGAAACTGACAGATTGTGCCTCTATCAGATCGGCCAGTACTACCTTGAATAATAAATATAATTATTCAGTTGTATTTGATAATGTTTACAATAATTCAGTAGAACTAGATAACTGTCTTTTTCAAACATGACCTTGTAGTCGTAACATTACTATTAATGCTCTGTCACAAACAGAAGCTGACCATATTGTTACAATCATAGTTATTATCTTATATTCCAACTTGATCGTTATTATTTTACGAACGCTTCTAAAATATTGACCTCTATTTCAAGCTCACACTCCCCTGTTATCACAACTTTACTGTATTGGCTTCGTGTATAGTTATATACTTATTTGGCGTTGGGTATTATGCTTCTCTAGAGTATACGATCCTTCATGCAGGTCATCAGCTCAGCTGGTGATCTCTTCTCACACCATCCCGTCAGATTGTCCAGTACCAATTCTCTTCATCTTCCTCTAGATCTTCTTCCTTCTATTTTTCCTGTTCTTATAATATTTTCAATGCCCCCTCTTCTCATTGCATGTCCTATGAAAGTACAATGTCTCTCTCTTACTTTTTTGACAATATTTTTTTGTCTCTCCAGGTCATCTTATACATTCTTTATTAGTTATTTTTGCTGTCCAGGGAATTCGCAACATTCTTCTAATACACCACATTTCTACTGCTTCCAATGAGTTTTGTGCAGACCTGCCTACTGTCCATGATTCACTACCATATAATAATACAGGTTCAATATAACATCTCAGCACTGTTTTCTAACATATTTTGATAAGGATATGTTGCATAATATGTTTCTCATTCTCTGAAGTACAGTCTTTGCTTGGCCTATTCTGTTCCTAATTTCTGTTCTGCATTTCCCATCTGAAGTTATTACTGCTCCAAGTTATTTCAAGTTTAATTTTATATTGCGTTTTGGTGGATTTTGTTTCTTAGAAATAACTATAGTCTCTGTTTTTTATGTTTAAAATAAGTCCTTTCTGTTCACTTCCTTTTGCAACTTTATCCAAAAGATTTCGCAGGTCTTGTTGGTTCTCAGCTATCAGTACTGTTTCATCAGTATACCGAACGTTGTTAATATTGTATCCTCCAATTTTTATGCCTGGTTCTATGGTGATCGTTCTTAGAATATTCTCGTTGTACAAAGAAAAAAGATCTGGAGATAGTATACATCCTTGTCGCACCTTTTGTTTCATAAGTTGATATTTTCCAGTTCTATTTTCAACTCGAATTACTGCTTCTTGCTGCCAGTATAGATGTTTTACAATCCTCAAGTCTTTGCCGTCTATATTGATGTCTTCAAGTATTTTAATAATTTCATTATGTTTCACCTTTTCGAATGCCTTGGTGTAGTCAATAAAGCATAAGTAGAAATCTTTCTGTACTTATAGAGCTATTTCTGTACTTATAAAGCTCTTTCTGTTATGTTCGTAAATTATAAATGGCAATGTGTGTTAACTTTCTTTCAACAAATTCAAACTGTTCATATGCTATTTCCATTTTTATCGTGTTCCTTGTTCTTATCACAATAATTCTGAAAAGTAGCTTCATTATGTGACATGAGAGGCTGATAGTCCGGTGGTCATCACATTCCTTTGCACCTGGTTACTTTTGTAGTGCTATAAACGTACATTTAAGCAGGTCACGGGGCATATAACATCTGTTGTAAATGTCATTCAGTAACTTGGTTATTATTTTTATTCTTATCTCCTCTAACGTCTCTATTTCTTCTATTGTTATATTATCAGGCCCAGTCACTTTTCCTTTCTTCATGTGTTTGATGGCGTCTATGATTTCATCTTCAGGTATTGATGGTTCATCACAGTTTTCAGTATCTGGTATTAATTCTGATCTTGCTCCTCCATATAGCTCACTGATGTACTCTGTCCACCTATCCACAATGTCTTGTTTTCCTAATAACAATTTACAGTCTTTTTGATTTCAAGTACACTGTTGCGTATTTTGTCTTGCTGCCTGTGAGTTCATTAATTCGTTTGTGCATGTTTTTGCTGTCTTTATTATGAGAGTAATCTATATTTCTGCACTGTTCATTTAACCACACTTCCTTTGCTTCTCTGCAGTTGCGTCTTATTTCATTATTTATCTTGCTATATTTTTCTTCCTTATTTTTACTCCTCCTCCTCTTGTCTATCAATCCTAAGATGTCGTCTGTCATCCATTTATTTTTAGAGGCTTCTTTTTTCAGTTGTATTATCTCCTTAATAGGTTGGTGGATAGAGTCTCTTAACATTGCCCATTCTTCATCTATACTATTTATCTTAGCTACTGCAATATATCTATTTGTTATTACTTTGTATTGTTATCTTAGTCATTTGTCATTTTTAAGGAGTTCTGTTTTCAATTTGATGTTTCTCACTTGTCTGCATGCTTTCTTCAGCTTTATTTTAATTTTTCCACAGAGTGGGTCATGGTCACTATTGCAATCGGCTCCTGGCATTGTTTTTGTTGTCAGTAATGCAGTGGGGAATCGTTGTTGATTAACACGTAGTCTATCTGATTAAAAGTCTTTGTGTTTGGGGTGCACCACGTTGCCAGCCTTCGGGCATGTTGTTTAAACCAGGTGTTTCCTACAACCAAACTGTGTATTCTTGCCCATTCAATTAATTTACAACTTCTGTCATTCCTCTTCTACAGTCCATAGTCACCAACGATGTCTGAAGTTCTTCCTTGACCAGTTTTGACATTAAATTCTCATATGACTATAGTAACTTCATGTGACTTTCTGTGTTTCAGGGCTCTCTCTATGTCATTATAAAATAGATGTACATCTTCTTCAGAACTTTCAGATGCTGGAGCGTACACTTGTATAATATTTATGTTTATTGGTCGTCCTTTCAGTTGGGCTAGCAGGACTCGGTCCGAGATGTTCAAATATTCTACAATTGTCCTTGCTGTTTTTTCGTCAAATATTATTCCTACTCCTCGTTCATGTTCCTTACTTCCTGGATATATTATTATATATTTATCTCTGTTTATCTTCCTTGCACCTGTCAGTCTAACTTCACTCATTCCTAATATGTTGATCTTCATCCTTTACATTTCCCTCTTTACATTTCCCTCTTTACATTTTCCAGTTTTCCAGCCTGGAATAAAGTTTTAACATGCCATGTTGGTATTTTTAAGTTGTTAGTTTTGCCACCAGTAGCATGATGACTATCTGGCCTCACCTGTGGCTCATAAGCTACCCTGCCGGACGAGGCTGTTCCAGAGGGACAAACATTAACATCGTTCATGACAGATCTATTACTCTGGGTAAGCATAATTGTTCTTGCTAGCTACAACAGTGGTTTCCCGTTGCCTTCTGTCGGTTTGTGTACGGACTCTCCGCTAGCCATTAGACTCCTTGTCCTACACGCAAGGCAGCGGTAGCGAGAGCTTTTAAGGCTCCTCTTACCTGGTATTCCCTTCACTGAGCACATGAGGCACTTTATAGGAGTGGTAGCGCCACCTATCACCCCATCTCGCTCTCTGAGACTACAGCCAGTTGGCCCTCACCTGTTTATTTTGGTAAATCCTTATTCACAGGATACTCCATATCTGGAGGATTTCACCATCCGCCACCTATGACGCGCTGGGTTGGAGATGGTCGCCCCAGTTTTTCCCAGTATAGTTATATACTTTGTTTTATATAATTATACACTAATTATGTGTGTGTTATTTAGAGGAAAGG
Source organism: Achatina immaculata (assembly GCA_009760885.1). Lineage (NCBI taxonomy): Eukaryota > Metazoa > Mollusca > Gastropoda > Stylommatophora > Achatinidae > Lissachatina > Lissachatina immaculata. The sequence goes on along the minus strand of WNKJ01000202.1, from coordinate 5,117 downwards.
CGACAAGAAGGTGACTGGCATACCATATCTGGATAAGTAAACCATTCTGACTTAAAACAAAGTCCCCTAGGACATAGTTTAGTTTGTAGATAATATATATATATATATATATATATATATATATATATATATATATATATATACATAACAGTTTCACCTGAAAAAGGAAGTTTGTTTCTTAGTAATGCATATCTTGTTCACAAACTGTCTGGTCGTCGCTCTGTGATGCTAGGTTATATCTGAGGAAGAAAATAAATAAGTATATCAATTTCAAAGTGAAGTGAAAACTTAACGAAATGAAGACTTTACTGTAACAATCTAAGAGCAATCAGTAGTATTAACACATGTTAGTATCCCCAATGTCACGGAGTGATGGTCAGGTAGAATAAGATTTTTTCCAGTAACAAAACTTATGATGACTATTATTTTAAATAGTACATATAGTAAATGATAAATGTGTGCTAGAAACATCAGAGTACATTGATCACTACTCATATTTGTATATACGCCCCTTGTATATTTGTTCTCACTTGGCCATTCATTCTGCGACACTCACTTTTTGATAGCCACATAATATCAGTGGTAATTATAGAACAGATGTCCCCGTCTACTGTCATAGAAAATATAAAACACTAACTTATATTTCCAGGCGTTAGAGAAAACAAAGCAAGGCAGAAAATAAATGTAGTCTACTAGGCCACTTGTGAGGACCACTTAACTGTTCTAAGAACACTTATCATCATGTTTGTCACGATCTTTCCATTGACGTGTTAAAATGTTTACATTGGCGTGTCAGAATGTTCAGTGACGTTTTAAAATGTTTACATTGAGTACTTTAGCCGATATAAGATGTAGAGAAATGCACTTGATTTTATGTTCATGACACATTGAATACTTTTTACCTTTTTATTTTGACTATGCACAATTTTAGTAAAACTGTTGAAAGAAATGAAATTATATACACAAAACTCGCAGCTAGGAGAGAGAAGTTTTTATGTCCTTGTTGAGAACTACAAAATAATAATTATGTTAGCTGTGCCCAATGAAGAAAATAATTTGGTTCATTTTTCTTTGTGATGAGAAAAGAAACATGTTAATGAAAGGGACAGAACATTGCTACATTCTCTACAACAATATAAAATGCTAAGTAATTGACAACAGTGGCATCTTCACTCTGAGAAGTTCACACCTGCACAGCTTCTCTGATCATCATATTAGATTTACTTTCTCAAAACAACTGTTTTCGTATCGTCTAATTTCTTAAATATTTGATGCACAAATTTAATAAAAGTATTGATCTCCTGGACAGTGTGAATTCATAAATTAATAGTTTTATTAGCTCTTTTGAAATATAACTAACATAATAAATCTGGCTATATTTTACGTGGGAACTTGTAAACGTAAGTATTGTTACTATTTTTTTTCCAAGTGTTTGTTATCTCAGATTTCAGCATTGTTTCAGTTTTTCAGTGATTCATCATCTTTTTCAGAAACTGCTTACATACATCGAATACACATATTATAGCACTGACGATCATCCTTCTACATCTTTTGCCGTTCTTGGCTTTTCCGATCAATTTTCTAGTCCATCAGGCGTGGCCGCTGACATATTTTTCTCTTGTCTTCCTTCATTTTTTCCCTCTCTTGACATTTTCTTTCATTCACATTCATACTTCATATTCTTTCCATATTGCCTCGTATTTTATGTCTGTCTAACCCAGAACGTTACAGCTGTATAATTCGTTCAAGATTAAAGCTTTTTATACTTTTTTCAGTCTGTCCTTTATGATAATTATAATGTCTAGAATGTGTGTATTTATAAATTTACTTTAAATATTTATACACAAAATTTTTTTTGTATGTTTCAGCCAAAATCAAACCTTTCCCGCTCTTTCTGGACATGTTGTAAATTAATTTAGCAGATTGCCAGTAATTCCGGTGCAGACTGCCAGTCATTCTCCTACAGAATGTTACACTCATGCTCATCTTACTAAGCTTCGGTGTCGACATCTTGGACGCACTTTCTACGATAATAACACTAATATGTGTCTTATCTCCATGTATGTTAATAACGAATCCTGAATTAACTAATAAAAATCTCAGTCCAGAACTTGTTAAATGGAAACCAAACTAAATACGTCCAGTCCAACACAGAACATGGAGAACAGGAAATACACAGAAGTGATAATTTATGCGTTTGTCATACATGTTTTTGAAATTCTTAACTTTTTGTTTTATGAACTTGTATTAGCTTTTTCGGAATAACAGCTAATGTTATAAACATAATGGTTTTTTACAAACAAGGCTTCCATTCAACTATAAATATTAGCTTCTTCAGCTTGGCCGTTTCGGATTTATGTATTTTATTATTTCAACTGTTTCACACACTCTTCAACAACCGTGTGATTATGGGAGCAAAATTACCTGTCGTGTATTATGAGGTTCAGGTAATAACTAGGGCTATACCACACGAGATGCTCACTAAAATTACCTCACATATCACCGTTTATATCACCGCCGAAAGATGTCTTTCCATTTGGTTTCCATTGCAAATCAAACAAATTATTACACCAAAGATAGCAAAAGGAATCATAGTCTACTTATATTGTTCCACACTGGTTTATGTGTTTCCATTATTCTGCACTCATCGTTTGGAGTGGAAATTCATTCCTGCTCTCAACAGAACTCTCCTGGGTTTAGTAGTTACAAGTGATAGTGCGCTGGACGCAAATTACATTCTGAACAGTGTACTAGGAGTTTTGATCTTCGTAGCAGTTATTGTACTAACTCTGATATTAACAGCAAAACTCAAACAGAAAATCTCTTGGCGAAAAACGGCAAACATATTCCAGGGAAAATCTAAATCTCTGTTTAATCGAGATCTTCTTCTTCTTCTTCGTTCACTTCTACCACCAAAAACCGCACTGTGAACCTACTGAATTCACGCATGTGGTCCTCGTTAGGTCCCGTGGTCCCCTGTGTGGTCAAAAATAGACCACACGAGTTCCACAAAAGGACCACAAGGGGTTCAGAGTATCACAGTGCCTTAGCCTGTATTCTTGGTGGGTCTCGGAAGCGGGATTGCGTGACACCGTGGTTTTCATTGCACCAGTTTGGTCTAGGGTTGGACTTTCTCACCGGAAGACCTCGACGTGTTTGGGATATCAGTGCATCCCCGCTGGGTGAGAGGCGTTAGCCCACCCAGGCCAGAGTTGGACTTTCTCACCGGAAAACCTCGACGTGTTTTGAGATACCCGTGTATCACCGCCGGGTGAGAGGTGGTTGCCCATCCAGTCCAGGGTTGGACTTTCTCACCGGAAAACCTCAGCATGATTAGGATACGCAGACATCCCCGCCGGATGAGAGGTGGTTGCCTATCTAGACTGCCCTGGTCCAGTGTCTCCGACTTCAGCATTATGCGGTCGTGGCCGCTACCCTTCCTAGTTGTGACCAGGATGGAGCTTTTGTCCAGGAGGACGAATCCTCGCCACTAGTGATTTCTACCCCTGGGTTGAGCCGGTTTAGGCATTTTCCAGTATGGGCGTGTTTGGGACGGGACCGACCTCTAGGGAAGAGGTACTGTGACATTCATAGCCTTCAAGATTCACCCCTGGTATGAGCCGGTTTAGGCAAAATTCACCAGTATGGGTGTTTATCAGGCGTTACCGACCTCTAGAGCGGAGGTGGCATGACATGTCTAGCCATCGAGTTCCACCCCTGGTGTGTGCCGGTTTAGGCATATTTCACCAGTGTAGGTGTATTTCGGACGTAGACGGCCTCTAGAGCAGAGGTGCCGTGGTATAGCTCTCGTAGCGATACTACTGGACATACCAGGTTAAACTTCACTTTCCACCACCTTTTCACATCGGCGCCGCACAGCAACCTTTATTTCCGCATTTACTTCCTTAACCGGGAGGAGCTTCACTCCACGCGCGGCATTTGAAAAGTCAAGCCAGCAGTGACTTAACCTCTGGGACAAGCCGGTTCATGCATTTCACCCGATATGACTGCACGCAGGACGTGGCCGACCTCCAGACCAGAGGTGCCGTGATTTGACTGTTTGCTTCGCTTTATTCTTTCAACCACCTTTTCCGCAGTGATGCTGCGCGGCAACCTCATTTGCAAATTTCTTCATTGGCCGGGAAGAGCACCGCTCCACGCACGGCAGCTGAAGATCTCGCCAACAGCGGCAGATGAGCTACCAAACGTGACACTCATCTACCCTAAGTAACTGGTTTTCAGGCGCCAGATATTCGCCCTCGCCCCTTCTCCTGTCAGTTTAAACAGTTCTGCCACGGGAAGGCCAGGAGCTGGACTTGACTGCCAGAGGCTGTTTGTGGCGCGTTTGCAGTCCTTAGAACCTTTAATCGAGATAAATCAACAATGAAAATGACTGTTCTTATTGCAGTTATTTTCATTGTGTGTTATACTCCATCCACTTTGCTGTCGGCAGCAACCATTCTTGATGCAGATTTTTGCATGAAAGGGAAACACTTTGAAATATCTTATATGTTATGGTCTCTAGCTCTTGTATTTGAGAACATCAACTCCAGCGTAAACATTTTCTTGTACCTAAGAATGAGTACACATTTCAGACGTTCCGCTAAAGAACTTTTTAGTAGACATGTATTCTTATGTAACGCTTTTTGAAGTGAACTTTCTAACATTATAATTTAAGCAGTCAAAGTTTATAGAACCCAGTAGACTTTCTTGTACGCAAAGTAGAGTACATCTTGATGAAGATTTCTTTTCGCGACACAACGTGATATAATAAGCAAAACAAAATAAAATAACATAAAATTCTCATTCCACGCAAGATCACGCAAGAGCTGCAATGAAAACGTTTCAGAATCTTTAAATATCCCATTATGTGAAGTAAGTCACCGAGTTCTATCAAGACGTATACTTGACACCTGAACTCTGAAAGGTATATGAGGAAGGAGACAAGACAAGAGTAGGCAATAATCGTCTGTAACTGGTTGGTGAGAGTTTGGTAGTACCTACTAATAATCCTCTGTAACTGGTTGGTGAGAGTTTGGTAGTACCTACTAATAATCGTCTGTAACTGGTTGATGAGAGTTTGGTAGCACCTACTAATAATCGTCAGTAGCTGGTTG
>WNKJ01000560.1:0-19536 GCA_009760885.1 Achatina immaculata | reverse complement strand
CAAACTCTTACACACTTACTCACGCTTACTCACACTCTCTTACACGCACTCACACTATCTCACACTTATTCACACTTATTCACACTCTCTCACACTTATTCACACTCTCTCACACTTATTCACACTCTCTCACACTCTCTCATACTCTCTCACACTTACTCACACTCTTTCACACTTACTCACACTCTCTCACCTTCACTCACACTCACTCACACTTACTCACACTCACTAACCTTCACCCAAACTCAATCACACTTACTCACACTCTCCCACACTTACTCACACTCTCTCACACTTCCTCACACTCTCTCACACTTACTCACCCTCTCTCACCGTCACTCACACTTACTCACATTCTCTCACACTTACTCACACTCTGTCACCCTCATTCACACTTACTCACACTCTCTCACACTTATTCATGCTCTCTCACCCTCACTCACACTCTCTCACACTTACTCACGCTTACTCACACTTACTCACACTCACTCACACTCACATACACTCATTCACACTCACATACACTCACTCACACTTACTCACACTCACACACACTTACTCACACTCACACACACTCACTCACACTTACTGACTCACACTTACTCACACTTACTCACACTCTCTCACACTTATTCAGACTTACTCACACTCTCTCATACTTATTCACACTCTCTCACACTTATTCACACTCTCTCACACTCACTCATACTCTCTCACACTTACTCACACTCTTTCACACTCTCTCACACTCTCACACTCACTCATACTCTCTCACACTTACTCACACTCTCTCACCTTCACTCAAACTCACTCACACTTACTTCCACTCACACACACTCACTCACACTCTCTCACACTTACTCACACTCTCTCACACTTACTCACACTCTCTTACACTTACTCACACTCTCTTACCCTCACTCACACTTACTCACACTCTCTCACACTTACTCACACTCTCTCACACTCTCTCACACTTACTCACACTTACTCACACCCTCTCACACTTACTCATACTTACTCACACTCTCTCACCCTCACTCACACTTACTCAAACTCTTACACACTTACTCGCGCTTACTCACACTCTCTTACACGCACTCACACTCTCTCACACTTATTCACACTTACTCACACTCTCTCATACTTATTCACACTCTCTCACACTTATTCACACTCTCTCACACTCTCTCATACTCTCTCACATTTACTCACACTCTTTCACACTTACTCACACTCTCTCACCTTCACTCACACTCACTCACACTTACTCACACTCTCTCACCTTCACTCACACTCACTCACACTTACTCACACTCTCCCACACTTACTCACACTCTCTCACACTTCCTCACACTCTCTCACACTTACTCACCCTCTCTCACCGTCACTCACACTTACTCACATTCTCTCACACTTACTCACACTCTGTCACCCTCATTCACACTTATTCACACTCTCTCACACTTATTCATGCTCTCTCACCCTCACTCACACTTACTCACACTCTCTCACACTTACTCACGCTTACTCACACTTACTCACACTCACTCACACTCACATACACTCATTCACACTCACATACACTCACTCACACTTACTCACACTCACACACACTTACTCACACTCACACACACTCACTCACACTTACTGACTCACACTTACTCACACTCTCTCACACTTATTCAGACTTACTCACACTCTCTCATACTATTCACACTCTCTAACACTTATTCCACTCTCTCACACTCTCTCACACTCTCACACTCACTCATACTCTCTCACACTTACTCACACTCTTTCACACTTACTCACACTCTCTCACCTTCACTCACACTCACTCACACACTTACTCACCCTCTCTCACCATCACTCACACTTACTCACACTCTCTCACACTCTCTCACACTTACTCACACTCTCTCACACTCTCTCACCCTCACTCACACTTACTCACATTCTCTCACACTTGCTCACACTCTCTCACCCTCACTCACACTTTCTCACACTCTCTCACCCTCACTCACACTTACTCACATTCTCTCACACTTACTCACACTCTCTCACCCTCATTCACACTTACTCACACTCTCTCACACTTACTCACACTGTCTCACCCTCACTCACACTTACTCACACTCTCTCACACTTACTCATGCTTACTCACACTTACTCACACTCACTCACACTCACTCACACTCACGCACACTCATTCACACTCACATACACTCACTCACACTTACTCACACTCACACACACTTACTCACACTCACACACACTCACTCACACTTAATGACTCACACTTACTCACACTTACTCACATCTCTCACACTTATTCAGACTTACTCACACTCTCTCATACTATTCACACTCTCTCACACTTATTCACACTCTCTCACACTCACTCATACTCTCTCACACTTACTCACACTCTTTCACACTTACTCACACTCTCTCGCCTTCAGTCACACTCACTCACACTTACTCACACTCTCTCACCTTCACTCAAACTCACTCACACTTACTCACACTCTCTCACACTTACTCACCACTCACTCACACTTACTCACACTCACACACACTTACTCACACTCACACACACTCACTCACACTTACTGACTCACACTTACTCACACTTACTCACACTCTCTCACACTTATTCAGACTTACTCACACTCTCTCATACTTATTCACACTCTCTCACACTTATTCACACTCTCTCACACTCTCTCACACTCACTCATACTCTCTCACACTTACTCACACTCTCTCACACTACTCACACTCTCTCGCCTTCAGTCACACTCACTCACACTTACTCACACTCTCTCACCTTCACTCAAACTCACTCACACTTACTCACACTCTCTCACACTTACTCACACTCTCTCACACTTACTCACACTCTCTCACACTTACTCACACTCTCTCACCCTCACTCACACTTACTCACATTCTCTCACACTTACTCACACTCTCTCACCTTCACTCACACTTACTCACACTCACCCTCACACACACTTACTCACACTCTCTCACACTTACTCACACTCTCACCATCACTCACACTTAGTCACACTTTCTCACACTTACTCATGCTTACTCACACTCACTCACACTTACTCACACTCACACACACTCACTCACACTTACTCACACTCACACACACTTACTCACACTCACACACACTCACTCACACTTACTCACACTCATTCACACTCACTCACACTTACTCACACTCACTCACACTCACATTTATTTACACTCACTCACACTTACTCACACTCACTCACACTTACTCACACGCACTCACTCACACTTACTCACACTCACACTCACTCACTCACACTTTATATGAATCTGTACTCATTCACTCAAATTCAAAATTACTAACATTCACAAACTCCATCAATCACACTCATTCTGTCACATTCTTACACACTCACTCACACAAAGACTTGGTCTTACTCTGTCTCACACAGTAACATTCACTCGCTTTCACACAGACTCTCACTCTTTGTTCTGCACACTTACTCACACAGTGTTTCATTCATATACTTACACTTTGCTCAGACACACTTTCTGACAGTCATACCCACACACACACACTCAGATTCACACATTACTGCACACACATGCTCCCTCACACCAATTCACTCTCTCTCAAACTCACCGTCACTCACTCAACCCCCAACACTTTCAAACTTTACACTAACCTATACTTATTCAGACATATTCAATCAGTACTCACTCACTCACTCACTCACTCACTCACTCAATCACTTACTCACTCACAAATACATTCACTATCACTTGCTTTCTCACACTTATTATCACTCACTCTCAAATACATTTGCTCTCTCTCTCTCTCATTAGCTTTCTCACACTTACTATCACTCATTCACAAATACATTCACTCTCTCTCTCACCTGCTTTCTCACACTTATTATCACTCACTCTCAAATACATTTGCTCTCTCTCTCTCTCATTAGCTTTCTCACACTTACTATCACTCACTCACAAATACATTCATGCACTCTCTCTCTCATTTGCTTTCTCTCTCACAGACACAAACAGACACACAGACAACAGACACACAGACACAAACAGACAACAGACACACAGACACCCAGACACAAACAGACACACCGACACAGACACACAGACAACATACACACAGACAACAGACACAGACAGCAGACACACAGAAACACACAGACACAAACAGACACAGACAACAGACACACACAGACACACAGACAACAGACACAAACAGACACACAGACAACAGACACACACAGACTCAAACAGACACACAGACACACACAGACACAAACAGACACACAGACAACAGACACACACAGACTCAAACAGACACACAGACACACACAGACACAACAGACACACAACAACAGACACACAGACACAAACAGACAACAGACACACAGACACAAACAGACAACAGACACACAGACAACAGACACACACAGACACAAACAGACACACAGACAACAGACACATGGACACACACAGACACATATACAAACAGGCACACACACAGACAGACAGACAACACACACACACACAGTTATGTCTCATTCTCTCTCACTCAGACTCATTCACTCAAGCTTACTCACACACACATTTTCACTTACTCATATTTTTAATTTGTTTCAAAAACAGTTTTCTCACATCTAAAGGTTACAATCTACAAATGAACAATTTTATATTAATCTACATAATAACAGCCCCACTCTTGCTTCCATATACTCTTTGATAATCTCTTTATAAATTGAGACAATCATTCATTCAAATAGCTAATCAAAGAAAGAGTGCACTGTTTTGACACTCCCCTAACCCCCTTCCCTAAAGACCACCACTGGCTAATGTTTGTGTTCTAAAATAGACTTGACAAATCTCTTTCTTCACAATTTTGATGTTCTGTTTAAGGGATGGATTTTGTGTATATTTAAATGTGCAAATTTCCAAACAGAAACATTTACTTTCTTGCTGAACTTTGTTCAGTGACTTTCAGAATTCTTCTGTATAAATCAATACCTTGTTTACAATTGTCAGTCTCTCTACTGAGGGATAACTTACTTTTATGGGTCACATTTTTCTAAGAGTGTAGCACTGTGATTACAGTTCATTTCTAGGAGAATGTGTTGTCTACAGTTTGGTTTCATCCATGGTTTCTTGTGGGAATGTGTTCTTATACTTGTCTCTGTAGTCCCAAGTGTTGTGGAAACTTCTGAAGTCAAAGCCTGTAAGAAGACAGAATTTACAATTCTGTGTTTTAAAATTGTCTATACACAAAAGTATTAGAAATTATTCTCATATACCTAGTTGTTTCTCTCTCTCTCTCTCTCTCTGAACCTTAAGTGCCCAGGGCACATAGGGCTTCTGCAAGGGTTTTCCACAAATGCCTGTCCTCTGCCTTTTTTTACTGCTCTTGCCCAGATGAGCCCTCTATTGCTCAACATCCTTGCTGTTGTTCTTCTCCATGTCTTTTTTGGTCTGCCCTTACTTCTGTTCCCCTGTGGTGCCCATCTTAGTGCTATTTTTGGAAGTGATTTGTCAGTCATTCGGACCACATGTCCCAACCATCGCCAGCATCTTTCCTCAATAATTGCTGTCATTGGCTTCGTCTGCATTTCTGCCAACAAGATGTTATTTCAACCAAGTGTAGTCATTGAATATTTGTTCATTCATTTGAAGAAAAAATTGAATAGGGCAAGTTAATTACATCCCTACTTATACAGAGTTTAGTGAACACAACTGCACAGAACATTCTTCCATTGCCAATAGTTAAATTTTGTGGTTAGAAGTTTGTTTTTTTTTTTGTGCTGGTAGAAAATAGATATATGCTTCTTCTATTGAAATAACGATGCTTTTGTTCCTTTTTTTTAATGCTGTTCATTAGGTTTGCATATTGTGTAAAGTGTGTTAAACTTATTGTTTTCTCATGGTGTTTGCATTCAGAACAAATCATATTCAGTTTTGTCATGTTTGTTTTTTTTTGTGCTGGTAGAAAATAGATATATGCTTCTTCTATTGAAATAACGATGCTTTTGTTCCTTTTTTTTTAATGCTGTTCATTAGGTTTGCATATTGTGTAAAGTGTGTTAAACTTATTGTTTTCTCATGGTGTTTGCATTCAGAACAAATCATATTCAGTTTTGTCATGTTTGTTTTTTTTTGTGAGAAGGTATTGGTCATGTCAGTACTGTAGTTTTATATGTTCCTATGTTTGTGAGAAGATATTCGTCATGTCAGTACTGTAGTTTTATATGTTCCTATGTTTGTGAGAAGGCATTGATCATGTCAGTACTGTAGTTTTATATGTTCCTATGTTTGTGAGAAGGTATTGATCATGTCAGTACTGTAGTTTTATATGTTCCTATGTTTGTGAGAAGATATTCGTCATGTCAGTTCTGTAGTTTTATATGTTCCTATGTTTGTGAGAAGGTATTGGTCATGTTAGGACTGTAGTTTTATGTGTTCCTATGTTTGTGAGAAGGTATTGGTCATGTCAGGACTATAGTTTTATGTGTTCCTATGTTTGTGAGAAGGTATTGGTCATGTCTGTACTGTAGTTTTTTGTGTTCCTATGTTTGTGAGAAGGTATTGGTCATGTCTGTACTGTAGTTTTATATGTTCCTATGTTTGTGAGAAGGTATTGGTCATGTCAGGACTATAGTTTTATGGTTCCTATGTTTGTGAGAAGGTATGGTCATGTCAGGACTATAGTTTTATGTGTTCCTATGTTTGTGAGAAGGTATTGGTCATGTCAGGACTGTAGTTTTATGTGTTCCTATGTTTGTGAGAAGGTATTGGTCATGTCAGGACTATAGTTTTATGTGTTCCTATGTTTGTGAGAAGGTATTGGTCATGTCAGGACTATAGTTTTATGTGTTCCTATGTTTGTGAGAAGGTATTGGTCATGTCAGGACTATAGTTTTATGTGTTCCTATGTTTGTGAGAAGGTATTGGTCATGTCAGGACTATAGTTTTATGTGTTCCTATGTTTGTGAGAAGGTATTGGTCATGTCAGGACTATAGTTTTATGTGTTCCTATGTTTGTGAGAAGGTATTGGTCATGTCAGGACTGTAGTTTTATGTGTTCCTATGTTTGTGAGAAGGTATTGGTCATGTCAGGACTGTAGTTTTATATGTTCCTATGTTTGTGAGAAGGTATTGGTCATGTCAGGACTGTAGTTTTATATGTTCCTATGTTTGTGAGAAGGTATTGGTCATGTCAGGACTGTAGTTTTATGTGTTCCTATGATACCAGGGCTTGCAGGACTGGTTCTCGTATCTGAGGAGATGACAACGCCACTGTCACCATCAGCACCGCCATTGTTGGAGACAGCATGTTCAGCTGTGTCATCTGTTGCAAGCGAAGGATCTGGATTTGAGATGCATGAGTCTTCCCTCTCTCCCTCGCTGATGTAAGCTGCAACTGGATCACTGAAGGTAGCATGAATGGTTCACTTATTATTTCAAGTATATAATGTTTATCTTGTTATAAAGGAAATTTTTAAATTGTGTACTTACTTTAAATACTAGTGTTTCTCAGTTCTGTACAACCATTCATTCAGTGTGGATGTGTTGCAGTTGAAGATACTTCTCCATCTTGTACAATCCTTAGTGTATCCAATCAGTTGAAATCCTTTTCTTTTTTCTATGCCACTTGGTCAGTCTTATGAGTTTTTTCTATGCCACTTGGTCAGTCTTATGAGTTTTTTCTATGCCACTTGGTCAGTCTTATGAGTTTTTTCTATGCCATTTGGTCAGTCTTATGAGTTTTTTCTCAGAACCTCCCTCCTAGGGTTACTATATTGTGAAACACCAAAATGAGTCTCCTCTCTCTCTCTTTCATTCTCTTACTCTTTCTCTGTCTTGCTCACACTTTCTGTCTGTCTCTCTCTTTCATTCTCTTACTCTTTCTCTGTCTTGCTCACACTTTCTCTCTCTTTCTCTCTCTCTCTCTCTCTCACTCACTCTCACTCTCTTTCTCTCTCTCTATCTCTCTCACTCACTCTGTCTACCCTCTTATAAGGCAGAATTTTTAGGGAACAGAAAACTTTCTGTAAAAGAAAGAGGGAACATAGAACTGAGAAATCTGCTAGTAGCCTCTTGTTTATTATAGGAGTGTCAGATAACAGACAAAATGCTATGTACACTGAGAAAACCCACTCATCTGTGGGAACAGTGACAAGCACAAATAACTCTCCTAGGATAGAAGGCCCTCCAGTTTTTTACATTGCACACCCGTCAATAGGTGGAGCTGAAATTTTGGCCTGGGGCCACGCTGGGCTGTTTGGGATGGTGGATGGATGGGGACACAGAGATCACCTGCGGGGATGCGGAAAGTCTGGTGGAAATCAACAAGTCCAGGACATGACAGGCCTATGGGTCTCTACAATGATGGCTATCAGAATGAGGCAAATAAAGGCAGCCAGCAGACTGTAGGTGGTGGGGAATGGACATCGTTGAAGCACTATCAGATCCCTCATCCCAAAGTTGGAGTATCTTTGTGAAACTGTCTCAGAGCCATTGGATGGCCTGGTGTTGCACTTGGGGCCTGATCTTAGCTTCTCACTGGAAAGGCCTCCTGGGTATGAAATAAAGACTTAGGACAAAAACCCAAATATGAAAATGTCAGAAACAAATAGAGAACCATTTGAGCCCGGATGTCCGTAAAAGGTCAGCGTCAGGTGGTTTGCCCTCCCAGCTACCCTGAGTGAAAAATCAGCTACGGGGGTTCACACTAAACGTTCTTCAAATCAACATTTCTGGACTTGGGCCGAAGGCCTCAGAATTAAGCAAACAGCTGAAAAAAGTCAATATCCATATTGCAATCATACAAGAAACCCTTCTATATGGAAAAGATCACTCAGTTCATGGATAAACTATGTCCAAATGTGAATGTGATAAATGCAGGGGTATTGTCACACTCTTGAGAAATGACATCCAAGGAGAAGTTAAAAACAGAAAGTGCAATGAGAATGATGTGCAAGAGATAACAATATGGCATGATGGACTGCTGTACACTATGAATAATGTTTATTGTTCCCCAAAAACTCAAATCAACATACACAACACAGACATGCAGAAAACTATCATTGCTGGAGATTTTAATGCACATCTGCCATTAATAGTATGCAAAGACTGAAACCCTATGGGAAACAACATTGAAGAGCTATGCAACACCTCTCTCTCTCTCCCTTTCTCTCTCTCTCTCTCTCTCTGAACCTTAAGTGCCCAGGGCACATGGGGCTTCCACAAGGGTTTTCCACAAATGTCTGTCCTCTGCCTTTTTTTCTGCACTTGCCCAGGTGAGCCCTCTATTGCTCAACATCCTCTCTCTTGTTCTTCTCCATGTCTCTTTTGTACCCTAAGACTCATCATTGATCAGCATTTAACTTGGAATTCTCACGTACATAACCTAATAAACTTGACTGCACAGAAAGTTTACCAGTTAGCCAAAATTAAACACTTTATCGACAAAGACACAAGAAAGATATACTACATATCACACATACAAACACACTTAGATTACTGTTCCACAGTCTGGGATGGTTGCTCAGTCTCAGATACAAAAAGGCTCCACTCACTTCACAAGTGACCATTAAATCTTATTTGTGACAAACACCCAGTACAGACTGTAGATCAACACAAACAACTCAAAATTCTACTCCTCAAAAATAGAATCATTTTTAACAAAGTTAAGTTTGTTCAGAGAATTCTGTCGCACAATGCTCCGCCTTACTTGTGGTCACTGTTTACGTATAACACTCAACATACCCAGCATTTAAAAAACTGTTTTCTTCCTAAACCCAAGATTGATCTGTATAAGAAAAGCCTTGCATACTTTGCAGTACAGCTCTGGAACACCCTCCCCTACCATTTAAAATACATTGGAAATACTTCATCCTTTAACTCGAACCTGTTTCATTATTTACTTGCTTGTAATTATATGCCTCCATAAAATAATCAGCACTCTCTCAACACGTAACTCGCCAACCATTAAGTACTAAAATGACATAGTTAGAAAAGCAACTTGATAGATATTGTTAGAAATTATTTTAAAGTTTGTTAAAAAACATATGTTAGAAGATCTGTATTTACAATGTATTTTTGTTTATATACAACATTGGATGCTGGGTAAAGCTGGGGCGACCATCCCCAACCCAGCGCGTCACAGGTGGCGGATGGTGAAAGTCCTCCAGATATGGAGGATCCCTGTGAATAAGGAGTTATCCAAATAAGCAGGCGCGGACCAACTGGCGGTAGACTCAGAGAGCGAGGTGGGGTAGTAGGTGGCTCTACTACTCCTATAAAGTGCCTCAGGTGCTCAGTGAAGGGAATACCAGGCGGGTCAGAGGCGCCTTAAAACCTCTCGCTCCCGCTGCCTTGCGGGTAGGACAGGGAGTCCAAAGGCTAGCGGAGAGTCCGTACACAAACCGACAGAAGGCAACGGGAAACCACTGTTGTAATTCCCAAGAATAATTATGCTTAAACAGATTAATCGATTCATCATGAACGACGTTAATGGATGTTCCTCTGGAACAGCCTCGTCCGGTAGGGCAGCTCACGAGCCACAGGTGAGGCCAGATCGTCATCAAGCTACTGGTGGCAAAAATAGCAAGTTCAAAATAGCAACATGGAATGTTAGAACTTTATTCCAGGCTGGAAAATTAGAAAATGTAAAGATGGAAATGGAAAGGATGAAGATCAACATATTAGGAATGAGTGAAGTTAGATGGACAGGTGCAGGGAAGATAAACTCAGATAAATATACAATAATATATTCAGGAAGTGAGAAACACGAACGAGGAGTAGGAATTATATTTGATGAACAAACGGCAAGGACAATTGTAGGATATTGAACATCTCGGACCGAGTCCTGCTAGCCCAACTGAAAGGACAACCAATAAACATAAATATTATACAAGTGTATGCTCCAACATCTGAAAGCTCTGAAGAAGATTTACAGCTATTTTATAATGACATAGAGACAGCACTAAAACACACAAAGTCACATGAAGTTACCATAGTCATGGGAGATTTTAATGCCAAAGTTGGTAAAGGAAGAACTTCAGACATCGTTGGTGACTATGGACTGGGGGAGAGGAATGACAGAGGTTATAAATTAATTGAATGGGCAAGAATACACAGCATGGTTGTAGGAAACACCTGGTTTAAACAACATCCTCGAAGACTGGCAACGTGGTGCAGTCCAGACAAAAAGACCTTTAACCAGATAGACTACATATTAATCAACAAACGATTCCGCAATGCATTACTGACAACAAAAACCATGCCAGGAGCTGACTGCAATAGTGACCATGATCCACTCTGTGGAAAAGTTAGAATAAAACTAAAGAAAGCAGGCAGAAAAGTGAGAAACATCAAACTGAATACAGAACTTCTTAAAATGACCAAGAACTAAGAGAACAATACAAAGTTATTATAACAAATAGATACAATGCAATAGCAAAGATAAATAGTATAGATGAACAATGGGAAATGTTAAGAGATTCTATCCACCAAACTGTTAAGGAGATAATACCACCAAAAAAAGAAGCCCTAAAAATAAATGGATGACAGACGACATCTTAGGACTGATGGACAAGAGGAGGAGGAGTAAAAATAACGAGAAAAAATAACAAGATAAATAAAGAAATAAGACGCAAATGCAGAGAAGCAAAAGAAGTGTGGTTAAATGAGCAGTGCAGACAGATAGAGGACTCTCATATTAAAGACAGCAAAAACATGCACAAACGAATTAATGAACTCACAGGCAGGAAAACAAAATATACCACAGGATGCCTGAAATCGAAAGAAGGTAAAATGTTAATGGGAAAGAAGACATTGTGGACAGGTGGACAGAGTATATCGGTGAGCTATATGGAGGAGAAAGACCAGAATTAACACCAGATACTGAAAACTGTGAGGGACCACCAATACTTGAAGATGAAATCATAGATGCCATCAAACACATGAAGAAAGGAAAAGCTACTGGGCCTGATAATATAACAATAGAAGAAATAGAGGCACTAGAGGAGACAGGAATAAAAATAATAACCAAGTTACTGAATGACATTTACAACAGTGGTTATATTCCCAGTGACCTGATTAAATCCACGTTTATAGCACTACCAAAGAAACCAGGTGCAAAGGAATGTGACGACCACCGGACTATCAGCCTCTCATGTCACATAACGAAGCTACTTCTGAGAATAATTATGAGAAGAACAAGGAAAAAGATAAAAATGGAAATAGCAGATGAACAGTTTGGATTTGTTGAAGGAAAGGGAACACACAATGCCATTTATGCTTTACGAACACTAACAGAAAGAGCTTTAGAAGTACAGAAAGATCTCTACTTATGCTTCATTGATTACACCAAGGCATTTGACAAGGTGAAACATAATGAAATTATTAAAATGCTTGAAGACATCATATAGACGGCAAAGACGCAAGACCTTAGGATTGTAAAACATCTATACTGGCAGCAAGAAGCAGCAGTTCGAGTTGAAAATAGAATTGGAAAATATCAACCTATAAAACAAGGGGTGCGACAAGGATGTGTACTATCTCCAGACCTTTTTCTCTGTATAGCGAGAATATTCTAAGAACAATCATCACAGAACCAGGCATAAAAATTGGAGGATACAATATTAACAACCTTCGGTATGCTGACGACACAGTACTGATAGCTGAGAACCAACAAGACCTGCAAAATCTCTTGGATAAAGTCGCCAAAGAAAGTGAACAGAAAGGCCTTACTTTGAACATCAAAAAGACAGAGACTATGGTTATATCTAAGAAACAGAATCCACCAGCATGCAGTATTAAATTAAACGGAACTATTCTAAAGCAGGTGCAGAAATTCAAATACCTTGGAGCAGTAATAACTTCAGATGGGAAATGCAGAACAGAAATTAGGAACAGAATAGGCCAAGCAAAGACTGCATTTCAGAGAATGAGAAACATATTACCACACATCCTTATCAATGAATGTTAGAAAACGAGTCCTAAAATGCTATATTGAACCTATCTTGTTATATGGAAGTGAATCATGGACAATAGGCAAGTCTGCACAA
Source organism: Achatina immaculata (assembly GCA_009760885.1). Classification (NCBI taxonomy): domain Eukaryota; kingdom Metazoa; phylum Mollusca; class Gastropoda; order Stylommatophora; family Achatinidae; genus Lissachatina; species Lissachatina immaculata. Next base: position 6,421 of record WNKJ01000560.1, on the reverse strand, counting down.
AAATCATTGGAAGCAGCAGAAATGTGGTTTATTAGAAGAATGTTGCGAATCCCCGGACAGCAAAAATAACTAATGAAGAATGTATGAGAAGAGCTGGAGAGACAAAAAACCTTGTCAAAAAGATAAGAGAGAGACAATGTACTTTCATAGGACATGCAATGAGAAGAGGGGGCATTGAAAATATTATAACAACAGGAAAAAGAAGGAAGAAGATCAAGAGGAAGACCAAGAGAAATGATACTGGACAGTCTGACGGGATGGTGTGAGAGGAGATCACCAACTGAGCTGATGGCCTGCATGAAGGATCGTGTACTCTGGAGAAGCATAATAGCCAACGCCAGTCGGCACGGCACATGATGATGATGATGACAACATTGGATGCTTTTGGGTTCATTCTTATGGATATAACATTTCTAGGTTAGGTCTCACAGACTTTACTTATGAGTGTTAGGTCTTGTGGATTTAATGCTGGTGGGTTATGTCTTGGGGACTTGACATCTCTGGGTTGGGTCTCCTGGCCTTAATGCCACTGGGTTGGGTTTTTGTGGATTGTTTTGTCTCACAGACTTCTCAAAATGGGTACCAGAGAAATCTGGAAAGGTAAAGTGGCCAGGCATGATACTGTCCACATCACACTTTCATGTGCCGAAGGTCATGGAAATATGGGCCTAAAACGTATTGCCCAATATGCCTTAACGGCATGGAAATGTGAATTTTACCTTTACCTTACCTCACAGACAAGATGCATCTTTTCACACAATCAGAACTGGTTTCTTTGTCACTGTTGCTTGTATTAGTGTTTATGTTGTTCAGAAAGTTCTCTGAAGACCTGTTGATTTGTTCCCATTTTTCTGTAGTATTATTGGCTTTATATTCCAAACTCTGCTGCTTGTAATTTCTGTTGTAATTCTTAAAAATCTGTTTATTTGTCTAGTTTTGACATAAATAGAGCAGCATTGGCTATACATAGCTCTGAACAGCACCAGTGCTGCTGGATAGTTGTAGAATGATTTTCAATGAAATGTCTGTTTGTCTGATTGAAACAGATGCTGAAGCTGAATATGGGAGCTATTCTTCTTGGAACACTCTCAGATGTGGAGTTGGATGGTTGGACACCGCAGTACCTCAGGCCAGGCTGTGGATAGCACCAGATAGGTAGGACTGTGTGTATTCCTACTCTTATCTCCCTTTTTTTGTGTTTGTCTCCTCTTTTTTTGTCTTCATCATTTCTCTTTTATCTTTCTTTTTCTTCTTCCTCTCTCTTTTTCTCTTTTTTTTGTTTCTTTTTTACTAATATATATATATATATTTTTTTTTTACTTTTCTTTTCAGGTCTCTTTTTTCATTCTCCATGTTGTTTTCTGCCTTCTTCTGTTTGTTTTTGTAAAGTTTTTTTTTTTCATCTTCTCATTCTTTCATTTTTTTTCTTTCTTCTGCATCTTTTTGTTCTGTTTTTTTTTCTTCTGCATCTTTTTGTTTTGTTTTTTTTTCTTCTGCATCTTTTTGTTTTGTTTTTTTTTCTTCTGCATCTTTTTGTTTTGTTTTTTTTTTTTTCTTCTGCATCTTTTTGTTTTGTTTTTTTTTTTCTTCTGCATCTTTTGTTTTGTTTTTTTTTTCTTCTGCATCTTTTGTTTTGTTTTTTTTTTATTCTGCATCTTTTGTTTTGTTTTTTTTTCTTCTGCATCTTTTTGTTTTGTTTTTTTTTTTCTGCATCTTTTTGTTTTGTTTTTTTTCTTCGCATCTTTTTGTTTTTTTTTCTTTCTTTCTGTGCAGTGACTTGGTTTTTGTTCTTTTTTGTCTTCCTTTTGTCTGTCTTTTTTTCTATCTCTTCACTGTCTTTTTTTCTTCTGCATCCTTTCATTCTCCCTCTCTCTCTGGGTGTTTTGTCTCATGGACTTTGTGCCAGAGAGTTTGCTCTTGTAGACTTAGAACCACTGGTTAGTCTTGGGGACTTAACATCTCTGAGTTTGGTCTCCTGGATTTAATACCTCTGGATTGGGTCTTGGATATACTCTGGATTGGATCTTTTGGGTTCATTCTTATGGATATAACATTTCTAGGTTAGGTCTCACAGACTTTACTCATGATGTTAGGTCTTGTGGATTTAATGCTGGTGGGTTATGTCTTGGGGACTTGACATCTCTGGGTTGGGTCTCCTGGCCTTAATGCCACTGGGTGGGTTTTGTGTGGTTTGTCTCACAGACTTCTCAAAATGGGTACCAGAGAAATCTGGAAAGGTAAAGTGGCCAGGCATGATACGTCCACATCACACTTTCATGTGCCGAAGGTCTGGAAAATATGGGCCTAAAACATATTGCCCAATATGCCTTAACGGCATGGAAATGTGAATTTACCTTTACCTTACCTCACAGACAAGATCATCTTTCACACAATCATAACTGGTTTCTTTTGTTCACTGTGCTTGTATTAGTGTTATGTTGTTCAGAAAGTTCTCTGAGACCTGTTGATTTGTTCCCATTTTTCTGTAGTATTTATTGCTTTTATATTCCAAACTCTGCTGCTTGTAATTCTGCTTGTAATTCTTAAAAATCTGTTTATTTGTCTAGTTTGACATAAATAGAGCAGCATTGGCTATACATAGCTCTGAAACAGCACCATGCTGCTGGATAGTTGTAGAATGATTTTCAATGAAATGTCTGTTTGTCTGATTGAAACAGATGCTGAAGCTGAATACTGGGAGCTATCTTCTTGGAACACTCTCAGATGTGGAGTTGGATGGTTGGACACCGCAGTACCTCAGGCCAGGCTGTGGAAGCACCAGATAGGTAGGACTGTGTGTATTCCTACTCTTATCTCCCTTTTTTTGTGTTTTCCTCTCTTTTTTTGTCTTCATCATTTCTTTTATCTTTCTTTTTCTTCTTCTCTCTCTTTTTCTCTTTTTTTTGTTCTTTTTCTACTATATATATATATATATTTTTTTTTTACTTTTCTTTTTCATGTCCTCTTTTTTCATTCTCCATGTTGTTTTCTGCCTCTTCTTTTGTTTTTGTAAAGTTTTTTTTTTTCATCTTCTCATCATTCTTTTTTTTCTTTCTTCTGCATCTTTTTGTTCTGTTTTTTTTTCTTCTGCATCTTTTTGTTTTGTTTTTTTTTCTTCTGCATCTTTTGTTTTGTTTTTTTTTCTCTGCATCTTTTTGTTTTGTTTTTTTTTTTTTCTTCTGCATCTTTTTGTTTTGTTTTTTTTCTTCTGCATCTTTTTGTTTTGTTTTTTTTTCTTCTGCATCTTTTGTTTTGTTTTTTTTTCTTCTGCATCTTTTTTTTGTTTTTTTTCTTCTGCATCTTTTTGTTTTGTTTTTTTTTCTTCTGCATCTTTTTGTTTTGTTTTTTTTTCTTCTGCATCTTTTTGTTTTTTTTTCTTTCTTTCTGTGCAGCTGACTTGTGTTTTTGTTCTTTTTTGTCTTCCTTTTGTCTGTCTTTTTTTCTATCTCTTCACTGTCTTTTTTTTCTTCTGCATCCTTTCTTTCTTTCTTTCTTTCTTTTTCTAGCAGTCTCAACTCTCTGGATATGGTCTTGCGTACTAAATGCCTCTGGGTTGAGTCTTGAGGACTAAATGCCTCTGGGTTTGGTCTCAGAGACGTAACACCTCTGGGTCAAGTTTATCTGGCTTTGCACCTGTGGGTCTGGTCTGCGGGCTTGGCACCTGTGAGCTGGTCTGGCGGGATTGGCACCTGTGGGTCTGGTCTGGCGGCTTGGCACCTGTGGGTCTTGTCTGGCGGGCTTGGCACCTGTGGGTCTGGTCTGGCGGGCTTGGCACCTGTGAGTCTGGTCTGGCGGGATTGGCACCTGTGGGTCTGGTCTGGCGGGCTTGGCACCTGTGGGTCTGGTCTGGCAGGCTTGCACCTGTGTGGGTCTGGTCTGGCGGGCTTGGCACCTGTGGGTCTGGTCTGGCGGGCTTGGCACCTGTGGGTCTGGTCTGGCGGGCTTGGCACCTGTGGGTCTGGTCTGGCAGGCTTGGCACCTCTGGGTCAGGTCTGGCGGGCTTGGCATCTCTGGGTCTGGTCTGGCGGGCTTGGCACCTGTGGGTCTGGTCTGGTCTGGCTGGCTTGGCACCTGTGGGTCTGGTCTGGCGGGCTTGGCACCTGTGAGTCTGGTCTGGCGGGATTGGCACCTGTGGGTCTGGTCTGGCGGGATTGGCACCTGTGGGTCTGGTCTGGCAGGCTTGGCACCTGTGGGTCTGGTCTGGCGGGCTTGGCACCTGTGGGTCTAGTCTGGCGGGATTGGCACCTGTGGGTCTGGTCTGGCAGGCTTGGCACCTGTGGGTCTTGTCTGGCGGGCTTGGCACCTGTGGGTCTTGTCTGGCGGGCTTGGCACCTGTGGGTCTGGTCTGGCAGGCTTGGCACCTGTGGGTCTTGTCTGGCGGGCTTGGCACCTGTGGGTCTGGTCTGGCGGGCTTGGCACCTGTGGGTCTGGTCTGGCGGGCTTGGCACCTGTGGGTCTGGTCTGGCGGGCTTGGTACCTGTGGGTCTGGTCTGGCGGGATTGGCACCTGTGGGTGTGGTCTGGCAGGCTTGGCACCTCTGGGTCAGGTCTGGCGGGCTTGGCATCTCTGGGTCTGGTCTGGCGGGCTTGGCACCTGTGGGTCTGGTCTGGCGGGCTTGGCACCTGTGGGTCTTGTCTGGCGGGCTTGGCACCTGTGGGTCTGGTCTGGCGGCTTGGCACCTGTGGGTCTGGTCTGGCGGGTTTGGCACCTGTGGGTCTGGTCTGGCGGGCTTGGCACCTGTGGGTCTGGTCTGGCGGGCTTGGCACCTGTGGGTCTGGTCTGGCGGGCTTGGCACCTCTGGTGTTTTGTCTGGCTGACTTGGCATCTCTGGGTTTCGTCTGGGAGACTCGGCACTTCTGGGTTTGTTCTCACGGACTCGACACCTCTGGGTTGAGTATCGCTGACTTAATGCCTCTGAGTTGAGTGTCGCTAGTTTCTTATTTTTCGTCATCTTTTTTTTTTTGTCAGCTTCTTCGTCTTCCTTTGCTCCATTGTTCGTGTTATGCTCTGTTGTATCATCCTCAAGCTTTTGTGTGAGTGTGTGTTTGTGTGTGTGTGAGTGTGTGTGTGTTTGTGAGTGTATGTGTGTGTGTGTGTCTTCTTCTTTTCTTCAGCCTTCCGGCTGATTCACTCACTCTTCTCCTCCTGTGTCTTCTTCTTTTCTTCAGCCTTCCGGCTGATTCACTCACTCCTATGTCTTCTTCTTTTCTTCAGCCTTCCGGCTGATTCACTCACTCCTGTGTCTTCTTCTTTTCTTCAGCCTTCCGGCTGATTCACTCACTCCTCTCCTCCTGTGTCTTCTTCTTTTCTTCAGCCTTCCGGCTGATTCACTCACTCCTCTCCTCCTGTGTCTTCTTCTTTTCTTCAGCCTTCCGGCTGATTCACTCACTCCTGTGTCTTCTTCTTTTCTTCAGCCTTCCGGCTGATTCACTCACTCCTGTGTCTTCTTCTTTTCTTCAGCCTTCCGGCTGATTCACTCACTCCTGTGTCTTCTTCTTTTCTTCAGCCTTCCGGCTGATTCACTCACTCCTCTCCTCCTGTGTCTTCTTCTTTTCTTCAGCCTTCCGGCTGATTCACTCACTCCTGTGTCTTCTTCTTTTCTTCAGCCTTCCGGCTGATTCACTCACTCCTCTCCTCCTGTGTCTTCTTCTTTTCTTCAGCCTTCCGGCTGATTCACTCACTCCTGTGTCTTCTTCTTTTCTTCAGCCTTCCGGCTGATTCACTCACTCCTCTCCTCCTGTGTCTTCTTCTTTTCTTCAGCCTTCCGGCTGATTCACTCACTCCTCTCCTCCTGTGTCTTCTTCTTTTCTTCAGCCTTCCGGCTGATTCACTCACTCCTCTCCTCCTGTGTCTTCTTCTTTTCTTCAGCCTTCCGGCTGATTCCTCACTCACTGTCTGTGTCTTCTTTTCTTCAGCCTTCCGGCTGATTCACTCACTCCTCTCCTCCTGTGTCTTCTTCTTTTCTTCAGCCTTCCGGCTGATTCACTCACTCCTGTGTCTTCTTCTTTTCTTCAGCCTTCCGGCTGATTCACTCACTCCTGTGTCTTCTTCTTTTCTTCAGCCTTCCGGCTGATTCACTCACTCCTCTCCTCCTGTGTCTTCTTCTTTTCTTCAGCCTTCCGGCTGATTCACTCCTCCTGTCTCTTCTTCTTTTCTTCAGCCTTCCGGCTGATTCACTCACTTCTCTCCTCCTGTGTCTTGTTCTTTTCTTCAGCCTTCCGGCTGATTCACTCACTCCTGTGTCTTCTTCTTTTCTTCAGCCTTCCGGCTGATTCACTCACTCCTCTCCTCCTGTGTCTTCTTCTTTTCTTCAGCCTTCCGGCTGATTCACTCACTCCTCTCCTCCTGTGTCTTCTTCTTTTCTTCAGCCTCCGGCTGATTCACCACTCCTGTGTCTTTTTCTTTTCTTCAGCCTTCCGGC
>WNKJ01000558.1:0-10046 GCA_009760885.1 Achatina immaculata | reverse complement strand
CTGGCCACTGCTTTATGTTCCATACTTGAACTCAGGCTGGCCACTGCTTTATGTTCTATACTTGAACTTAGGCTGGCTACTGCTTTATATTCTGTACTTGAACTTAGGCTGGCTACTACTTTATGGTCTGTAATTGAACTCAGGCTGTCTACTGCTTTATGTTCCATACTTGAAATCAGGCTGGTTACTGCTTTATGTTTCATACTTGAACTCCGGCTGGCTACTGCTTTATGGTCTGTACTTGAACTCAGGCTGGTTACTGCTTTATGGTCTGTACTTGAGCTTAGGCTGGTTACTGCTTTATGGTCTGTACTTGAGCTTAGGCTGTTTACTGCTTTATGGTCTGTACTTGACCTTAGGCTGGTTACTGCTTTATGTTCCATACTTGAACCTTGGCTGGTTACTGCTTTATGGTCTGTACTTGAGCTTAGGCTGGTTACTGCTTTATGGTCTGTACTTGAGCTTAGGCTGGTTACTGCTTTATGGTCTGTACTTGACCTTAGGCTGGTTACTGCTTTATGTTCCATACTTGAACCTTGGCTGGTTACTGCTTTATGGTCTGTACTTGACCTTAGGCTGGTTACTGCTTTATGTTCCATACTTGAATCTTGGCTGGTTACTGCTCTTGCATCTATGACTGACCTTTTCTTGTTGTTCCTTGCTAGCGTGAAATAAGTTTGGCTTCTGCATGTCAAATATTTCTATCTGTACCAGGTATATAGATGTGGTATCAGTGGGATTGATTGATGCAGGCTTGGATAGTAGATGTAGTGGGCAGGTAAGTCAAGGTTGTTAGTGGTTTTGATATGTCACTTTTCTGTTCATTAGATTCATCTACTACTACTGCTACAACTAATACTACTACTACTACTACTACTACTACTTCTACTACTACTACTTACTACTACTACTAACTAATACTGCTACTACTACTACTACTAACTAATACTACTACAGCTACTAATACTACTACTACTACTACTACAACTAATACTACTACTACTACTACTAACTACTACTACTACTACTAACACTACTAATACTACTACTACTAACTAATACTACTATAGGTACTAATACTACTAACACTACTACTACTACTACAACTAAATAGTACTACTAATACTACTACTACTACTAACTACTACTACTAACTAATAATACTACTAATACAAACTAATACTACTACAGCTACTAATACTACTAATATTACTGCTACTACTACTCTCTCTCTCTCTCTGAACCTTAAGTGCCCAGGGCACATGGGGCTTCCGCAAGGGTTTTCCACAAATGCCTGTCTTTCGCCTTTTTTTCTGCTCTTGCCCAGGTGAGCCCTCTATTGCTCAACATCCTTTCTGTTGTTCTTCTCCATGTCTCTTTGGTCTACCCTTACTCTCTGCTCCCCTGTGGTGTCCATCTTAGTGCTATTTTTGGTAGTGAGTGTCTGTCATTCGGGACACATGTCCCAACCATCGCCAGCGTCTTTCCTCAATAATTGTTGTCAGTGGTTTCATCTGCATTTCTGCCAATAAAATGTTATTTTATGGTGTTTGGCCAAAATATTTTTTTAATTCTACGTAAACATTTAGTCTGGAAAGAATTCAACTTGTTTTCTATGGTTTTGGTGATTTTCCAGCACTCACTTCCATAGAGTAGTACACTTAGAACATTACTCTTAAATATCCTGATTTTCATATTATGCTTAGTTTATTTGATTTCCATAATTCTGTAGCATTGCAAAAGCCTGGTTTGCTCTAGTAAGTCTGCTGTTGATGTCCTCTGTGCTGTCTCCATTTTCTACTACTCTGCTGCCAAGGTATACAAATTCGTTGACCTCCTCCACTAACTTGTTATCTACTCTGAGTACATTTCTGTTGTTCACATTTGCTTCATTAACTTGTTTTCCTACATTGATCTTTAGCCTATGTTGTTTGCATTCTGGGTTAACTTGTTTATTTTATCTTGCATATCTTTGTGACTGCTTGATAATAGACAAATGTCGTCCGCAAAGTCAAGGTCTTCCAGCACTGTGTCAAGGGCTACTACTACTACAACTAACTAATACTACTACCACTACTACTACTACTATTACTACTACTACTAACTACTACTAATACTAACTAATACTACTACTACTACTACTACTACTAACTACTACTAACTACTACTATTACTACTACTTACTAATACTACTACTACTAATGCTACTACTACAACTAAATAATACTACTACTACTACTAACTACTACTACTACTAACTAATACTACCACTACTACTACTAACTACTACTACTAACTACTAACTAATACTACTACTAACTACTACTACTACTACTACTACTACTGTTACTGCTACTACTACTACTAATACTACTACTACTACTTTTACTCATCATCATCATCATCATGTGCTGTGCCGACTGGCATTTTCTATTATCCTTCTCCAGAGTACCCGATCCTTCATGCAGGCCGTCAGTTCAGTTGGTGATCTCCTCTCACACCATCCCGTCAGACTGTGCAGTATCATTTCTCTTGGTCTTCCTCTTGATCTTCTTCCTTCATTTTCCTGTGTTATAATATTTTCAATGCCCCCTCTTCTCATTGCATGTCCTGTGAAAGTACATTGTCTCTCTCTTATCTTTTTGACAAGGTTTTTTTGTGTCTCCAGCTCTTCTCATACATTCTTCATTAGTTATTTTTGCTGTCCAGGGGATTCGCAACATTCTTCTAATAAACCACATTTCTGCTGCTTCCAATGATTTTTGTGCAGACTTGTCAAAATGAAGATGCAACACATCCCAGAATAGATTATTTTTATGGCCTACTAACATACACCGATGGTCAGCTAATGTGCATTTAGGGAGCAACTAGCATAGACAGAAAGTTGAAAGTTGATGGTTTAAATATGGCTGGAGGCACACCAGTCACCCAGGCTGTAGAAATGTGTACCTGGCTTGATCTAGAGGCAGGGAAGAAAGGTGTTATGCTGACCACATCACCCTGACAGGTCAAGAAAAATATGGGCACTAACATCATGTCTCCATGGCACAACAGGATTACTTTACCTTTTTTTACAGCTTATGTCAAGGACCAGTTACAGTATGTATGAAATAGATGTGACTTTAATAGCCTAGGAGATGCCTGACTAACATAGAGGTACTTGCTTCATCATTATGTGACTACAGTAGGCTAGAAGATGCTTGACCAACATAGAAGTACTTGCTTCATCGTTATGTGACTACAGTGGCATAAGAGATGCCTGGCTAACATAGAAGTACTTCCTTCATCATTATGTGACTTCATTAGCCTAGGACAGTGTTTCCCAATTGGTGGTATATGGACCAGGAGTCCATGACAAAATCTCAATGTTTTGTTTTTTTCCACTGTGGAATGTTTAACATCTGATGTTTCGGCAAATCCTGCATGGATGAAGGAACATTTTTCACATTTAAAAATGTAATTACATTATTGTCAGTTTGAAAATTCACCAAGTCTGTACTGTGTATTTTTTTTAGCATAGTGTAGTGTTTATTCATTAAAGGTTACCCACATTTTCTTTAAAAAACAAATTCTTTTGCATTGAAATGACATAGCTACCACAAAGATATGAAACTTTTCCAAAGTATTGGCGTCCGTGGCCTGAATTTTGATCACACTAGACTTTGTTGTATTTGTTTGTCTTGTTTTACAAAGAGAACTGTGAGTCAGCATAAAACTGGTGTCATCAGTTGCTGAATGCTGAAAGGAGATCAGAGATTTGTCTGGAGTTCAGTAATGATGATGATGATGATAATGATGATAACTAAATAGGTAATGTTTTTTTCTTCTTATCACCCACAAACAGCAGTCTCATTGGCTATCCGTCATGGGGCTACAGTGGTGGTGTCATCCGACTTGCTGCCATAATCAAAGATGGGATTTAAGTATTTATCCTTACCAGAGATTAGATTTCAAAGTTCTGTGAAGACAGGAATTATTCTTCTTTATATTCATGTTTCTGTGTTTATATTCAGAATTCATAATTGCTGCACTGCCTGTGCCAGTGAATATCACACAAAATGTTCATCGATGGTCCTTCACATCAGTCCTTGATGATGAGCCACCCAGTGAGAGCACCATTTCAGGAACTACAGCAGTTCAAATGTGAAAATAGTCAGCGTTGCTCACGGTGTGAACTTCATAGCTAAGGCGCCAAGCCAAATCAGGACACACAAAGTCCATCGCAGTTTACCATTGGCCAAATAGACATAAGTAAGAACCATCAACACTGTCCATACGAAGTTCACAGCTCACAGTGGTGCCATAGCTCTAAACTTAGTAACTTGACACCAGAACCAACCTCCTTCTTGAAAGCAGTGACAACACTGTTGCTTATTTGACACATTTGTGTTTCTATTTGCACCACACTCAATCGAACAGCAGAGACACCGCAGGATATAAGCACTTTCAACAGGCAGTGCAGAAATACAGCTGTGTATCAGATATCATAAAAATATGATCAAATATGCATAGAGGGAACAGCTGCTGAAGAAGTAAACCGATTTGCATATCTCGGCAGCTACATAGACCAGGATGGTGACACCAGAAAGGAAGTTAAAATTCAAATTGCAAAAGCATCATTGACCTTCAAGATTCTTGAGAACATATGCCATTCAAAAATTTATATTCACAAAAAGCAGGTTAAGATTATTCAATTCAAATGTAATATCCACCCTCATTTATGCATGTGAAAGCTGGAAAACAGCTAAAGAAATAGACAAGAAATTAGACTCTTTTGAAGAGAAATGCTTAAGGAAAATAGTCGGTATACAGTGGAACGAATTCAGAACAACGCAGAGATAAGACGGATAAGCAAACAAGAACCTGTCTCATGGGTGATCAGAAAAAGAAAATGGACATATGTTGGTCACATGATGAGAATAACAATCAGGAATCCCAAAACAAGCTATCAAGTGGAACACAACAGAAAAAAAAAAAAGAGGTCGACTACGTGAAACTCTAAAGGGGACATAAAAACAACATTGTGTAGGTTAAAGTTCACTGTTGGTGAAAGTTAAGAAGTGAGTAGACTGCCAGATAACACCTGTGACACACAAACACTCTTTGTTATCATTCATTATGACTGTCGTGTTTTAACAATAAATGATGTGATACTATTTTTAGCATTTACAACAATTTAAACAGCTATCACATCATAATGTTAATATCAGCCCTGGATGAAAGCTTTGATAAATTGACAGGTCAAGGAAAATATGGGCACTAACACCATATCCCTATGTGCCTCTATGGCATGACAGGATTACCTTTACCTTTATATTATTCTAATTTGGATCATAAATGTTAATCATTACTTTTTTGGATCATAATTATTAATAATCAGCATTTGAGACTATATCACATTTTTTCATGATAAATGTAACAATTGTTTAATAGAAATGTATATTTGAAAACAGAATCAATGTATTTTTCCCTTTGTGTTTGTAACAAATGTTATGAAAGACATTTAATTGTGTGAATACACTACAAGTTATTATAATTCTTCACATCTTTTTCTTCAGTTCATTGTTGAAATAATATTTACGTGAGTCAGTTGTCAGTCGGTTACCGTTACTGGTTTAGGGTCACTCTCAAAAAAGAACTGCTGATCTTGGTCAAGGAGAAATGTCTGCTCATTTTTCTACCAGTATATAATATTCTACCACATCCCGACATTCCTGATCAGAAATTACTTTTCCTAGTTAGATTTTTACAACACGTCTCTTCCTGGATGATAGCTTCCTAATGGATTATATGTATTAATTAAATTAAATGTGTTAATGTATTAAACAATTCATTCATTCATTTGCATGTCCCCTTCAGAACTTTGCCTCCCAAACAGCACTCCTGTAGGCCTCTCGGTTGTGAGCAAGATGGCCTGCTGCTGCGGCATCCATTTGCAGATCGTCAATGATGTCTTGCAGCCATCTTCGTTTTGGTCTTCCTCTCTTTCTTTTTCCCATTATGTATCCTTCCAATATGGTCTTCTCTAAATTATCATGACGTGTAATGTGTCCAAAATATTTAAGTTTTCTCTCTTTAATCCTCTTTACTAGCCAGCCTTCTTGAATATTAAGCTCTTGTAGTATAGATATATTTGTTCTTTTTTGTGTCCACGATATTTGGAGAACTCTTCTGTAGCATTTACATTCAAAGGCATTTATGTGTTTCTCAGCTGACCATTCTGACCTTGGGTCAGCCCAGCACGGTTTTTCATAACCTCCCGTCAAAACATCCAAGCATGCAAACTCAAATAACTTAAGACAAAAATAAACTCGCAGCTTGGCCTTTACATCGAACCGAAACACGCACGAGCAAAACTCATACTAAAACCTATACCTTTCTCTTCCCTGTCTTAGCTTAACTCTTCTTTGTCCTTAAGACTCCCCAACCCCCAGTACTACAGAATAACATAACTTCTGCCTTCTGTATGTTCAGTGATTACCAAGCTCACCAACTTCTGTCTTTTCAGTTTAAAAAAATACAAAGAAGAAGGGATGGCTACAAAGGCAATGATATGATGACGTACAAGTGTAAAACAAACAGTAACAAACTAATATTTTTGGTGTTGGGAAGGTCCAGTTGAGTGGAGGTGGGGCGGGGCGGGAAAGAGGCACCGGTAACATCAGAACCATGTGAGCAAAATCATTTGTTTTGTGGTTTATTGTTTGAAAGGAAATGGACGGCGGCCGGAAAAGATATGAGAGTCACTGATCTATTTGAAAGTGAGTAGCTCCAGTAAGCTAGCACAAGAGAATCAGGCACCTATTGACAGCTAAGTTGACTATGATAGTGAATGATCTTCATTAAACTGCGTTGAATAACAAGGCATTTCAATATCGCTATGATAATCCTGCGCTAATAGTGGCGCCAGTGTGAGATAGATTTTTTTTTTATGGGAGGGGACGGGGTAAAGCGAAGAAATGAAATGAAAAGAATGGAAAAAAAGTCTAGTGCCAACTTCGATTTCCATCGTCGTCGTCGTCATGATAATCATCATAAATATGTTGTGTGTTGCAAACACTGTCGAAAAATATTTAAGATTAGTGCGATTATTGAATTTGTTTTTGCAGCTTTTAGAATATGTCTGTAGATTTAAAAATGTGTAAGTGTCTTGACTTTAAAATAAACATCATTTTAAACATTCCAGCGTCTTACGTTGTTAGGAGCGTGAGACCACACATTACAAGTGAAATATAAGAAGTGAAAAAGACACACGCAACGAGAGAACTTTCACGTTACAACACTTTCGACTGAGTGTGAAATTAAACCAGGCAAGTGCGCTAACCGCTACTTCACCGCAGCACGCGTAATATTAATACTAAGGATACAGTTGTTACTTATAAATTCAGACATTTTGAAACCACCATTTTAAAAAACAAGTATTTCAATATTTATTGTTCTGATTTATATTTTCAAATACATGCAGTGCACCATCTATACTAGAAGCTTAAAATTTGCTGGACAGTCTTATGAGTCTGCGACAAAGAGCAGATTAACAGACTCCAACTGTTGTTGGAATTTTATATGAATATTTTTTGAGACAGTCGTTGGGGGAATGGTGAGTGGGGCGTGAAGAGAAATGACATTCTGTGAAAAGGGTACATGATGCAAAAAAAATTGAGAATATATATATATATATATCCAGGGTTACTTCACGTGGAATTTTGAATAAATATAACAGAAATTGAAAGCAGTAAAGACGTGTTATGATGAAGGATTGCGGACGACATTTGTCTATTATCAAGCAGTCACAAAGATATGCAAGATAAAATAAACAAGTTAACCCAGAATGCAAACAACATAGGACTAAAGATCAACGTAGGAAAGACAAAATTAATGAAGCAAATGTGAACAACAGAATGTACTCAGAGTAGATAACAAGTTAGTGGAGGAGGTCAACGAATTGTATACCTTGGCAGCAGAGTAGTAGAAAATGGAGACAGCACAGAGGACATCAACAGCAGACTTACTAGAGCAAACCAGGCTTTTGCAATGCTACAGAATATATGGAAATCAAATAAACTAAGCATAAATATGAAAATCAGGATATTTAAGAGTAATGTTCTAAGTGTACTACTCTATGGTATGAATGCTGGAAAATCACCAAAACCATAGAAAACAAGTTGAATTCTTTCCAGACTAATGTTTACGTAGAATTAAAAAAATATTTTGGCCAAACACCATAAGAAATAACATCTTATTGGCAGAAATGCAGATGAAACCACTGACAACAATTATTGAGGAAAGACGCTGGCGATGGTTGGGACATGTGCTCAGAATGACTGACAACTCACTACCAAAAACAGCACTAAGATGGACACCACAGGGGAACAGAAGTAAGGGTAGACCAAAAGAGACATGGAGAAGAACAACAGAAAGGATGTTGAGCAATAGAGGGCTCACCTGGGCAAGAGCAGAAAAAAAGGCGAAAGACAGGCATTTGTGGAAAACCTTTGCGGAAGCCCCATGTGCCCTGGGCACTTAAAGGTTCAGAGAGAGAGATGATGAAGGAGATTGCCTAGGGATGCCCAGAAATGTACACGTTTTCGAAGGATAAAACTGAACCTTACGAAAAAGGCCATTTTCTTTGGACATTTCGTGAGAAGACGTTGGAGTATCAGACGATCACCGAAAAATCATGGTTAAAAAAAAGGTGGGAGGTCTAAGAGGAAAAATATTTAATACGACTGACCAAGTGGCACAATAATAAATAATAGTGACCATATGAAGTTGGGACACGTGCTCCGGATGGCGGACGACTCACAACCAAAAAAAAAAAAAAATAGCACTGAGATGGACACAACAGGAATAAGGGTAGACCAAAGGGTAGACACGGAGAAGAACAACGGAGATGGTATTTTCTCACCTGGGCAAGAACAGAGGACAGGCGTTTGTGGAAAGCGCCATGTGCCTTTGGCACTTAAGGCTGAGAGAGAGAGAGAGAGAAGTGTGGTGAATTTAAAACATTTATAGAGGGTGAAGACACCTAATAAGGTAATCAGCGACCCATAACTGATATGACGCTGGCAATGGTTGGGACATGTGCTCCGATTGACTGACAACTCACTACCAAAAACAGCACTAAGATGGACACCACAGGGGAACAGAAGTAAGGATAGACCAAAGGAGACGTGGAGAAGAACAACAGAGAGGATGTTGAGTAAGAGCGGAAAAAAGACAAAGGACAGGCGTTTGTGGAAAACCCTTGCGGAAGCCCACTGTGCTCTGGGCATTTAAGGTTCAGAGAAGAGGAGGGAGATAGAGAAAGAGAGAGAGGGAGAGAGAGAGGTGGTAAGTAAATGTTATGTCCGATCATTAATTTTTAAAAATATCAACAATAATTTTTGAATTAATGAAAAAATTCATAGCATAGGCTGTAAATTTATTATCATTAGTGCCATCATTGTCATCATCTTCATCATCATCATCATCATGATAAAGATGGTGTACAAAACACTGGCGAAAAATATTGGAAAGATTACAGCGACTTGAAAGTGAAATTCGTTTTTTTCTTTCAGATTTTTCATTTTTCTCTAGATTCTGACTTTTAAAAGTAGAGATAATTATCCTGCCTTCCCCTCCTTTTTTTTTCAAAATTCCGACTGTCTTACGTTGGTAAGAGCGAGATAATACATGTTTACAATTGAAAAATAAATATACCTTTCACGTTAACATAAACGCTATGATGGGTAAAGCTCACGGGATTATAAAAGTATTGACCGTTGCATTTACCTTTTTCATTCTATAAATTTCTTTTTCTTTCAAGATAGAAAACGAAAGTGGATGTTTTCTATAAATACGATGTTTTAATATCCATGATTTTATTTTTCATACATGGCGTGAAGCTTCTACCTTGTTTATGGCAGTATTTAAAATAAAGGACCGAGAGCAGACGAAAGATAAAGTGTGTTCAGTTTTGCCATGTGCTTTGAAATCGTAAAAATAGTGTAAATGAAATCTGAGCTCATTATGTCAGCCATATTTTATATTTGTATTTTTATAACAAC
>WNKJ01000552.1:0-11247 GCA_009760885.1 Achatina immaculata | reverse complement strand
TGTTGTTCATGACCTTTGCCAGTTTCAGCCAGGCTCAGTTGCAAATGTAAGGTCTGAAAGTGGAGAGTACTGAAAATTGATGTACTACATCAGATTTACTGTTGATGTATCATATCAACAATTTGTTTGAAAACATCAAATATATATCCATACTTACTTACATCCTTCCAATGCCGCTAAATGGTCACATAGGGCCCGCATAGTAACGAGAATTAAATAGAGAAAACTAAATATTTTGGATGCGTTAAAAGTCATGATAATTTAGACAGGACCATCTTGGAAGGGTACATAATAGGAACAAGTGGTGTTTCTATTTCTTCTGCTTTCAACATCTCAGCAGTCACTTTTATGATCATGCATGGTAAGGTACAGTGGTCCTATTCTTTACAGATCCCAGGACCACACGGGAGGATGTTCGTATATCTTATCTTATCTCCTTCCCGTGCCGTTAAACGTCACACAGGGCTCGCAAAGTAGTTCGCCAATTTTTCCTGTCTTCGGCGAGTCTTTCAACCTCATCAAAGGATTTTATACCTGTTAATTTGGCCTCTCTTAATAATGTCCTCTTCAGAGTTTCACGCGGTCTGCCTCTTTTTCTTTGGCTTGTTGTGTTCCATTTGATAGCTTGTTTTGGGATTCTCTGATCATTTCTTCTCATCAAGTGACCAACATATGCCCATCTCCTTTTCCTGATCACCCATGAGACTAGTTGTGGTTCAGTCATCTGTCTTATCTCTGCATTGTTCTTGAATTCGTTCCACTTGATCCCGAGTATTTTCCTTAGGCATTTGTTTTCAAAAGAGACTAATTTCTTTCCTATTTCTTTAGTTGTTTTCCAGCTTTCGCATGAATAAATGAGGGTGGATATTACATTTGAATTGAATAGTCTTAACTTAGTATATACTACAAGTTCGTACATACTACAAGTCAAATCAGGCTTCTCTATATACGAACATCTCTATACACTTAGAAACCAGCTCTTACTATCAAGGATGGCGTCAAGTTCCGGATCAACGTTACTGGAACTTTCTGTCGAGGACTCTGAAGCAACGCTGTCTACAGAATAGCTTCGATCATCAGAATATTTTGCATCCTCACCTTTGGACGCCATTGTGATCGAAATGTCAAATGTTTCGTACGTAAACGTTTTCGCTGTTTTAATTATTTTTATCTCAATTTGTATACCGAGGCCGGCTCTACCAGTAGTGCATCATGTGCATTTGCAAACGACGGGGGACAGCAAATTAGGAGAATTGGGATGAACATGCAAGCAAAATAAAGTAATGTGATTTTTTTTCTTAAAATACATGTTCGTTTATTTGCTAACCCATTGGTCGACCCGACATTATTTTGGGAAGAGGATTCAAAATGAACTGATTTCTCCCTTCTCTGTGACCATTAGAAAAAGAAATAGTTCCTACGGTACAGATTTGTAGATATTTTCTAATGAGTAGTTCCAAAAACAAAGCGAAGATGGCTGCAAGACATCGTTGATGATCTGCAAATGGATGCATCAGCAGAATGCCATCTTGCTCATAACCGAGAGGCCTACAGGAGTGCTGTTTGGGACTTAAAGTTCCGCAAGGGACATGCAAATGAATGAATGAATGCTGCGGAATTCTTTCTTTTAAAAACAAAACAAACAAACAAACAAAAAAAACAAAAGTGGTAATGCGCCTCCAGCTCTGGATGCCTTCCCCGCCCAACGCTGAGTGCGGTCACAAGCACCAGGACGCGTGAAGCAACAACGGGCTGGACTGTGAGCAAGTGCCGAGACACTAGGAGCCACTCCAGTCACATGATGATGTTTTGTTAACACATCACCTACCTTACCACCCCCAGCGTGATAACCCTCGACCCGTGTGTTATGGGAGGAACCTCGCGCGACCCAAAGCTTTACAAGTCAACCAGGCTCTAGTTGACTCTGCGAGGACCTTGACTCAGGTGAGTCTTTTTTTTTTTTTTTGTTGTAATATTTTATATGCAAATTCAGCAAGCACCAAAACCACCAAGGGCGAGTCAACCGAGCCAGGTCATTTTTATTTTTCTTCTTTTTTGTGTTTTATATTTTTTTTTTTGTTTTTTTATTTTATTTTTTTTTTTTTTTTTGCTTTTTTTTTGTTTTTTGTTTTTTTTTGTTTTTTGTTTTTTTTTTGGTTTTGTTGTTTTTTTTTTTTTTCCTCATTTCTTTTCCAAAAACTTCCAAATAAACAATAACGAAGCATGTACATGTGACGTGAGTTGAGGATGATTGCCCGTGGAATGAAATAATGAGATGGTGGGCTTTACAAACCATGAGGTGACAGCATGGAGTATGATAACGCGATTACTTTGTACATAAAACGTTACAACAAAGGTGTATAGTAATAGTATAACCACACACACACACTTCCTCTCACCTACTATCAGGACCCTTTCTCTCTCTCTCTCACTCTCTTCGTTAAACTTCCTCTCTAGTGATGGACAGTGATTGTATTCGGCTAAAGCCTTCTCTTTCACTCACGGGGTGTACACAGAAATAAATATGCACTCGAGTCACTCGCATTCGGGTCACCGCAGTGGAGGGTTATGGTCGGGTAAACAAAGGCACTGTTGAAGAACATGAGTTAGGAATGCCTGAAAAGGCGGGCTTGAACGAAAACATGTGGTAATCGCATGGTATGTACATCTGAAGTTAACATTTAAACACAAAGGGGGGGGGGTGGGGGTTGCAAAAAAAAACAAAACACTAGAAACTGGTTGAAAGCTGTAACAATTTTTGTTTGAAAATGTACAGGAGAAGTTCTTTTGTAAAAATTCTATTTTCAAATGTGGCCCTATTCCTACATGACCAAACAACATACCTAAACTCAGCTAGGAGGATGATACACTGCGTATGGCTGTTTGTTTCTGTTCGAGGAATGGTGTTTAACATTATTGCTCTGTATATGTCTACTTTCTCTGCTGTTCTTGTTGCTATCTCTTGAGTCAAAAATTTTAAGGCTAAAGAAACGGTTCTGCACTGAAAGAAAATGTGTTCTTCCGTTTCTTGTGTGTTCATTCTACATAGTTTACATCTGATCAGTCTGTGGAATCTGTGGGCGATCCCTTGTGTGGTCGGTGTCATGTTGAACAATAGTCTGTATGTTATCTCTCGTGCACTTGGCGTGATTCCTTTCTTGTGTAGGTTTTGAAATGATTGTGTGTAGTCGGTGATGAAGTATTTGTATCCTCTCTTTATTCTGCACTGTAATGGTGGCTCCTGTTTCCTGACCAGATATTGTATATGCATGATGTTTTCATGCGTATTAAACGTTCATTCCCAGTTACACTTTGTATGCATTGTCTGTAGAAGAGCAGTATAGTGCCAAAGTGATGGGGGTGTATATTGTTTAGTTTACACAGTTTAAGAAGCCTCAGCCCAACGTAGTAGTGAGCTAGAGTATGTTTGTGTGGCTGTTGGATGATTTGTCCTATATATTTAATCCTGAGTGCCTGGATCTTTATTGCTATGTCTTGTAGGGAGATGCCCCCTCTATTTTTGTCTTGCATCAAGGTTTTCTGTTGGATGCTGCGTACTGTGCGTCGGAAAATAAAGTCTCTAATCATTGAATTTATTTCCTTAAGTGACTGTTTAGGCAGGGGGAATATGTTTGCGGTATATATAAGCTGTGGTATGATGCAAGTGTTGACTGCGACACTTCTGCCGAATATGGTGGTGGTTCTGTATTTGTAAATTTCCAGTCTGTTTTTAATTTTTTCAATTATATTTCGCCATCTTGCTTTGATGTTATTTGAAGGCGTAGCTGTAAATAAAATTCCATATATTTTAATGTTGTTGACTTGTATTAATGTGAAAGGGAAGTCTGTTTTGTTGGTCCATTTACCTAAACCCATTATATGTGATTTTTGAATGTTTATTTTAGCCCCGCTGCCCTGTCCGAACTCTGCAAATATGTCTAGAATAAACCTGATAGAGGATATATTGGAGGGAAAGAAGATTGTGTCGTCAGCATAGGCCAACGACTTCCTCTCTCCCATTCCAGGAATAAAGATTCCTTTGACTATTGTCTCTTGCCTGATTCTCTCCAGGAGTGGCTCTAGAGTTAACACATACAACAGGGGTGAGAGTGGGCAGCCCTGACGTACAGATCTGGTTAACCGTATTGGTTCACTGAGGGTATGGTTTATTAAAAGTCTGCTTTCTGGTTTGTTGTATAGAATTTGTATCCAGTCTCTGATGTAGTTCCCAAGATTACATTTGGACAAGGTTTTCTGGAGGAAAGAATGGGAAACTCTGTCGAAAGCCTTCTCCTGGTCCAGCGATAAGATTGCTGACTGGCTATTCTTATCGTGAGAGTATTGGATAACATCTCTTAGGAAATGTAGATGCGTATTTATGTTTCTGTCGGTGACACTGCATTGCTGGTCCTCATGTATAAGTGTGTGCATGACGGGTTTGAGTTTCATAGTTAGGGACTTTGCTAGAATTTTGTAGTCTACGTTGAGTAACGAGATAGGTCTGTAATTTTTAACTTGAGTTGTGTCTGCGTTGCTTTTCTTAATGAGTGTTATGTATGACTGATTGAGACTGTTGGGTAATTCTTTTCTGTCGAAGGCTTCAATAAACACCTTGTGTAGGACAGGTCCTAAAATGTGGAAGAATTTCTGATAAAACTCGGCAGTGAGGCCATCCGGTCCTGGAGATTTGTTCTTTTGGAAGTGTCAAGCGCATTTTGTAGGTTTCCTAGCGTGAGTGGGATGTCTAATGTTTGTTTGTCTTCTTCAGAAATCTGTTTGGCGTAGCTCAAGAATTTGTTTTGTATGTCTTCTGATTGACCTTTGTCCTCAGAGTATAATGTATAAAAATCTTGAAAGGTTTGGCTTATTCCGGTAGTGCCTGTCTGTTCCTGTCCATTTATGTCTATTATTTTGCGATTTGTCTGCTTCTTTGCACATTTTGTTCTGTTCCTAGATATTTTTTACTTGGTATTTCTTGTACGGCAGAGGCAAGTTTTGTTCTGATGAAAGCACCCTGGTAGGTGTGTTGATGGTATTTCTCTACTTCTTCCTCTAGCGCATGTATGTGAGGACTATTGGGATCTACCTGCTTGGTTAGTTTAATAGCATTTTCCAACATTTGTTGTTGCTGTCGTCTGTATCTGTGTATTTTTGTCGCCAAGACCTGTGTTCTCTCTCTGATAGTGTTCTTTAATACATCCCAGTATTCTATGAGGTTGGATTCAGGTAAGTCTTGAGTGTACGCGTGTAATAGTTCCGTTATGTTATCTACATAATCTCCATTATCCAGCAAACTGTTATTAAACTTCCAGTGTGGGGAGCGTTTGTTTTTGAGTTGTGCCAAGGTTGCGTTTAATGTGACCATGACCGCTTTATGATCTGTGTAATTTAAGGTTGTGTCTATGTGTTTGATGTCATTTATTAGAAGACCTTCTGGGACATATATTCTGTCTATTCGGGCTGATCGTCCCATGTTTATGTTAATTGTGTCAGTGTGTGTAGTTTCCTTACCATGTGGGTTCATCTTTCTGTATGTGTCTACGAGCCCGTGTTCGTCTATGATGTTGTGTAGTGTGTCTATTTGTTCGAATTCACGGCGTACGTTAATTGTTCCTCTCGACAGATCAAGATCGTGCATGACACAATTAAAGTCTCCTGCTATGATAATGTTTTGCCC
Source organism: Achatina immaculata (assembly GCA_009760885.1). Classification (NCBI taxonomy): domain Eukaryota; kingdom Metazoa; phylum Mollusca; class Gastropoda; order Stylommatophora; family Achatinidae; genus Lissachatina; species Lissachatina immaculata. Next base: position 5,570 of record WNKJ01000552.1, on the reverse strand, counting down.
CCTGTGGAATGATGTTAGCATCTGTGAGAGCTTGTCATAGAAGTTAATTTGCTGGTCTCTCACAGCTGGTGCATATACATTGACTAATGTGTATTTGTTGTGGTTTGAACTTGTGTGTTTTATTTCCACTATTGCTACTCTACCTTCGCTGTCTCTGTTGTGTCCTACAATTTGCCAGTCTTCTGATACTTGTAGTATTGCTGCTCCTGTGTGTCTATTCCCTAAGCTGAAACAAGAATGTCTGAGTCCTAAGAGTTGTGTGATGTTGTTGGCGCATATTTCCGTGGTGATGTGTGTTTCTTGGATAAAGATGAAATCTGGCTTGTATTTGTGTACTAGGAGCACTACTTGACTGAGTTTACTTCTCAGTCCCCTAATGTTAACACTTAAAATGCAAAGTTTATCAGCCATATTTGAAAACAGAAAAACACAAATGAAAAATGTAAATTAGAAAGGACTATGACGACATAAAAAAAATAAACTAACAGAAAGAAAAAAGAACCAAAAAAGAAGTAAGTTGTTACCTTGCTCCCTAACCTTACCACCCCCAGCGTGATAACCCTCGACCCGTGTGTTATGGGAGGAACCTCGCGCGACCCAAAGCTTTACAAGTCAACCAGGCTCTAGTTGACTCTGCGAGGACCTTGACTCAGGTGAGTCTTAACACGATATGGGTTATATGCCGGTAACCAACCGGGTTTCCCCGAGAAGGCTGAATACTTTGTACACTGACTTGCTTATATATAGCACTATTTGCTTGTGTTTTATGTTATTGGTGGGGTTACAATCAATATAGTCAAATATTTCACTTGTTAAAACGTGTTCAAAATCACCAAATTTATTTCAAAGTTAGTGTTCTATTGCGATAGTTCTTATACAACCGAATTAGCAATAGTCATAAAGATATGCATATTATTACACAAAGTTTGATGCAATACATATCGGCGCTCTTCAACAGGCTTAATAACTCTAACAAAAAAGGTACGATTACTCTTATCATTTTGTGAACTCTATTCAATTGTGTGTTCATGAGAATGTGTCATATTTGTAGTTTACATCCCCGTCTTTGACGCTGAAAACTGGTGTATTAGTCTTTCTTAACACTCCCATTATTTGTACCCAATACGTGACAAGAAAAGAAATACAAGTTGTTATAAAAATACAAATATAAAATATGGCTGACATAATGAGCTCAGACTTCATTTACACTATTTTTACGATTTCAAAGCACATGGCAAAACTGACCACACTTTATCTTTCGTCTGCTCTCGGTCCTTTATTTTAAACACTGCCATAAACAATGTAGAAGCTTCACGCCATGTATGAAAAATAAAATCATGGATATTAAAACATCGTATTTATAGAAAACATCCACTTTCGTTTTCTATCTTGAAAGAAAAAGACATTTATAGAATGAAAAAGGTAAATGCAACGGTCAATACTTTTATAATACCGTGAGCTTTACCTATCATAGCGTTTATGTTAACATGAAAGGTATATTTATTTTTCACTTGTAAACATGTATTATCTCGCTCTTACCAACGTAAGACAGTCGGAATTTTGAAAAAAAAGGAGGGGAAGGCAAGGATAATTATCTCTACTTTTAAAAGTCAGAATATCTAGAGAAAAATGAAAAATCTGAAAGAAAAAAACGAATTTCACTTTCAAGTCGCTGTAATCTTTCCAATAATTTTTCGCCAGTGTTTTGTACACCATCTGTATGATGATGATGATGATGGCACTAATGATAATAAATTTACAGCCTATGCTATGAATTGTTTCATTAATTCAAAAATTATTGTTGATATTTTTAAAAATTAATGATCGGACATAACATTTACTTACCACCTCTCTCTCTCACTCTCTCTCTCTCTCTCTCTCTTCTCTGAACCTTAAGTGCCCAGAGCACAGTGGGCTTCCGCAAGGGTTTTCCACAAACGCTTGTCTTTTTTCCGCTCTTACTCAACATCCTCTCTGTTGTTCTTCTCCGCGTCTCCTTTGGTCTATCCTTACTTCTGTTCCCCTGTGGTGTCCATCTTAGTGCTGTTTTTGGTAGTGAGTTGTCAGTCAATCGGAGCACATGTCCCAACCATTGCCAGCGTCTTTCCTCAATAATTGCTGTACATATTACTTAACATAGCAGATTTTAAAACATTAAGTATTACTTTGAGAATTGAGGTGGGGCGGCAAGATATGCTACTGCACGGGTAGTGAAAATTCCTACCGCAAGCCCGGGTTATATCATCTATGAACGAGTAAGTGAGTGACGTACTCACTTTATGATTTCACAGTATAGTAACCCTATTCCCCTACTTTCTCCCCAGTTACATTTTACTATCACCACAGGAAAACAGTAATGACATAGGAACAAAAGACAAACTTCCACGTGTTATTACTACTGAAAATCCGGTGACATTATTTTGTAACTCTTGGGCAATAAACCAACACATTTCTCACGTGCACATACAGACAACCTCAACCTCGCTAACCACTCTGAGACAATGTGAAGGATTCAGCCCGACAGACCTAGAAAATTGTGACTTTAGATGTAAGGAAGAAAACTTTAGAATACAGCAATATTCTTTTGAGAAACCACAACTTTGCCCCCGCCCCTGACCTTCAAGCTGGTCAACCTTGACACACTTCCAATACAACACAATATGCTCACTGCCCCATTTTAGAACTCAGTTTTTGAAACTGTGTAAACGTTTTAACTTGTACTTGTACGAACTCCCTGTAACTGCGAGCTGTTGTTCTTCGCAGCCGATGCTGTAGAGATGTTGAGGCACAGCATGGTATCAGCGTGGGAGCGTGTTACGGCGGCTACTTTTTCAGTCCCGGAGTACAGCTAAAAAGCAGGGGGTGTGCAGTGCTTCTTTAGCAGACTCCACCACCATGGGGACTACGGGGATCCCTGTCCCGTTAGCCAGGCTATGCTTGTTACTGGGGGAACCACGGAGAGGTGGGACAAGGTCTTGGTCAGCTGTGGGTGGCTAACCCTGACATATCAGTTATGGGTCGCTGATTACCTTATTAGGTGTCTTCATCCTCTGTAAATGTTTTAAATTCACCACACTTCTCTCTCTCTCAGCCTTAAGTGCCAAAGGCACATGGCGCTTTCCACAAACGCCTGTCCTCTGTTCTTGCTCAGGTGAGCAAATACCATCTCCGTTGTTCTTCTCCGTGTCTACCCTTTGGTCTACCCTTACTCCTGTTCTCCTGTGGTGTCCATCTCAGTGCTATTTTTTTTTTGTTTTTTGGTTGTGAGTCGTCAGCCATCCGGAGCACGTGTCCCAACTTCATATGGTCACTATTATTTATTATTGTGCCACTTGGTTAGTCGTATTAAATATTTTTCCTCTTAGACCTCCCACCTGTTTTTTAACCATGATTTTTCGGTGATCGTCTGATACTCCAACGTCTTCTCACGAAATGTCCAAAGAAAATGGCCTTTTTTGTAAGGTTCAGTTTTATCCTTCGAAAACGTGTACTTTTCTGGGCATCCCTAGGCAGTCTCCTTCACCATAACACGTCTTTACTGCTTTCAATTTCTGTTATATCTATTCAAAATTCCACGTGAAGTAACCCTGGACATATATATACATATATATATTCTCAATTTTTTTTGCATCATGTACCCTTTTCACAGAATGTCATTTCTCTTCACGCCCCACTCACCATTCCCCCAACGACTGTCTCAAAAAATATTCATATAAAATTCCAACAACAGTTGGAGTCTGTTAATCTGCTCTTTGTCGCAGACTCATAAGACTGTCGAGCAAATTTTAAGCTTCTAGTATAGATGGTGCACTGCATGTATTTGAAAATATATAAATCAGAACAATAAATATTGAAATACTTGTTTTTTAAAATGGTGGTTTCAAAATGTCTGAATTTATAAGTAACAACTGTATCCTTAGTATTAATATTACGCGTGCTGCGGTGAAGTAGCGGTTAGCGCACTTGCCTGGTTTAATTTCACACTCAGTCGAAAGTTTATGTTAACGTGAAAGGTCTCTCGTTGCGTGTGTCTTTTTTACTTCTTATATTTCACTTGTAATGTGTGGTCTCACGCTCCTAACAACGTAAGACGCTGGAATGTTTAAAAATGATGTTTATTTTAAAGTCTAGACACTTACACATTTTTAAATCTAGAGACATATTTCTAAAAGCTGCAAAAACAAATTCAACTAATCGTAGTAATCTTTTAAATATTTTCGACAGTGTTTGCAACACACAACATCTTTATCATGATGATGATGATGGCACTAATGATAATAAATTTACAGCCTATGCTATGAATTGTTTCATTAATTCAAAAATGATTGTTGATATTTTTAAAAATTAATGATCGGACATAACATTTACTTACCACCTCTCTCTCTCACTCTCTCTCTCTCTCTCTCTCTCTCTCTCTCTCTCTCTCTTCTCTGAACCTTAAGTGCCCAGAGCACAGTGGGCTTCCGCAAGGGTTTTCCACAAACGCTTGTCTTTTTTCCGCTCTTACTCAACATCCTCTCTGTTGTTCTTCTCCGCGTCTCCTTTGGTCTATCCTTACTTCTGTTCCCCTGTGGTGTCCATCTTAGTGCTGTTTTTGGTAGTGAGTTGTCAGTCAATCGGAGCACATGTCCCAACCATTGCCAGCGTCTTTCCTCAATAATTGCTGTACATATTACTTAACATAGCAGATTTTAAAACATTAAGTACTACTTTGAGAATTGAGGTGGGGCGGCAAGATATGCTACTGCACGGGTAGTGAAAATTCCTACCGCAAGCCCGGGTTATATCATCTATGAACGAGTAAGTGAGTGACGTACTCACTTTATGATTTCACAGTATAGTAACCCTATTCCCCTACTTTCTCCCCAGTTACATTTTACTATCACCACAGGAAAACAGTAATGACATAGGAACAAAAGACAAACTTCCACGTGTTATTACTACTGAAAATCCGGTGACATTATTTTGTAACTCTTGGGCAATAAACCAACACATTTCTCACGTGCACATACAGACAACCTCAAACTCGCTAACCACTCTGAGACAATGTGAAGGATTCAGCCCGACAGACCTAGAAAATTGTGACTTTAGATGTAAAGAAGAAAACTTTAGAATACAGCAATATTCTTTTGAGAAACCACAACTTTGCCCCCGCCCCTGACCTTCAAGCTGGTCAACCTTGACACACTTCCAATACAACACAATATGCTCACTGCCCCATTTTAGAACTCAGTTTTTGAAACTGTATAAACGTTTTAACTTGTACTTGTACGAACTCCCTGTAACTGCGAGCTGTTGTTCTTCGCAGCCGATGCTGTAGAGATGTTGAGGCACAGCATGGTATCAGCGTGGGAGCGTGTTACGGCGGCTACTTTTTCAGTCCCGGAGTACAGCTAAAAAGCAGGGGGTGTGCAGTGCTTCTTTAGCAGACTCCACCACCATGGGGACTACGGGGATCCCTGCCCCGTTAGCCAGGCTATGCTTGTTACTGGGGGAACCACGGAGAGGTGGGACAAGGTCTTGGTCAGCTATGGGTGGCTAACCCTGACATATCAGTTATGGGTCGCTGA
>WNKJ01000550.1:0-10395 GCA_009760885.1 Achatina immaculata | reverse complement strand
CTGGGCACTTAAGGTTCAGAGAGAGAGAGAGAGAGAGAAAGTGAGAAAAAGAGAGAGAAAGATAGGAAATCAGAGACAGAGAGGGAGAAAGAAAATGAGAGATAGAAAGATAGAAAACGAGAGACATGGAGAGAAGAGAGAGAAAGAGAGAGAAAGAGAGAGAGAGAAAGAGAGAAAGAGAGAGAGAGAGAGAGAAAGAGAGAGAGAGAGAGAGAGAAAGAGAGAAAGAGAGAGAGAGTGAGAGAGAAAGAGACAGATTTCTATTTGCTTGAGAAATCCATGTCAGAGCCTGTCTTGCTATGCTTTTATCAAAAAAAAATATTTTGTCAGTAATCCACATGTATTTCCTAGACATGATTTATAAGTTCATAAGATGTAGTCCTGCCCGTTCCCAGATCTACTACTTCCTGGTGTTGTTCTGCCATTTAATGTTTAAAATCCTCCTCAACCAGTAGTTCTTAAATGTTTGTATCCTCTGTTGCGGTGCGTTTGTCATAAACCATGTCTCCGACCCACATAGCAGGACGTTATTTACGTTTCTGTTGAAAAGCCTTAGTTTGGTTCCTGTTTTGATGCTTTTGATGACCATATTTTGTAAAGTTCCTTAAATGCTTTCCTTGTGTTGGTTATCCTAGCTTCAAAATCCGTTTCACCGTATTTGTCAACTTCTCTGCCTCAATACGTGAAATACTCTACTTCCTCAGTTGGCACTCGCTATATTACCAATGGGTTATTGTTTGTGTTGTTACTTTTCATTACTTTTCTTGTGTTTTTCAATTAATATAACGTCCCCGATTAGCTAATTTCTTGCTTAGAATCTGAAGTTTCTCTTGCATATGTGTATGACTTTGTGCCAGAAGTATCTGCAACATCATTAACGTAGTCAAGGTCTTCCAGTTGCTTCCACAGTGTCTATTGTTCATTCATTCATTCATTTGCATGTGCCTTGCGGAACTTTGCTTCCCAAACAGCACTCCTGTAGGCCTCTCTGTTGTGAGCAGGATGGCCTGCTGCTGCTGCTGCTGCTGCTGCATCCATTCGCAGACCGTCAACGAAGTCTTGCAGCCATCTTCGTTTTGTTCTTCCTCTTTTTATTTTTCCCATTATGTATCATTCCAATACGGTCTTCTCTAAATTATCATGACGTTTAATGTGTCCAAAATATTTAAGTTTTCTCTCTTTAATCCTCTTTACTAGCCAGCCTTCTTCAATATTAAGCTCTTGTAGTATAGATATATGTGTTCTTTTTTTATGTCCACGATATTTGATGAACTCTTCTGTAGCATTTACATTCAAAGGCATTTACGTGTTTCTCAGCTGTTTTGTTAAGTGTCCAGGTCTCACAGGCATATGTTGCGATGGGAAAGATGCATGCCCTTAAAAATATTATGTTTGTAGTTCTGTCTGTGGTACCCGGGATCTGCAAAGAATAGGACCACTGTACCCTACCATGCATGATCGTAAAAGGCGACTAAGGAGGGTTCAGCATAGGGCCAGCAACCCTATCTGGTAAAAAACTATCAGACTGCTACAGAAACAGAAGCAAGGGAAAAAGCAAATGCAGGTGGAAGGAGAAATGCGTATCAGGAAACTGAGCCCATGAAGGTTGTGGATGAAAGCCAGCCACTGGAAGTCCCCAGCCCGACTGCAGACCTCCTGGAACCTAAACAAAAGATGCAAATAGGCAGCTGGAATGTAAGAACACTAAACCAGACTGGAAAACTAGCACAAACCACCAAGGAAATGCACAGATACAAACTAGACATACTAGGAATACAAGAAGCAAGATGGACAGGACAAGGCAAAGGAAATTAACAACACAGCACACAGAAGATACAATAATATGGTCAGGTAAAGAAGATCTTCATGAAGGAGGGGTAGCATTGATTATAACAAAAGAAGCATCAAGAGCATTGCTGAAATGGACCCCAATAAATGAGAGATTATTATATGCACGGTTCAACTCAAGATTCACGAAGCTGTCTATTATAGTTTGTTATGCACCAACAGAAGCAGCTGAAGAGGAATTAAAAGAAGATTTTTACAACAGCCTCCAAGCCACAGTAGAAACAATACCCAAGCATGATATGCTACTCATCTTGGGCGACTTCAATGCAAAAGTAGGTGAAGGAAATGAAGATAGAAGAAGAATCATGGGAAGAGAAGGAATCGGAGAAATAAATGAAAATGGAGAAAGACTGTGCAGTTTCTGTGAAGAAAACATGATGACCATCGGAGGGACAATTTTCCAACACAAAAACATCCATAAGGTGACTTGGAGGTCACCAGATAAAACCACAGAAAACCAAATCGATCACATACTAATAAACAACAAGTGGAAACGGTCACTACAAGATGTGCGAGCAAGGAAAGGAGCAGATATAGGAAGTGATCACAACCTTCTGGTAGCAAAAATAAAACTAAAATTAAGGAAAGCCAGAATCGGAGAACACAGAAAGATACATTTTGATACAAGAAAACTGATAGACCAGATAACAAGAAATGAATTCTCAATAATACTTAAGAACCGTTTCAGTGTCCTACAAGACGAAGCAGAAATGTCCATATTAGAGTTCAATAAAACACTACAGGAAACAGCAAAAGAGGTGCTGGGATATCGGAAAAGGAGAAAAGAGGAATGGATAAGTGAGACCACATGGGAAAAGATAGAGCAAAGAAAAGAAATCAAGAAAAAATTACTGAACACCAAATCACAACGGCTTAAAGAACGAGTTTTAAGTAATTATGCACAAAAAGACAAAGAAGTGAAGGAATCATGCCGTCAAGATAAACGTCAGTATTATGACAACTTAGCAGAGACAGCAGAGAAAGCAGCATATACAAATGACATGAAAACCATATATAAAATCACAAAGCAGATGACAGGTAACTTCAATACAAGATGTGAAAGTGCAGTAAGAACACAAAATGGACAACTGGTCAGTAGAGAAAGAGAAAAAATTGAAAGATGGAGGGAACACTTTAACACCCTACTAAACAGAACACAAGCAGCACAAGCAATAGATATACCTGAAGCAAAAGCGGAACTAAACATCAATACAGGACCAATAACAATAAATGAAGTAAAAGAGGCGATAAAGATGCTAAAATCAGACAGGGCACCAGGTGAAGATGAAGTGACTGCTGAGATGTTGAAAGCAGAAGAAACAGAAACACCAAAACAACTTTGCCGGATATTACAACAAATTTGGGATCTAGAAAAAGCCCCAGAGGAGTGGAAAACTGGTCTTATAGTAAAACTACCAAAGAAGGGTGACCTCAGAGATTGCGGGAACTGGAGAGGCATTACCCTACTGCCACTCACTAGTAAAGTATTTTGCAGAATAATCATCAACAGAATTGTACCAACAGTTGAGGAAAAACTTCGGAAAGAGCAGGCAGGATTTAGGAAAGGAAGATCATGCATAGACCATATATTTGTACTTAGACAAATATTAGAACAGGCAAATGAGTGGCATAGCACAACATATGCATTATTCATAGATTTTGAGAAAGCCTTTGACAGTGTCAACAGAGATGCACTGTGGAAAATCCTAAGATGGCATGGCCTCCCCCATAAAATAGTTAATGTAATCAAAGCCCTATACGAGGGTTTTCAGTGCAAAGTTATCTGTGGAGAACATACCTCCAGCAGCTTTAGGGTACAAACAGGAGTGAAACAGGGATGTGTACTATCACCAACATGATTTATCTTGGCAGTAGACTGGTTAATGAAGGAGGCAACATCAGACAAACGCAGAGGATTACAATGGACCCTTGACACAGTGCTGGAGGACCTTGACTTTGCGGACGACATTTGTCTATTATCAAGCAGTCACAAAGATATGCAAGATAAAATAAACAAGTTAACCCAGAATGCAAACAACATAGGACTAAAGATCAACGTAGGAAAGACAAAGTTAATGAAGCAAAATGTGAACAACAGAAATGTACTCAGAGTAGATAACAAGTTAGTGGAGGAGGTCAACGAATTTGTATACCTTGGCAGCAGAGTAGTAGAAAATGGAGACAGCACAGAGGACATCAACAGCAGACTTACTAGAGCAAACCAGGCTTTTGCAATGCTACAGAATATATGGAAATCAAATAAACTAAGCATAAATATGAAAATCAGGATATTTAAGAGTAATGTTCTAAGTGTACTACTCTATGGAAGTGAATGCTGGAAAATCACCGAAACCATAGAAAACAAGTTGAATTCTTTCCAGACTAAATGTTTACGTAGAATTAAAAAAATATTTTGACCAAACACCATAAGAAATAACATCTTATTGGCAGAAATGCAGATGAAACCACTGACAACAATTATTGAGGAAAGACGCTGGCGATGGTTGGGACATGTGCTCCGAATGACTGACAACTCACTACCAAAAATAGCACTAAGATGGACACCACAGGGGAGCAGAAGTAAGGGTAGACCAAAAGAGACATGGAGAAGAACAACAGAAAGGATGTTGAGCAATAGAGGGCTCACCTGGGCAAGAGCAGAAAAAAAAGGCGAAAGACAGGCATTTGTGGAAAACCCTTGCGGAAGCCCCATGTGCCCTGGGCACTTAAGGTTCAGAGAGAGAGAGAGAGAGAAAGTGAGAAAAAGAGAGAGAAAGATAGGAAATCAGAGACAGAGAGGGAGAAAGAAAATGAGAGATAGAAAGATAGAAAACGAGAGACATGGAGAGAAGAGAGAGAAAATAGAGAGAATGGAGAGAACGAAAGGGAAAGAGGAGTGAGAGAAATAAATAGAGAGGAAGAGAGAGAAAAGAGAGAAAGAGAGAGAGAGTGAGAGAGAAAGAGACAGATTTCTATTTGCTTGAGAAATCCATGTCAGAGCCTGTCTTGCTATGCTTTTATCAAAAAAAAATATTTTGTCAGTAATCCACATGTATTTCCTAGACATGATTTATAAGTTCATAAGATGTAGTCCTGCCCGTTCCCAGATCTACTACTTCCTGGTGTTGTTCTGCCATTTAATGTTTAAAATCCTCCTCAACCAGTAGTTCTTAAATGTTTGTATCCTCTGTTGCGGTGCGTTTGTCATAAACCATGTCTCCGACCCACATAGCAGGACGTTATTTACGTTTCTGTTGAAAAGCCTTAGTTTGGTTCCTGTTTTGATGCTTTTGATGACCATATTTTGTAAAGTTCCTTAAATGCTTTCCTTGTGTTGGTTATCCTAGCTTCAAAATCCGTTTCACCGTATTTGTCAACTTCTCTGCCTCAATACGTGAAATACTCTACTTCCTCAGTTGGCACTCGCTATATTACCAATGGGTTATTGTTTGTGTTGTTACTTTTCATTACTTTTCTTGTGTTTTTCAATTAATATAACGTCCCCGATTAGCTAATTTCTTGCTTAGAATCTGAAGTTTCTCTTGCATATGTGTATGACTTTGTGCCAGAAGTATCTGCAACATCATTAACGTAGTCAAGGTCTTCCAGTTGCTTCCACAGTGTCTATTGTTCATTCATTCATTCATTTGCATGTGCCTTGCGGAACTTTGCTTCCCAAACAGCACTCCTGTAGGCCTCTCTGTTGTGAGCAGGATGGCCTGCTGCTGCTGCTGCTGCTGCTGCATCCATTCGCAGACCGTCAACGAAGTCTTGCAGCCATCTTCGTTTTGTTCTTCCTCTTTTTATTTTTCCCATTATGTATCATTCCAATACGGTCTTCTCTAAATTATCATGACGTTTAATGTGTCCAAAATATTTAAGTTTTCTCTCTTTAATCCTCTTTACTAGCCAGCCTTCTTCAATATTAAGCTCTTGTAGTATAGATATATGTGTTCTTTTTTTATGTCCACGATATTTGATGAACTCTTCTGTAGCATTTACATTCAAAGGCATTTACGTGTTTCTCAGCTGTTTTGTTAAGTGTCCAGGTCTCACAGGCATATGTTGCGATGGGAAAGATGCATGCCCTTAAAAATATTATGTTTGTAGTTCTGTCTGTGGTACCCGGGATCTGCAAAGAATAGGACCACTGTACCCTACCATGCATGATCGTAAAAGGCGACTAAGGAGGGTTCAGCATAGGGCCAGCAACCCTATCTGGTAAAAAACTATCAGACTGCTACAGAAACAGAAGCAAGGGAAAAAGCAAATGCAGGTGGAAGGAGAAATGCGTATCAGGAAACTGAGCCCATGAAGGTTGTGGATGAAAGCCAGCCACTGGAAGTCCCCAGCCCGACTGCAGACCTCCTGGAACCTAAACAAAAGATGCAAATAGGCAGCTGGAATGTAAGAACACTAAACCAGACTGGAAAACTAGCACAAACCACCAAGGAAATGCACAGATACAAACTAGACATACTAGGAATACAAGAAGCAAGATGGACAGGACAAGGCAAAAGGAAATTAACAACACAGCACACAGAAGATACAATAATATGGTCAGGTAAAGAAGATCTTCATGAAGGAGGGGTAGCATTGATTATAACAAAAGAAGCATCAAGAGCATTGCTGAAATGGACCCCAATAAATGAGAGATTATTATATGCACGGTTCAACTCAAGATTCACGAAGCTGTCTATTATAGTTTGTTATGCACCAACAGAAGCAGCTGAAGAGGAATTAAAAGAAGATTTTTACAACAGCCTCCAAGCCACAGTAGAAACAATACCCAAGCATGATATGCTACTCATCTTGGGCGACTTCAATGCAAAAGTAGGTGAAGGAAATGAAGATAGAAGAAGAATCATGGGAAGAGAAGGAATCGGAGAAATAAATGAAAATGGAGAAAGACTGTGCAGTTTCTGTGAAGAAAACATGATGACCATCGGAGGGACAATTTTCCAACACAAAAACATCCATAAGGTGACTTGGAGGTCACCAGATAAAACCACAGAAAACCAAATCGATCACATACTAATAAACAACAAGTGGAAACGGTCACTACAAGATGTGCGAGCAAGGAAAGGAGCAGATATAGGAAGTGATCACAACCTTCTGGTAGCAAAAATAAAACTAAAATTAAGGAAAGCCAGAATCGGAGAACACAGAAGATACATTTTGATACAAGAAAACTGATAGACCAGATAACAAGAAATGAATTCTCAATAATACTTAAGAACCGTTTCAGTGTCCTACAAGACGAAGCAGAAATGTCCATATTAGAGTTCAATAAAACACTACAGGAAACAGCAAAAGAGGTGCTGGGATATCGGAAAAGGAGAAAAGAGGAATGGATAAGTGAGACCACATGGGAAAAGATAGAGCAAAGAAAAGAAATCAAGAAAAAATTACTGAACACCAAATCACAACGGCTTAAAGAACGAGTTTTAAGTAATTATGCACAAAAAGACAAAGAAGTGAAGGAATCATGCCGTCAAGATAAACGTCAGTATTATGACAACTTAGCAGAGACAGCAGAGAAAGCAGCATATACAAATGACATGAAAACCATATATAAAATCACAAAGCAGATGACAGGTAACTTCAATACAAGATGTGAAAGTGCAGTAAGAACACAAAATGGACAACTGGTCAGTAGAGAAAGAGAAAAAATTGAAAGATGGAGGGAACACTTTAACACCCTACTAAACAGAACACAAGCAGCACAAGCAATAGATATACCTGAAGCAAAAGCGGAACTAAACATCAATACAGGACCAATAACAATAAATGAAGTAAAAGAGGCGATAAAGATGCTAAAATCAGACAGGGCACCAGGTGAAGATGAAGTGACTGCTGAGATGTTGAAAGCAGAAGAAACAGAAACACCAAAACAACTTTGCCGGATATTACAACAAATTTGGGATCTAGAAAAAGCCCCAGAGGAGTGGAAAACTGGTCTTATAGTAAAACTACCAAAGAAGGGTGACCTCAGAGATTGCGGGAACTGGAGAGGCATTACCCTACTGCCACTCACTAGTAAAGTATTTTGCAGAATAATCATCAACAGAATTGTACCAACAGTTGAGGAAAAACTTCGGAAAGAGCAGGCAGGATTTAGGAAAGGAAGATCATGCATAGACCATATATTTGTACTTAGACAAATATTAGAACAGGCAAATGAGTGGCATAGCACAACATATGCATTATTCATAGATTTTGAGAAAGCCTTTGACAGTGTCAACAGAGATGCACTGTGGAAAATCCTAAGATGGCATGGCCTCCCCCATAAAATAGTTAATGTAATCAAAGCCCTATACGAGGGTTTTCAGTGCAAAGTTATCTGTGGAGAACATACCTCCAGCAGCTTTAGGGTACAAACAGGAGTGAAACAGGGATGTGTACTATCACCAACATGATTTATCTTGGCAGTAGACTGGTTAATGAAGGAGGCAACATCAGACAAACGCAGAGGATTACAATGGACCCTTGACACAGTGCTGGAGGACCTTGACTTTGCGGACGACATTTGTCTATTATCAAGCAGTCACAAAGATATGCAAGATAAAATAAACAAGTTAACCCAGAATGCAAACAACATAGGACTAAAGATCAACGTAGGAAAGACAAAGTTAATGAAGCAAAATGTGAACAACAGAAATGTACTCAGAGTAGATAACAAGTTAGTGGAGGAGGTCAACGAATTTGTATACCTTGGCAGCAGAGTAGTAGAAAATGGAGACAGCACAGAGGACATCAACAGCAGACTTACTAGAGCAAACCAGGCTTTTGCAATGCTACAGAATATATGGAAATCAAATAAACTAAGCATAAATATGAAAATCAGGATATTTAAGAGTAATGTTCTAAGTGTACTACTCTATGGAAGTGAATGCTGGAAAATCACCGAAACCATAGAAAACAAGTTGAATTCTTTCCAGACTAAATGTTTACGTAGAATTAAAAAAATATTTTGACCAAACACCATAAGAAATAACATCTTATTGGCAGAAATGCAGATGAAACCACTGACAACAATTATTGAGGAAAGACGCTGGCGATGGTTGGGACATGTGCTCCGAATGACTGACAACTCACTACCAAAAATAGCACTAAGATGGACACCACAGGGGAGCAGAAGTAAGGGTAGACCAAAAGAGACATGGAGAAGAACAACAGAAAGGATGTTGAGCAATAGAGGGCTCACCTGGGCAAGAGCAGAAAAAAAAGGCGAAAGACAGGCATTTGTGGAAAACCCTTGCGGAAGCCCCATGTGCCCTGGGCACTTAAGGTTCAGAGAGAGAGAGAGAGAGAGAAAGTGAGAAAAAGAGAGAGAGAAAGATAGGAAATCAGAGACAGAGAGGGAGAAAGAAAATGAGAGATAGAAAGATAGAAAACGAGAGACATGGAGAGAAGAGAGAGAAAATAGAGAGAATGGAGAGAACGAAAGGGAAAGAGGAGTGAGAGAAATAAATAGAGAGGAAGAGAGAGAAAGAGAGAGAGAAAGATAGGAAATCAGAGACAGAGAGGGAGAAAGAAAATGAGAGATAGAAAGATAGAAAACGAGAGACATGGAGAGAAGAGAGAGAAAATAGAGAGAATGGAGAGAACGAAAGGGAAAGAGGAGTGAGAGAAATAAATAGAGAGGAAGAGAGAGAAAGAGAGAAAAGAGAGAGAGAGTGAGAGAGAAAGAGACAGATTTCTATTTGCTTGAGAAATCCATGTCAGAGCCTGTCTTGCTATGCTTTTATCAAAAAAAAATATTTTGTCAGTAATCCACATGTATTTCCTAGACATGATTTATAAGTTCATAAGATGTAGTCCTGCCCGTTCCCAGATCTACTACTTCCTGGTGTTGTTCTGCCATTTAATGTTTAAAATCCTCCTCAACCAGTAGTTCTTAAATGTTTGTATCCTCTGTTGCGGTGCGTTTGTCATAAACCATGTCTCCGACCCACATAGCAGGACGTTATTTACGTTTCTGTTGAAAAGCCTTAGTTTGGTTCCTGTTTTGATGCTTTTGATGACCATATTTTGTAAAGTTCCTTAAATGCTTTCCTTGTGTTGGTTATCCTAGCTTCAAAATCCGTTTCACCGTATTTGTCAACTTCTCTGCCTCAATACGTGAAATACTCTACTTCCTCAGTTGGCACTCGCTATATTACCAATGGGTTATTGTTTGTGTTGTTACTTTTCATTACTTTTCTTGTGTTTTTCAATTAATATAACGTCCCCGATTAGCTAATTTCTTGCTTAGAATCTGAAGTTTCTCTTGCATATGTGTATGACTTTGTGCCAGAAGTATCTGCAACATCATTAACGTAGTCAAGGTCTTCCAGTTGCTTCCACAGTGTCTATTGTTCATTCATTCATTCATTTGCATGTGCCTTGCGGAACTTTGCTTCCCAAACAGCACTCCTGTAGGCCTCTCTGTTGTGAGCAGGATGGCCTGCTGCTGCTGCTGCTGCTGCTGCATCCATTCGCAGACCGTCAACGAAGTCTTGCAGCCATCTTCGTTTTGTTCTTCCTCTTTTTATTTTTCCCATT
>WNKJ01000548.1:0-11172 GCA_009760885.1 Achatina immaculata | reverse complement strand
ATAAATTAATTCTGGACATCTTTTGTATACTATGTATGGAACACCATTAGGACCTGGTGTTGATTTCACTATGGCCTTCCGTACGACATTCAATACTTCGTGCAAACTTGGTGGTGTTACTTGAGACTCTGTTCCTGATTCACTGGAACACACCAGTCCCTCCATGTCCTGAATGTTGTGTATCTGGACTTCCATTAGAGAATGTCTCACATGCGTGATCTTGATGTACTTCTATACTTACCTTTAGGCTCCCTGCTTTCGGATGAACAAAAGCTGTTTAGTTCATATAAATGGGTCGCTGAAATACTTTTCTCCACTTTGTCTTTTCCCTCTCTGAGGATATTTTTTCTGCTTTATATATGGCACTGTGCTGAGATATGACATGTTGTCACATAGGGCACTGTGTTGAGATAATGCATGTTGTTACATAGGACAATGTGATGAGATATGACATGCTGTCACATATTTCACTGTGTTGAGATATGATTTGTTGTCACATAGGACACTATGCTGAGAAATGACCTGTTGTCACAGATGACACTATGCTGAGATATGACATGTTGTCAGATAGGGCACTATGCTGAGATATGACATGTTGTCAAATCTATTTCAGCCCCCTCTTTCTTAATTCACTTGCTGTCCTGAACAGTCTCTGAACTTGGTTGTTCTGATTTGTAATAGTTTCTATATTTCATTGTCCTATCATCTTCTTCTGTCTCGATGTTCTTCTCTCTGTTGTCTGCTGTCTCGCTGAATTTTTGAGAAGTGAAGGCACACTGTTTTCCAAAAGATTAAAATAGTTATTGCTTCAAGGTTTTTCTTTCATTTGTTTTTTTTCTATTTGTTTATATAGTGATAAATATAGCTGTTTCCAAATCTTCGTCTCCCTCGCTCGTGTGATACAACCAGATATTTTCAAATATTCGTCTCCCTCGCTCGTGCGATACAAACAGCTGTTTTCAAATCTTCGTTTCCCTCGCTCGTCTGATACAACCCAATGTTTTCAAATATTCGTCTCCCTCGCTCCTGTGATACATACATCTGTTTCCAAATCTTCGTCTCCCTCGCTCCTGTGATACATACATCTGTTTTAAAATCTTCGTCTCCCTCGATCCTGTGATACATACATCTGTTTTAAAATCTTCGTCTCCCTGGCTTGTGTGATACATACAGCTATTTCAAAACCTTCGTTTGAAGTTGTATTCATCAGGCTCTAAAGATGAACCTCGGGTGTCAGAGACGGAGCCTTAGAGTTTCCTCGTTCATGACAGGTTACTTGTTGTCTTCTGCGTCCCTGTATGGATCTGTTAGATGATGCACGTGCTGCTGTTCGCTACTATCTATTGGCACTGATTTGGTTTCTTTAATTTTTTTAGATTGGGGGAGCGGGGCATGTACTTGGCCAACGTTTAGGGCCTGGTATTTTCTTATCTTGTAAAGATGTTAAACCCCTGGGTGCTGCTACACATGGATACGATAATGAAGTGTTTCACTTTGGGCTCACAGTGGAAGGTCCATTTGTCCTGGGTTATTCAGACCTGCAGACTTCGCCTTCTCATTGTCTGTCAAGAACATGACAAGACGTTTGGCTATGTCCATGCTGGTCACTGGAGGCAGACACTACAGAGTTCCTTTTTCTTATAATATGGACTTAAAAGTTTTAAAAGTCAATATATAACATTGTTCAAAACATTATAATAAAAATAAAAATTATGGTCAATGTGTTATGATGATGACGATGATCTGCAATGATTTCTACATGGCATGAAACAAGGATGTATATTATCTCCTTTGCTAACTGCAATTGCTATAGAGTTTATAATGGAAAGACGCTGTGCTGGTAAAACTGACATTGATTGGGTACATGGCACACAAATAGAAGATATTGATTTTGCGGATTACATAACTCTTATCATTGACAATGTCAAATTGATGCAGGAAAAAACATATTCCCTGTCTTCCTTCGCTAGCATAATAGATACTGAAGTTAAAAAAGACAAAGACTTTTTTCCTATTATGTACCCTTCCAAGACGGTCTTCTATAAATTATCATGACGTTTAGTGTGTCCTAAATATTTATTTTCTCTCTGTTTAATCTTCTTTACCAGAAAGTCTTCTTCAATATTAAGTTCTCGTAGTATGAACACATTTGTTGAGCCCATGATATTTGAACAACTCTTCTCTAGAAATTACATTCAAAGACATTTATGTGTTTGTCAGCTGTTCAGTAAGTGTCCAAGTCTCAGAAGCATATGTTGAGATGAGAAAGTTGGATGCTGTTAAAATCCTAGTTGTGTAATTCTGTCTGCCATCTCACCATCTTCTTTTGTTTTTACATTTTGAAGAGCGATGGATGTCCTCCTTTTTGTTTTTGTCATTATATTTATATTGTAAAGCTGGGCGACCATCCACACCCAGTGCGACAGAAGTGACGGATGGTGAGAGTTCTCCAGATATGGAGGATCCCTGTGAATAAGGATTTATCAAAATAACCAGACACGGACCAACTGGCGGTAGACTCAGAAAGCGAGGTGGGGTGGTAGGTGGCTCTACTACTCCTATAAAGTGCCTCAGGTGCTCACTGAAGGGAATACCAAGCGGGTAAGAGGCACCTTACATCCTCTCGCTCCCGCTGCCTTGCGGGTAGGACAGGGAGTCCAAAGTTTAGCGGAGAGTCCGTACACAAACCGACATAAGGCAATGGGAAACCACTTTTGTAGCTCCCAAGAACAATTATGCTTATTCAGAGTAACAGATTTGTCATGAACGACGTTAATGGATGTTCCTCTGGAATAGCCTCGTCCGGTAGGGCAGCTCACGGGTCACAGGTGAGGCCAGATCGTCATCCAGCTACTGGTGGCAAAACTAACAAGTTCAGTACAGCAACATGGAATATTAGAACTTTATTCCAGGCTGGAAAATTTGAAAGTGTAAAGAGGGAAATGGAAAGGATGAAGATCAACATATTAGGAATGAGTGAAGTTAGATGGGCAGGTGCAGGGAAGGTAAACTCTGATAAATATACAATAATATATTAAGGAAGTGAGAAACATGAACGAAGAGTAGGAATAATATTTGACGAACAAACAGCAAGAACAACTGTAAGGTTTTTGAACATCTCGGACAGAGTCGTGCTACCCCAAATGAAAAGACGACCAATAAACATAAATATTATACAAGTGTACGCTACAACATCTGAACGTTCTGAAGAAGAGTTACAGCAATTTTATAATGATGTAGAGACAGCTCTAAACCACACAAAGTCACATGAAGTTACTACAGCGATGAGAGATTTTCATGCCAAAGTTGGTAAAGGAAGAACTTCAGACATCGTTGGTGTCTATGGACTGGTGGAAAGGAATGACAGAGGTAGTAAATTAACTAAATTTGCAGGAATACGTAGCATGGTTGTAGAAAATACCTGGTTTAAACAACATCCTCGAAGACTGTCAACGTGGTGCAGCCCAGACAAAAAGACTTTTAACCAGATATACTATGTATTAATCAACAAACGATTCCGGAATGCATTACTGGCAGCAAAAACCATACCAGGAGCCGACTGCAATAGTGACCATGACCCACTGTGTGGAAAAATTATAATAAAGCTAAAGAAAGCAGGCAGAAAAGTGAGAAACGTCAAACTGAATACAGAACTTCTTAAAATGATCATATATTGCAATAACAATACAGAGTTATTATAACCAATAGATACAATGCAATAGTAAAAATAAATAGCATAAATGAACAATGGACAATGTTCTATACACCAAACTGTTAAGGAAATAGTATCATCAAAACACAAGATCATAAAAATAAATGGATGGCAGGCGACATCTTAAGAATGAAGGAGAAGAGGAGGAAGAGTAAAAAAAAAATCTCAGAAAAATATGGCAAGATAAATAAATAAATAAGACGCAAATGCAGAGAAGCAACGGAAGTTTGGTTAAATGAACAGTGCAGATATAGGAGTCCCATAATAAAGACAGCAAAAACATGCATATACGAATTAGTTAACTCACAGGCAGGAAAACAAAATATACCACAGGACGCCTGAAATCAAAAGAAGGTAAAATAATAATTGGAAATGAAGATTGCCGACAGGTGTACAGAGAACATCGGTAAGCTGTATGGAGAAGAAATACCAGAATTAACACCAGATAATATGATGGACCACCAATACCTGAAGATGGAATCATAAATGCCATCAAACACATGAAGAAGCAGTAATTCGAGTTGAACATAGAACTGGAAAATATCAACCAATAACCCAATGAGTACGACAAGGATGTGTACTATCTCCAGACCTTTTTTCTCTGTACAGCCAGAATATTCAAAGAACGATCATCACAGAACCGGGCATAAAAAATGGAGGCTACAGTATTAACAACCTTCGGTATGCTGACGACACAGTACTGATAGCTATGAACCAAGGAGGCCTGCAACATCTCTTGGATAAAGTCGCCAAAGAAAGTGAACAGAAAGGCCTTACTTTTATCATAAAAAAAGACAGAGGCTATGTTTATATCTAAGAAACAGAATCTACCAACATGCAGTACAAAATCAAACAGAACTATTCTAAAGCAGTTGCAGAAATGCAAATACCTTGGAGCAGTAATAACTTCAGATGGGAAATGCTGAACAGAATGTAGGAACAGAATAGGCCAAGCAAAGACTGCATTTCAAAGAATGAGGAACATATTATGCAACACATCCTTATCAATGAATGTTAGAAAAGGAGTCCTCAAAACCTGTATTGAACTTATCTTGTTATATGGAATGAATTATGGACAATAGGCAGGTCTGCTCAAAAGTAATTGGAAGCAGCAGAAATGTGGTTTATTAGAAGAATATTGCGAATCCCATGGACAGCAAAATAAATAATAAGACGCAAATGCAGAGAAGCAACGGAAGTTTGGTTAAATGAACAGTGCAGATATAGGAGTCCCATAATAAGACAGCGCAAAAACATGCATATACGAATTAGTTAACTCACAGGCAGGAAAACAAAATATACCACAGGACGCCTGAAATCAAAAGAAGGTAAAATAATAATTGGAAATGAAGATTGCCGACAGTGTGTCAGAACATCGGTAAGCTGTATGGAGAAGAAATACCAGAATTAACACCAGATAATATGATGGACCACCAATACCTGAAGATGGAATCATAAATGCCATCAAACACATGAAGAAGCAGTAATTCGAGTTGAACATAGAACTGGAAAATATCAACCAATAACCCAATGAGTACGACAAGGATGTGTACTATCTCCAGACCTTTTTTCTCTGTACAGCCAGAATATTCAAAGAACGATCATCACAGAACCGGGCATAAAAAATGGAGGCTACAGTATTAACAACCTTCGGTATGCTGACGACACAGTACTGATAGCTATGAACCAAGGAGGCCTGCAACATCTCTTGGATAAAGTCGCCAAAGAAAGTGAACAGAAAGGCCTTACTTTTATCATAAAAAAAGACAGAGGCTATGTTTATATCTAAGAAACAGAATCTACCAACATGCAGTACAAAATCAAACAGAACTATTCTAAAGCAGTTGCAGAAATGCAAATACCTTGGAGCAGTAATAACTTCAGATGGGAAATGCTGAACAGAATGTAGGAACAGAATAGGCCAAGCAAAGACTGCATTTCAAAGAATGAGGAACATATTATGCAACACATCCTTATCAATGAATGTTAGAAAAGGAGTCCTCAAAACCTGTATTGAACTTATCTTGTTATATGGAATGAATTATGGACAATAGGCAGGTCTGCTCAAAAGTAATTGGAAGCAGCAGAAATGTGGTTTATTAGAAGAATATTGCGAATCCCATGGACAGCAAAAATAACTAATGAGGAATGTGTGAGAAGAGCGGATTAGACAAAAAATCATGTCAAAAAATAAGAGACAATGTAATTCCATAGAACATTAAATAAGAAGAGGGGGCAATGAAAATATTATAACAACAGTAAAAATAGAAGGAAGAGATCAAGAGGAAAATAAGAAAATGATACTGGACGACTGACGAAATGGTGTGAGAGGAGATCACCAACTGAGCTGATGGCCTGCATGAAGGATCGTGTAATCTGGAGAAGCATATTAGCCAACGCCAGTCGGCACGGCACCTGATGATGGTGATATATTCATTGTTAGTTAGAAATGAACCAAGACATTCAAAACTCTCCAATTGTTCCTCATTGATACATATTTCAGATGCTTATTTCTTTTGTCAGCCGTCATCAGTTATTTTTCCTCGCATTAAGATAGAGATTGTGCACTTCACTGTTTTTACAGACTGACATACTTCGTTTTTCCGTTCCTGTTTGTTTTGTGTACAGTAATGATGTGTTATCAACATGTCTAATATGTGGTATTTCGTATCCGTCAATTTATATGTATTCGAAATATTATTTTCTACATCTTCTCTAACAGACGGGGATATATATTTAGTATGTAAGTTAATTAAGTATGGCGACAGTGTCCACCCCTGACTGACCCCTTCTTGTGAATCCAAGTTGTTTCACCATTTATCCTCACTGTTGCCTATTGGTATAGATCAGCGGTTCTCAGACCCTTTTGCTGCACGGCCCACATTTAAAAGCCACACATTTTTGCGGACCCACGAATGAAGTGCTGTATATTTGCAAGGTTTAAATTTATTTTAAAAGTATTATGTAATACTTTCTCTACATGTTTAACCGCATAGTCATCGCTACACAAAAGTTATTTTCATTTACCTTAAAGGTAGCACTGTTTCTGGTTAAACAGCAAAAGCGATGCTGCCTTTTTAATACACGTCACGCTTCTGTATGACGCTGGAAGAAACGCTGTAATGACCATCCTTTCTCTAATAGCCGCAGTCCCGACATAATAATAAAGCGACCTACAGTTCTGCGGCTTCAATGCACTCGGTCTCCCCCTAGGGTCTATGAGTGAAAAATGCTGAATAAATTTTTCATTGTATCTGTTTTTTACTTTCTTTTTTATTTTGTTGCTTTGAAAGTTCCGTGCGGCATACTTCAGACTTTTCTTATTGTATTAACATAGCAGACTTCAGACTTTTCTTATTGTACATAGCAGACTTCAGACTTTTCTTATTGTATTAACATAGCAGACTTCAGACTTTTCTTATTGTATTAACATAGCAGACTTCAGACGTTTCTTATTGTATTAACATAGCAGACTTCAGACTTTTCTTATTGTATTAACATAGCAGACTTCAGACTTTTCTTATTGTATTAACATAGCAGACTTCAGACATTTTCACAACAATAATTAAGAGTAATAAAAATTAACATTCTGAATCACTATTTTATTTTAAAGAACATTTTTTCGGTGTGTAAATTTACTTAGTATTGTAAGAACATTTGATATAATTTCTCTAACGTCTGTATTATCAAATATTCCTGTCTATATATCAACTTATTATAGTTAGTAAGTAATTCAATACACAAATTAGACAAATAGACAAATGTAGCACATTTCATTACAAAATAAACATATAAACATACCATACGTTATGATTAATATTGCTTCAACACATCTATAAAAGAGTATTATGCTTAGTTCATTAGTTAAAATATGGTAGAGATATAAGGAATTCAACTTATGCTTTGTTTTGACTTATTTATTTTAAATCTTACAATTTTTATAGTTAATGATTATTTGAATAGTTATGTATAATATTTGTAATATTACAATAACTGTTCGGGAAGGTGATAAGGAAGTTAACAATAGCAGTATCCAAATTATCTCTTAGAATAGTTTCAAGACGAAATATGGATGGATCAATGAATAGATAGATAGATAGATAGATAGATAGATAGATAGATAGATAGATAGATAGATAGATAGACAGATAGATAGATAGATAGATAGATAGAAAGATGGGTAGGTAGTTAGATAGACAGATATATAAGTAGGTAGATAGATAGATAGATGGATAGATAGATAGATAGATAGATAGATAGAGATAGATAGATAGATAGATAGATAGATAGATAGATATAGTATAGATAGATAGATAGATAGATAGATAGATAGATAGATAGATAGACAGATAGATAGATTGAATTATTCACATAAATACAACAATGCAGAAACCATATTTACACATACATAGTCGGACACATACATTTTAACATACTATATTTATAACACTAACATATTTTTTTCACAATAACGTTTATGAATTTCAGTGTTATTTAAACAAAAATTTCCTCTCTACTTCTAAAATGAAATATTGTTATACGAACATATGAAATAATTACAATCACTTATGTACTTTCATTTTTCCTGTCCGTATAAAAAACTATACTATAGATTGTGAGTATTGCATTTTCCTAATTCTAAATATTTAGTCCATGTGTATTAGCTCACGCCTAACATTTCATAAGACTGCTTGTAACTTGTGACTTCTTTAGAACTAACATTCCTTCCATCCGTCATGTCTGGAAATAGAAGTAGAAGAGTTATAGGAAAGGAACTAACTATTTCTTTAGTACATTTAATTTTACTGCTACTAGTCTTCTAGTTAATTCTTCTTTTAGAGTTGACTAGTGTTTTATTTCATGAAGTGTCCACGTCATGGATTTTATTTTTGTAGTTAATTATTACAATTTGTAACAATCTTACTAGGAATAAGATTATGAGGATGGATGTTTAGACTAGTACTTAGATTAATAGATGGATCGATCGATGTATCAGTGGATGAATAAATGGATGGTAGCGGATATGGATGGACCGAACGAACAAACGAAGGAAATATTTTATTTTCAAAGAGTTAAGAAACGGGCACATTCTGCCATTCATCAAACAGCTTTCACTCAGTCACATCCATTCATAGTATTTAATAAAAAGTATAACACTCAAGCCATACTTTAAACTACTCTAAACTATGCATAGGGAGGCATATAGTTCATATCAAATAGATGTTGACAAAGTTTAAAGTTATAAGAACGAATAGTACCAATAAGTTCTATGTAAATTGGTAGGTGATTCCAAACGTGGACAGCTGAGTAATAGAAGCTTTTTTTTTTTTTTAAACATGTCAAGCCTTGCCTTTGGGAGAATACAATTTCTTAAGCGTTGACTGTGTTTTGGTTTGGATTTGAACAACGACCACAGATAGAGTGGAGCATTGTGCTATAGAATTTTATGAATTAACTTTGTGTTGTTGAAAAGAAATGTCTTCTTGAGGGGTCGAATATCGAGATATTTGTCTTTATTTCTAATACGTGCTGCATGTTTGTCATCTATACGTTTTACTGCTGGTTTTTGAAGTGAGTAAAGTCTTTTGATGTTTGACATGGAACACACATCCCAGACTCTGGAGCTTTAGTCCAAGTGTGTTTGTATCTGTGATATGTAATATATTTTTCTGGTGTCTATGTCAAGAAAATGTTTGATCTGGGTAAAATGGTAAACTTTTTGTTCAGTGAGTTTTGTTATATTGTTTACATGATGATTCCAGCTGAGGTGGTGGTCAATCATGAGACCTAGAGTTTTATGTTCATTAACATTCTCCATATGTGAAGTTCCAACGCGGAGCTGTAGTACTGCTGTTGGTGAATGTGTTAATTTATGTCTTGTTGTAATGAGCGTGAATTGTGTTTTGCTAATGTTTATGACCATTCTGTTGTTGTTGCTCCAGTTAATTAGGCTGTTTATTTCAATTTGAAGAGTTGACTCAAGGTTAATACAGTCATTGTCACTAGTGTAAACTGTGCAGTCATCAGCAAAGAGGTCACAAGATGATTTTTTTAGATGAAGTGGAAGATCATTGATGTAGATGGTAAACATGAGAGGACCAAGAATAGATTCCTGTAGAACACCATTATCAAACACAGATGAACTTGACTTAGAGTTTTTTAGGCAAACTACATGTTGTCTGTAAATTATTAAATAAATCGATAGATGGATGAATACATGGATGGTGGCAAGTATAGATGGATAAATGGATAGGTGGATGAATAAATTAATGGTAGCATGTTGGGCAGATAGTTAGACAGAATATAGACAGATACACATGCAAACATATAATCGGATGAAAAGAATGAGTGATCTTTGAATGAATGAATGATTTTTATTTTTAAAGAGTACATAATTTAGCAAGCAGGTCCGTCTTACATTCTGCCCTTCATCTTGAATCTTTCATTCGGTTCTAAGGACTGCAAATGCGCCTCAAACAGCTTCTGGCAGTCAAGTACAGCTCCTGGCCTTCCCGTGGCAGAACTGTTTAAACTGACAGGAGAAGGGGCGAGGGCGAATATCTGGCGCCTGAAAACCAGTTACTTAGAGTAGATGAGTGGCACGTTTGGTAGCTCATCTGCCACTGTTGGCGAAATCTTTCAGCTGCCGTGCGTGGAGCGGTGCTCCTCCCGGCCAATGAAGAAAGGTGCAAATGAGGTTGCCGCGCAGCATCACTGCGGAAAAGGTGGTAGAAAGGATAAAGCGAAGAAAACAGTCAAATCACGGCACCTCTGGTCTGGAGGTCGGCCACGTCCTGAGTGCAGTCATATCGGGTGAAATGCATGAACCGGCTTGTCCCAGAGGTTAAGACACTGCTGGCGAGATTCTTCAAATGCCGCGCGTGGAGCGAAGCTCCTCCCGGTCAAGGAAAAAATGCGGAAAAGAAATAAAGGTTGCTGTGCGGAGCCGATGGGAAAAGGTGGTGGAAAGTGAAGTTTAACTGGTATGTCCAGTAGTATTGCTACGAGAGCTATACCACGGCACCTCTGCTCTAGAGGCCGGCTACGTCCGAAATACACCTACACTGGTGAGATATGCCTAATCCGTCACACACCAGGGGTGTAACTTGATGGCTAGACATGTCATGCCACCTCTGCTCTAGAGGTCGGTAACGCCTGATATACACCCATACTGGTGAATTTTGCCTAAACCGGCTCATACCAGGGGTGAATCTTGAAGGCTATACATGTCACAGTACCTCTGCCCTAGAGGTCGGTCCCGTCCCAAACATACCCATACTGGGATAATGCCTAAACCGGCTCAACCCCAGGGGTAGAAGTCGCTAGTGGCGAGGATTCATCCTCCTGGACATAAGCTCCATCCTGGTCACAACTAGGAAGGGTAGCGGCCACGACCGCACAATGCTGAAGTCGGAGACACTGGACCAGGGAAGTCTAGACAGGCAACCACCTCTCACCCG
>WNKJ01000525.1:0-12000 GCA_009760885.1 Achatina immaculata | reverse complement strand
AAAGGCCATTTTCTTTGGACATTTCGTGAGAAGACGTTGGAGTATCAGACGATCACCGAAAAATCATGGTTAAAAAAAAGGTGGGAGGTCTAAGAGGAAAAATATTTAATACGACTAACCAAGTGGCACAATAATAAATAATAGTGACCATATGAAGTTGGGACACGTGCTCCGGATGGCTGACGACTCACAACCAAAAAAAAAAAAAAAATAGCACTGAGATGGACACCACAGGAGAACAGGAGTAAGGGTAGACCAAAGGGTAGACACGGAGAAGAACAACGGAGATGGTATTTGCTCACCTGAGCAAGAACAGAGGACAGGCGTTTGTGGAAAGCGCCATGTGCCTTTGGCACTTAAGGCTGAGAGAGAGAGAGAGAGAGAGAGAGAGAGAGAGAGAAGTGTGGTGAATTTAAAACATTTACAGAGGGTGAAGACACCTAATAAGGTAATCAGCGACCCATAACTGATATGTCAGGGTTAGCCACCCATAGCTGACCAAGACCTTGTCCCACCTCTCCGTGGTTCCCCCAGTAACAAGCATAGCCTGGCTAACGGGGCAGGGATCCCCGTAGTCCCCATGGTGGTGGAGTCTGCTAAAGAAGCACTGCACACCCCCTGCTTTTTAGCTGTACTCCGGGACTGAAAAAGTAGCCGCCGTAACACGCTCCCACGCTGATACCATGCTGTGCCTCAACATCTCTACAGCATCGGCTGCGAAGAACAACAGCTCGCAGTTACAGGGAGTTCGTACAAGTACAAGTTAAAACGTTTACACAGTTTCAAAAACTGAGTTCTAAAATGGGGCAGTGAGCATATTGTGTTGTATTGGAAGTGTGT
This sequence comes from Achatina immaculata, assembly GCA_009760885.1. Classification (NCBI taxonomy): domain Eukaryota; kingdom Metazoa; phylum Mollusca; class Gastropoda; order Stylommatophora; family Achatinidae; genus Lissachatina; species Lissachatina immaculata. The sequence continues at coordinate 11,160 of WNKJ01000525.1, read as the reverse complement.
CAAGGTTGACCAGCTTGAAGGTCAGGGGCGGGGGCAAAGTTGTGGTTTCTCAAAAGAATATTGCTGTATTCTAAAGTTTTCTTCCTTACATCTAAAGTCACAATTTTCTAGGTCTGTCGGGCTGAATCCTTCACATTGTCTCAGAGTGGTTAGCGAGGTTGAGGTTGTCTGTGTGTGCACGTGAGAAATGTGTTGGTTTATTGCCCAAGAGTTACAAAATAATGTCACCGGATTTTCAGTAGTAATAACACGTGGAAGTTTGTCTTTTGTTCCTATGTCATTACTGTTTTCCTGTGGTGATAGTAAAATGTAACTGGGGAGAAAGTAGGGGAATAGGGTTACTATACTGTGAAATCATAAAGTGAGTACGTCACTCACTTACTCGTTCATAGATGATATAACCCGGGCTTGCGGTAGGAATTTTCACTACCCGTGCAGTAGCATATCTTGCCGCCCCACCTCAATTCTCAAAGTAATACTTAATGTTTTAAAATCTGCTATGTTAAGTAATATGTACAGCAATTATTGAGGAAAGACGCTGGCAATGGTTGGGACATGTGCTCCGATTGACTGACAACTCACTACCAAAAACAGCACTAAGATGGACACCACAGGGGAACAGAAGTAAGGATAGACCAAAGGAGACGCGGAGAAGAACAACAGAGAGGATGTTGAGTAAGAGCGGAAAAAAGACAAGCGTTTGTGGAAAACCCTTGCGGAAGCCCACTGTGCTCTGGGCACTTAAGGTTCAGAGAAGAGAGAGAGAGAGAGAGAGAGAGAGAGAGAGAGAGTGAGAGAGAGAGAGAGGTGGTAAGTAAATGTTATGTCCGATCATTAATTTTTAAAAATATCAACAATAATTTTTGAATTAATGAAAAAATTCATAGCATAGGCTGTAAATTTATTATCATTAGTGCCATCATCATCATCATCATGATAAAGATGGTGTACAAAACACTGGCGAAAAATTATTGGAAAGATTACAGCGACTTGAAAGTGAAATTCGTTTTTTTCTTTCAGATTTTTCATTTTTCTCTAGATATTCTGACTTTTAAAAGTAGAGATAATTATCCTTGCCTTCCCCTCCTTTTTTTTCAAAATTCCGACTGTCTTACGTTGGTAAGAGCGAGATAATACATGTTTACAAGTGAAAAATAAATATACCTTTCATGTTAACATAAACGCTATGATAGGTAAAGCTCACGGTATTATAAAAGTATTGACCGTTGCATTTACCTTTTTCATTCTATAAATTTCTTTTTCTTTCAAGATAGAAAACGAAAGTGGATGTTTTCTATAAATACGATGTTTTAATATCCATGATTTTATTTTTCATACATGGCGTGAAGCTTCTACATTGTTTATGGCAGTGTTTAAAATAAAGGACCGAGAGCAGACGAAAGATAAAGTGTGGTCAGTTTTGCCATGTGCTTTGAAATCGTAAAAATAGTGTAAATGAAGTCTGAGCTCATTATGTCAGCCATATTTTATATTTGTATTTTTATAACAACTTGTATTTCTTTTCTTGTCACGTATTGGGTACAAATAATGGGAGTGTTAAGAAAGACTAATACACCAGTTTTCAGCGTCAAAGACGGGGATGTAAACTACAAATATGACACATTCTCATGAACACACAATTGAATAGAGTTCACAAAATGATAAGAGTAATCGTACCTTTTTTGTTAGAGTTATTAAGCCTGTTGAAGAGCGCCGATATGTATTGCATCAAACTTTGTGTAATAATATGCATATCTTTATGACTATTGCTAATTCGGTTGTATAAGAACTATCGCAATAGAACACTAACTTTGAAATAAATTTGGTGATTTTGAACACGTTTTAACAAGTGAAATATTTGACTATATTGATTGTAACCCCACCAATAACATAAAACACAAGCAAATAGTGCTATATATAAGCAAGTCAGTGTACAAAGTATTCAGCCTTCTCGGGGAAACCCGGTTGGTTACCGGCATATAACCCATATCGTGTTAAGACTCACCTGAGTCAAGGTCCTCGCAGAGTCAACTAGAGCCTGGTTGACTTGTAAAGCTTTGGGTCGCGCGAGGTTCCTCCCATAACACACGGGTCGAGGGTTATCACGCTGGGGGTGGTAAGGTAGGTGATGTGTTAACAAAACATCATCATGTGACTGGAGTGGCTCCTAGTGTCTCGGCACTTGCTCACAGTCCAGCCCGTTGTTGCTTCACGCGTCCTGGTGCTTGTGACCGCACTCAGCGTTGGGCGGGGAAGGCATCCAGAGCTGGAGGCGCATTACCACTTTTGTTTTTTTTTTGTTTGTTTGTTTTGTTTTGTTTTTAAAAGAAAGAATTCCGCAGCATTCATTCATTCATTTGCATGTCCCTTGCGGAACTTTAAGTCCCAAACAGCACTCCTGTAGGCCTCTCGGTTATGAGCAAGATGGCATTCTGCTGATGCATCCATTTGCAGATCATCAACGATGTCTTGCAGCCATCTTCGCTTTGTTTTTGGAACTACTCATTAGAAAATATCTACAAATCTGTACCGTAGGAACTATTTCTTTTTCTAATGGTCACAGAGAAGGGAGAAATCAGTTCATTTTGAATCCTCTTCCCAAAATAATGTCGGGTCGACCAATGGGTTAGCGAATAAACGAACATGTATTTTAAGAAAAAAAATCACATTACTTTATTTTGCTTGCATGTTCATCCCAATTCTCCTAATTTGCTGTCCCCCGTCGTTTGCAAATGCACATGATGCACTATTGGTAGAGCCGGCCTCGGTATACAAATTGAAATAAAAATAATTAAAACAGCGAAAACGTTTACGTACGAAACATTTGACATTTCGATCAGAATGGCGTCCAAAGGTGAGGATGCAAAATATTCTGATGATCGAAGCTATTCTGTAGACAGCGTTGCTTCAGAGTCCTCGACAGAAAGTTCCAGTAACGTTGATCCGGAACTTGACGCCATCCTTGATAGTAAGAGCTGGTTTCTAAGTGTATAGAGATGTTCGTATATAGAGAAGCCTGATTTGACTTGTAGTATGTACGAACTTGTAGTATATACTAAGTTAAGACTATTCAATTCAAATGTAATATCCACCCTCATTTATTCATGCGAAAGCTGGAAAACAACTAAAGAAATAGAAAAGAAATTAGTCTCTTTTGAAAACAAATGCCTAAGGAAAATACTCGGCATCAAGTGGAACGAATTCAAGAACAATGCAGAGATAAGACAGATGACTGAACCACAACTAGTCTCATGGGTGATCAGGAAAAGGAGATGGGCATATGTTGGTCACTTGATGAGAAGAAATGATCAGAGAATCCCAAAACAAGCTATCAAATGGAACACAACAAGCCAAAGAAAAAGAGGCAGACCGCGTGAAACTCTGAAGAGGACATTATTAAGAGAGGCCAAATTAACAGGTATAAAATCCTTTGATGAGGTTGAAAGACTCGCCGAAGACAGGAAAAATTGGCGAACTACTTTGCGAGCCCTGTGTGACGTTTAACGGCACGGGAAGGATATAAGATAAGATAAGATATACGAACATCCTCCCGTGTGGTCCTGGGATCTGTAAAGAATAGGACCACTGTACCTTACCACGCATGATCATAAAAGTGACTGCTGAGATGTTGAAAGCAGAAGAAATAGAAACACCACTTGTTCCTATTATGTACCCTTCCAAGATGGTCCTGTCTAAATTATCATGACTTTTAACGCATCCAAAATATTTAAGTTTTCTCTATTTAATTCTCGTTACTATGCGGGCCCTATGTGACCATTTAGCGGCATTGGAAGGATGTAAGTAAGTATGGATATATATTTGATGTTTTCAAACAAATTGTTGATATGATACATCAACAGTAAATCTGATGTAGTACATCAATTTTCAGTACTCTCCACTTTCAGACCTTACATTTGCAACTGAGCCTGGCTGAAACTGGCAAAGGTCATGAACAACATAACATCTACTTCTGGTGTTCAGTGTCTGTCACAAGCACTCAGGGTCTGTTGCGGACACACAGATCATCATCAGCCTAAATCAGGCAGCGCATGAACTCTCTCTCTCAGGTACAGTAGACTGTTGTGTTTTGTTCTTAACATAGGTCTGAATGCATTTAGATTATATACTGTGCAGTATGGTCCATTTATTTCCACACAAACTGTAGCAGTGGTTCCCAAACTTTGGGATACAAAGGGTCAGGTAGTGGTCCACATAACAAGACTAGACTTTATGTAAAACTAAAAACATGTGATTTTAAATGTGTACATAGTGTCAAGGGGAGTTTAGAGAGACTGTATAGGGAGGTCCGTAGTAAATTATTATTAACTTTGTGCATCCTTGACCGTAACAATTTTGGGAACCACTGAAGTGAGCATCATTTGAACAGAAAGATTACTTAACGTATATCTTCTGCTTGCTCTCCTTATAGCAGTATATTGAATGTTTGGATGTAAGATAGATAACTCATCTGAGAATTGGAACATTTGTATAAAATGAGTTATCTTCTAAAGTAATCAGCTGTTTGTGAGTAGAGTCCATCTCCTTGTCTCAGGTTGCACAAGGGTCACGGATGGGGAATGATAGGAAAAAGGTCAAGTGAGAGAAAAATCATATGACTGAGGGACAGGTGTGTTTTGTGTATCGTCTGAGATAGACGTAGATTAGGCTGTCAGAAATGTTGTTTAGTGAAACAGATGTAGAACAGAGTGTATTAGGTTGTTCTGATGGTGACATTAGTCTGCCGGGAACATATATCGTGGAGATGTCCAGTCTTGTGTCCATGGATTTTGTTGATACCTTTGTTGTTCTTGTCATATCGCTCATCGTCACCTCGTGCATCATTAAAGTCATTTCAACTGTAAAGTTGCTGCTTCTGTATTACTATTTCTAAATGAATAGCAGTACATCTACAGTTTACATTCTACACACAGAAAATCACCAGAGTATTCTGCTTTATCCTCCTGCATCCCATGTTCTAGCCTCGGATATATGTTGTGTGGATAATCTTCTGTGGAGAGGAGCAGACAGAACCACAAAAATAAGATCATCTTTCCAATCGCAACATATGCTTGTGAGACCTGGACAATTAACAAAACAGGTGAGAAACACTTAAATGCCTTTGAATGTAAGTGCTACAGAAGAGTTCTCCAAATATCGTGGACACAAAAAAGAACAAATATATCTATACTACAAGAGCTTAATATTCAAGAAGGCTGGCCAGTAAAGAGGATTAAAGACAGAAAACTTAACTATTTTGGACACATTAAACATCATGATAATTTAGAAAAGACCGTATTGGAAAGATACATATTGGGAAAAAGAAAGAGAGGAAGACCAAAACGAAGATGCCTGCAAGATTTCATTGACGATCTGCAAATGGATGCAACAGAGGCAGGCCATCTTGCTGACAACCGAGAGGCCTACAGGAGTGCTGTTTGGGAGGCAAAGTTCTGCATGGGACAAGCAAATGAATAAAGTGAAATGGATAATCTTGTGTACATAATGCCACAGTGTTGTAGCATAGTTTTCAAGATATGATTTTTCTTAATCAGAAGTAGACAGTTTGTTGTTACTGAGGTGGATTATGAAGTGCAAATGGGAGATGCTGTTCACCACAGTGACCACTTGGCAACCTTCCACATTATCTAGGTGCCTCTTCTTTTGTCTCCCAGGAACCTTGAGCTGGTGTTCTTTTGCAGCCAGTGTTGTGAAGATGTTGAGGCACATCAAGCTGGTAAATTGGGAGTTGATTTTGATAGCTAATTATTTTTTTGTCAGTCCCTGGAGTGGAACTAAAAAGGGAGGGTGTTGAATAGTTCTTTAGCAGGGTCCATCACCATGAGGAGTATGGCTATCCCTGCCATGTTAGACATGCTAAATCTGTTAGTGATGGTAGCAACAGAGAGGTGGGACAGGGTCTTGGTCAGCTATGGTTCATGAGTCCAGATGTTGGTATGTCAGCTATGGTTCGCCAGTCCTAATGTTAGTATGTCAGCTATTGTTTACCATTCATGTTAGTATGTCAGCAATGATTCACCAGTCCTGATGTTAGTATGTCATCTATTGTTTACCAGTCATGTTAGTATGTAATCAATGAGTCACCGGTCTTAATGCTAGTATGTCAGCTATGGTTCACTAGTCTTGATGTCAGTATGTCAGTTATGGGTCCCGATGTTAGTATGTCAGCTATGGTTCACCAGTCTTGATGTTAGTATGTCAGCTATGGTTCACCAGTCTTGATGTTAGTATGTCAGCTATGGTTCACCAGTCTTGATGTTAGTATGTCAGCTATGAGTCACCAGTCTTGATGTTAGTATGTCAGCTATGGTTCACCAGTCTTGATGTTAGTATGTCAGCTATGAGTCACCAGTCTTGATGTTAGTATGTCAGCTATGGTTCACCAGTCCTGATGTTAGTATGTCAGCTATGGTTCACCAGTCCAGATGTTAGTATGTCAGCTATGGTTCACCAGTCTTGATGTTAGTATGTCAGCTATGGTTCACCAGTCTTGATGTTAGTATGTCAGCTATGAGTCACTAGTCTTGATGTTAGTATATAAGCTATGTTTCACCAGTCTTGATGTTAGTATGTCAGCTATTGTTCACTAGTCTTGATGTTAGTATTTCAGCTATGAGTTACCAGGCTTGATGTTAGTATGTCAGCTATGGTTCACCAATCTTGATGTTAGTATGTCAGCTATGAGTCACTGACTACCAAATGGGACAGCATCTTCATTCCTTATTACCTCCCTTTATTACCATTTTTTAGATTGGAGATGGTAAGAGAGCAGCTGGGCAAGGCAGACCACAGTGGCCTCAGAAATCTGTGTCACTACTGTTGAGATGTGGTATCAGTGGGATTGATTGATGCAGGCTTGGATAGCAGATGTGGTGGGCAGGTAGGTCAAGGTTGTTAGTGGTTTTGATATGTCACTTTTCTGTTCATTAGATTCATGTACTACTACTACTACTACTACTACTAAGTACTTCTTCTAACTAATACTACTACTTCTACTACTAACTAATACTACTACAGCTACTAATACTACTACTAATACTACAACTAACTAATACTACTACTACTACTAACTACTACTATTACTACTACTACTAACTAATAATACCACTAACACTACTACTACTACAACTACTACTACTACAACTAACTACTACTACTACATAATACTACTACTACTACTATACTACTACTACTACTACTACTACTATACTACTAACTAATACTACTACAGCTACTAATATTACTACTACTACTACTAACTAATACTACTACTAACTACTACTATACTAACTAATACTATACTACTACTACAACTACTACTACTACTACTACTACTACTAACTACTACTACTACTACTAACTACTACTACTACTACTAACTACTACTACTACTACTAATACTACTACTAACTACTACTACTACTAACTACTACTACTACTACTATTACTACTACTACTATTACTACTACTACTACTAATACTTCTACTCATCATCATCATCATCATGTGCTGTGCCGACTGGCATTGGCTATTATCCTTCTCCAGAGTACCCGATCCTTCATGCAGGCCATCAGTTCAGTTGGTGATCTCCTCTCACACCATCCCGTCAGACTGTGCAGTATCATTTCTCTTGGTCTTCCTCTTGATCTTCTTCCTTCTATTTTTCCTGTTGTTATAATATTTTCAATGCCCCCTCTTCTCATTGCGTGTCCTGTGAAAGTACATTGTCTCTCTCTTATCTTTTTGACAAGGTTTTTTTGTGTCTCCAGCTCTTCTCATACATTCTTCATTAGTTATTTTTGCTGTCCAGGGGATTCGCAACATTCTTCTAATAAACCACATTTCTGCTGCTTCCAATGATTTTTGTGCAGACTTGCATATTGTCCATGATTCACTTCCATATAACAAGATAGGTTCAGTATAGCATTTTAGGACTCGTTTTCTAACATTCATTGATAAAGATGTGTTAGCTAATATGTTTCTCATTCTCTGAAATGCAGTCTTTGCTTGGCCTATTATACTTGTACTACTACTTCTCAATCAGCATTTGTACACAGCTTACAGGTCTAGTCTGATGAAGGAGCCAAGCCTAGGATTTGTTGCTAGCTTGAGTGCTATAAAATATGTGAGGCACATTCAACAGATTATCAGTTCAAGATATATTTATCAGTGTCATAGTTTTGAAAATTGTATTTGTGATATTGAATTTGGTCATTCTGAATTATTTATTTGCAAATGATCATTTTTGTCATGTCAAAATGAAGATGCAACACATCCCAGAATAGATTATTTTTATGGCCTACTAACATACACCGATGGTCAGCTAATGTGCATTTAGGGAGCAACTAGCATAGACAGAAGTACAGCTGACATACATTAAAGATACAGTATATGGTAGTTTTTCAAGTTGAAAGTTGATGGTTTAAATATGGCTGGAGGCACACCAGTCACCCAGGCTGTAGAAATGTGTACCTGGCTTGATCTAGAGGCAGGGAAGAAAGGTGTTATGCTGACCACATCACCCTGACAGGTCAAGAAAAATATGGGCACTAACATCATGCCTCCATGGCACAACAGGATTACTTTACTTTTTTTACAGCTTATGTCAAGGACCAGTTACAGTATGTATGAAATAGATGTGACTTTAATAGCCTAGGAGATGCCTGACTAACATAGAGGTACTTGCTTCATCATTATGTGACTACAGTAGCCTAGAAGATGCTTGACCAACATAGAAGTACTTGCTTCATCGTTATGTGACTACAGTGGCATAAGAGATGCCTGGCTAACATAGAAGTACTTCCTTCATCATTATGTGACTTCATTAGCCTAGGACAGTGTTTCCCAATTGGTGGTATACGGACCAGGAGTCCATGACAAAATCTCAATGTTTTTGTTTTTTTTTCCACTGTGGAATGTTTAACATCTGATGTTTCGGCAAATCCTGCATGGATGAAGGAACATTTTTCACATTTAAAAATATAATTACATTATTGTCAGTTTGAAAATTCACCAAGTCTGTACTGTGTATTTTTTTTAGCATAGTGTAGTGTTTATTCATTAAAGGTTACCCACATTTTCTTTAAAAAACAAATTCTTTTGCATTGAAATGACATAGCTACCACAAAGATATGAAACTTTTCCAAAGTATTGGCGTCCGTGGCCTGAATTTTGATCACACTAGACTTTGTTGTATTTGTTTGTCTTGTTTTACAAAGAGAACTGTGAGTCAGCATAAAACTGGTGTCATCAGTTGCTGAATGCTGAAAGGAGATCAGAGATTTGTCTGGAGTTCAGTAATGATGATGATGATGATGATGATGATGATAATGATGATAACTAAATAGGTAATGTTTTTTTCTTCTTATCACCCACAAACAGCAGTCTCATTGGCTATCCGTCATGGTGGCTACAGTGGTGGTGTCATCCGACTTGCTGCCATAATCAAAGATGGGATTTAAGTATTTATCCTTACCAGAGATTAGATTTCAAAGTTCTGTGAAGACAGTTAGGAATTATTCTTCTTTATATTCATGTTTCTGTGTTTATATTCAGAATTCATAATTGCTGCACTGCCTGTGCCAGTGAATATCACACAAAATGTTCATCGATGGTCCTTCACATCAGTCCTTGATGATGAGCCACCCAGTGAGAGCACCATTTCAGGAACTACAACAGTTCAAATGTGAAAATAGTCAGCGTTGCTCATGGTGTGAACTTCATAGCTAAGGCGCCAAGCCAAATCAGGACACACAAAGTCCATCGCAGTTTACCATTGGCCAAATAGACATAAGTAAGAACCATCAACACTGTCCATACGAAGTTCACAGCTCACAGTGGTGCCATAGCTCTAAACTTAGTAACTTGACACACAGAACCAACCTCCTTCTTGAAAGCAGTGACAACACTGTTGCTTATTTGACACATTTGTGTTTCTATTCGCATCACACTCAATCGAACAGCAGAGACACCGCAGGATATAAGCACTTCCAACAGGCAGTGCAGAAATACAGCTCTGTATCAGATATCATAAAAATATTATCAAATATGCATAGAGGGAACAGCTGCTGAAGAAGTAAACTGATTTGCATATCTCGGCAGCTACATAGACCAGGATGGTGACACCAGAAAGGAAGTTAAAATTCGAATTGCAAAAGCATCATTGACCTTCAAGATTCTTGAGAACATATGCCATTCAAAAATTTATATTCACAAAAACCAGGTTAAGATTATTCAATTCAAATGTAATATCCACCCTCATTTATGCATGTGAAAGCTGGAAAACAGCTAAAGAAATAGACAAGAAATTAGACTCTTTTGAAGAGAAATGCTTAAGGAAAATAGTCGGTATACAGTGGAACGAATTCAAGAACAACGCAGAGATAAGACGGATAAGCAAACAACAACCTGTCTCATGGGTGATCAGAAAAAGAAAATGGACATATGTTGGTCACATGATGAGAAGAAACAATCAGGGAATCCCAAAACAAGCTATCAAGTGGAACACAACAGAAAAAAAAAAAAAAAGAGGTCGACTACGTGAAACTCTAAAGGGGACATAAAAACAGCATTGTGTAGGTTAAAGTTCACTGTTGGTGAAAGTTAAGAAGTGAGTAGACTGCCAGATAACACCTGTGACACACAAACACTCTTTGTTATCATTCATTATGACTGTCGTGTTTTAACAACAAATGATGTGATACTATTTTTAGCATTTACAACAATTTAAACAGCTATCACATCATAATGTTAATATCAGCCTGGATGAAAGCTTTGATAAATTGACAGATACCATAGGACCATTTTGTGTATATTTTGTTGTTTTTTTTTTATGGGTGACATAAACATATGATTATTGTATGAATTATTTATACACAAATATAACCACCTTGATTCATGTTACATTCTTTACACATACCTCATAGCCATAACTTATAATTTTTGCATAAATTTATCAAGAATATATATGTGGGTGTCTGAGCGGCGAAGTGTTTAGTGCACTGGCCTCTCATGGCGAAGTTCATAAGTTCGAATGCGGCCAGAGGCACCCCAGTCACCCAGCTGTAGAAATGGGTACCCGACTTCTTCCGGAGTTGGGAAAGGAAAGGCAGCCGGGCGTGATACTGACAATATCCCCCTATA
>WNKJ01000509.1:0-23182 GCA_009760885.1 Achatina immaculata | reverse complement strand
TTGTTAATTTCAAGTCCTATTTTGCTAGCCAGTGAAGACAGGATATCTGTTTTTTCTTACACGGAATCCACATTGTTACTGATAAGAGTTATGTCATCAGCAAAATCAAGATCTTCTAGTTGGGTCCCATGTACCCATTCAATACCTGTGTTACCTGTGCAGCATTTTGTCATTCTGAAGTCTATTGTAATTCCAAAATTTTATATATATATATATATATATATATATATATATATATATATATATATATATATATATATATATATATATATATATATATATATATCTTACTTATATGGAGATGATGCAGATGATGATGAGAAAGACGATTTCTATCACCAATTACAAAACATCATCAACAAAGTCCTTAAACACGACATCCTAATTCCTATGGGGGACTTCAACGCTAAGGTAGGGAAAGATAACACAGATGTCGATAAAGTAATGGGGAAATAAGAAACTGACATGGTAAGTCAGAACGGAGAAAGATTCATTGGTGTATTTCTAACAGAGGGCATGGTCATTGGAATCTCAATATTTCCACACAAAGAGATACATAAAACAACATGGATAACTCCAGATGATAGAACTAAAAATCAAATAGATCGTTTTTGTATTAGAAAGCAATACAGAACATCTCTGCTAGATGTAAGAGCATATATGGGTGCAGATGTCAACAGTGATCACAATCTGTGTATAGGGAAAATAAAACTAAAACTGAAAAGCCAATACAAGAAATCAATACACAGAACGATAAACAGACACAGCCTACAAGAAGAGGATAGTAACAGTAATTTCAATCATGAATTTGCCAATCATTCCACAACACTCAGTGAAGTAGAGGATATAGATATAGATGAATTATAGAATTCTTACAGCACATCTATAATCACAGCAGCAAAAGCAAGCCCTGGACTGAGAAAACCAAATAGAAAAGCATGGATATCATAAAACACATGGAAGTAGATACATGAAAGACGAGCAGCCAAATTAGACATGCTGAATGTAAAGACAGATCTTAGAAAAGATCTGGCTAAAGTAACATACAAATAAACAGATAAGAAAGTAAAAAGTTCAGCTAGAAGGGACAAAAGAGAGTACATAGACAGTATTGAAAAAGAGGCAGAGAAAGCAGCAAGAACAGGAGACAGCAAAACTTTATATAACATACAAAAGAGGCTAACAGGTACTATTGCATCTAAAGAAAGACCAATCCTTAGTAAAACTGGAACACTATTAGCATCAAGTAAAGAGCAAAAGCAAAAATGGGCTAAACACTTCCAAGGAATATTTAATCTACCACACCCATAAGAAGTGACAACCATTAAAACCAATCTACCAGCCCCACAACAAAATGCCAACCTAGATGAAATTACATTGCATGAAATTGAAACTGTAGTGAAATTAATGGCTGACAACAAAACGGAAGGTGAAGATGAAATAACATCCGAAATGTTAAAGCTATCAATAGTGACAACATGAGACAAATACAGAGAATGTTTAATAAGATTTGGAAAGAAGAAAAGGTCCCTTATAAATGGAAAAAAGGAATCAGTGTAAAAATACCCAAAGTTGCAACCTTAGTGACTGTAATAATTGGAGAGGAGTAACCTTAATATCAGCTGTGCCAAAAGTATTTTGCAAGGTCATTTTGAATAGACTTAAAGATATAGTGGATACCGCAATGAACGAAGAACAAGCAGGATTTCGAAAAGGGCGAAGCTGTCTTGACTAGATCTTTACTTTAAACATAATACTTGAAGAACATATTGAAAAGCAGAAACCATTAATACTGAACTTCATAGACTTTAAAAGTGCATTTGATAACATACACATAGATTCATTGTGGAAAATTTTAGGTCTATATGGAAGACCATCTAAAATTGTCAATATCATTAAATTCTTCTACAATGGATATGTTTGTGCAATCAAAACAGAAGTGATGAGTGAATGGTTCCAGATTGAAACAGGTAGATAGAGGTGTATGGTGCAGGTTTACAAAGTGAGGGAGGGAGTGAGTAAATTGAGAAAAAACGAATAGAAAGTATGAGAATGTATACATGAAAACATACAACATCCGATATTTCGGCGTGAGCCTTTTTCGAGGATTACATATACAACGAGACAAAAACGAAGAACTGACCTGAATGTGGCCTGCTCCAGAAGTAAAAAGCAGAGACGTGTGTGTCTGAGAAGGAACACGCCGACCACACAAAGGATACCCGATAGAGCCAATCGTAAAGAAGAGGTGGAGAGAGAGGAGGAAAACAAGTGGTAGAAAGGGGTGTGGGGAAGGGCAATAGAAACATGATAGCCGCTGGAGAAGAAGGTGTCGGGGGGGGGGGGTGGAGGGAAAAGGTGAAGGGGAGAGATAATGAATGAAGAACATAAATATCTGCAAGGAGAAAATGTGAAACTGGTGAATAGGACAAGACCCTATAAATACCAATATGTTGCCAGAGAAGAAAAGAGGGTGGCGGTAGGGAGGGGTAGCTAGGAGGAAGAAAGTAGAGTAAAAGGGAAGTGGAAAATTAAATAAGTTACAGAAAGCTGAAGACACTGTTAATTCCACCTGGGTGGAGACAGCCAGTCTGGAAAATAAGGCGCTGTTCTAGGACCCTCCGCGATCGTACATCAGCAGAACAAGAGCGGATCGTACTAACAGAAATGCCTTGTTTTCCCCTGTGGTTGCTAAGGCAAAAATGTTTAGCCACAGGTGTCCAGGCCATCTTAGAAATATCATTGAAATGATGGCGAAATCAATCTCCGAAGAGTAACCCAATCTCACCTATGTACTTCAAACCGCAACTTTTGCACATAATAGCATAAATAACATTGCGTGAAGTACAAGTGAAACCCTCCTGTGAACGTGGACTTAGGGAAGAAGATCTGGCTAGCCTCGACAACAAACGGACAAGTGTTGCATCTACGACATCCGCAACGTCTGGTACCATAAAAAGTATCATCTGTCTTAAGATGACTGCGAATTAAAAGGTTCCTGAGGTTCTTGTCACGTCCGTAGGCTACCTGTGGAGGTTCCACAAAAGGTGCACGTGTATCAGGCTCGGTCTGGAGAAGATGGAGAAGATGGAGAAGGCGAAACAGTATGTTTTTAACTCCCGAGCTATGAGGGTGGTACGTGAGTACCAGTTTAACTCTGTCCGAGCTACAGTACGGTTTAGGAGTGAGGGCTTGTTGCCGCGATATATGGCTTATGCGGTTCCAAGATGACAAGAGAACATGTTCTGGACAGCCGCGTTGACGGAAGAAATCTAGCATTTTATGGCCTTGATCAGAATCCTCATTACACAAACGTCGCAACCTAATAAGCTGGGAAAAAGGAATAGAGTCCTTACACGATCTGGGATGGGAGGAAGAGTACAGGAGGTAGCAGATTGAAACAGGCGTGAAACAAGTATATATACTGTCTCATTTGCTTTTTGGAATTACAATAGAATTCATAATGAAATAATGCTGCAGAGGTAACTCAGGTAATGACTGGGTACACAGGACTCAACTAGAATATCTTGATTTTGCTGTTGACATAACTTTTATCTATAACGATGTGAATTCCATACAAGAAAAAAACAGATATCGAGTCTTCACTGGGTAGTAAAATAGGACTTGAAATTAGCAAGGACAAAACAAAAATAATGAAACTTCTCATTAATCAAAATGGAAAAATAAACGTAGAAGGACAGATATTCAAGAAATCAATCAGTTTGCATATGCATATGCAGGAAACTCTCTACCGTAGAGAGCGGAACAACAACACAACTCCTTCAGATCATCAGAGGAAGTACCCCCCTCAGACAAGTGTTTCGGCCCTTTAAACTCCTGACACTCTAGGGGGGGGGTGGGCCCCTCTGGGTCATGACTCCCAGAGGTCTTGTGAGTATACCTTCGCAGCTACATAGATCAAGATGGTGACACCAAAAATGAAGGTAGAATTAGAATTGCAAAAGCAGCATTAATCTTCAAGAATCTTGAGAACATATGGAATTCAAAAGTTAGAAGCACAAAAACCAAGTTAAGACTATTCAATTCAAATGCAATATCTACCCTAATTTATGCATGCGAAAGCTGAAAAAGAACTAAAGAAATGGACACAAATTAGACTCTCGAAAACAAATGCTTAAGGAAAATACTTGGCATCAAGTGGAACGAATTCAAGAACAATGTAGAGATAAGAAAGATGACTGAACAACAACCAGTCTCATGAATGGTCAGGAAAAGGAGATGGACATATGTCGGTCATGTGATGAGAAGAAACAGTCGGAGAATCCTAAAACAAGCTAACATATGGAACACAATAGACCGAAGAAAAAAGAGGCAGACCACATGAAACTCTCAAGAGGACATTGTTAAGGGAGGCTAAATTAATAGGCTTAAAATCCCTTGATGAAGTTGAACGATTCGCCGAAAAAAAATTGGCGAACTACCTTGCGAGCCCTATGTGACGTTTTACGGCACGGGAAGGATATAAGATATAAGATATATCTTACATCCTTCCTGTGCCGCTAAAAGTCATATAGCGGCCGCATGATAGTTCGCCAAGATTTCCTGTCTTCAAGGGATGTTATGCCAAATGAACTGGGCTTACTTAGCACTTCATCTTTAAACTTTAACGTGGTCTGCCTCTTTTTCTTCAGCCTGTTGTTTTCCACTTGATAGCTTGTTCTGGGATTCTCTGATTGTTTCTTCTCACCACATGACCGACATATGTCAGTCTTCTTTTCCTGATCACCCATGAGACAGGTTGTTGTTTGCTCACTTGTCTTTTCATTGTTCTTTTTTCTTTCCACTTTAAACCTATACTTTTCTTTGGCAGTTGTTTTCGAAAGAGTCTAATTTCAGACCATTTCTTTAGTTGTTTTCCAGCTTTCAAGTGCATAAATGTGGGAGGATATTACATTTGAACTGAATAGTATTTTATTATTTTTTTGTGTTTATAACTTTTGAATGCCACATTTTCTCAAGATTTTTGAAGGTGACTCCTGCTTTTACAATTCTAATTCTAACTTCCTTTTTTGTGTCACCATTCTGGTCTATGTAGCTGCCGAAATATGCAAAATGGTTTACTTCTTCAGCAGTTGTTCCTTATAATTATATTTTTCCTTCATAGTTAATGGGAACTTTCATTATTTTTGTTTTATCCTCGTTAATTTCAAGTCATATTTTACTAGCTATTGAAGACAGGGTATCTGTTTATTCTTGCATGGAATTCACACTGTTTCTGATAAGAGTTATGTCATCAGCAAAATCAGGATCTTCCAATTGGGTCTCATGTACTCAGTCAATGTCCATTTTAACTGTGCAGCATTTTTTTCATTATGAAGTCTATTGCACTTCCAAAAAGAATGGAGATAATATACATCCTTGTTTCACTATGTTCTTTAAGTAGTATTCTTTGATTAAAGACCTGATCGAGACAGTTTCTCCTTTTTCGAAATCCTGCTTGTTCTTCTCTCAGTGCAGCATCCATTATATCTTGATTTCTATTCAGAATACGAGTAAATTTGCAGAATACTTTTGACACAGCTGATAGTAAGGTTACTCCTGTCCAGTTATTGCAGTCGTTGAGGTTGCCTTTTTTGTATTTTAACAATGATTCCTTTTTTTCCATTTAGAAGGGACTTTTCCTTCTTTCCTAGCTTTATTAAACATTCTCTGTACTTGTTTCATGTTGTCACAGTTAATAGCTTTTAACAATTCGGGTGTTATTTCATCTTCACCTGCAGCTTTGCTACTAGCCATTAGATTCACTGCTGTTTCAATTTCATGCAATGTAATTTCATTTAAGTTGTCATTTAGTTGTGGGAAATGTAAGTCAGTTTCAAGATCTATCATATATATATATACATATTACGAATCTTTTGTGCAGAATCTGTCAGTTTACAAAGGTTTATTTATTAACGACCTAAATATTACTCGGGCATTTTGATAAAGAAATGCATGCTTTTGCATCCATGTCTTTAAATATGTCAAAGTGACATGTCATTTCCGGCCAGGCATCACTGCGTGTAATCTCCATGCAAATAGTTAAACAGGGATTTGAAAGTTTGAAATAAGCCATATTCTAATTTACTCATTCTTGTAGTAAGAAATCTCAGATTGCAAGCGACATTCACCGACGTTTGTTTACGCTTGTAAATATCCTATTCGTGTGCAGTTGTATGAGTCTGTTTGAAAATTATAGCCAATACAATCAACTTAATTTATATTTATATATTCTTTAAGCAATGCCTCAGTACGTCCGTTAATATTAGTTTTTTTGTTGTCTATGGCCATCTCTGACATGTGCAGCCTCATATTTTAGCAGTGTTATATTGTATGGGTTAATCCATTGTTTGGAAATACAGAACTACCTGTGGCATATCTTTCTATTCAGTATCTCACTCTTATTGGCTAGAATGACCTGTCTTATCACAGTCTACATCACGGCAGAGAGATGTTTGTGTATAGCTTTCCCCTTACATATCAAACAGATGATTACACCTAGAAGAACTACAATGGTAATCATCTCAATCTAGTCCCTAACTTAGATATCAGTTCTTCCTGTGGCTTGCACGTCTCCTGCAGATATTTGAACAGAACCTTTGTTGTCCTGATAACAATGCCTGGGACAGAAATTGCCCAAGTAGTTAATTATATCACGCATGCAGTTTTTAATGCCATTTCTTTCTGTTTTGTACTGACCTTCATTTTCTTACGTAAACCAGGACAGGGAAGCGCATGGCCTTGACAGATAAATATCAGATAAACTGTTTAGAGATTAAAAGGAAATAATCATTGCAATAATGGACTGACGGAAATAATACCATGGAAGTTGACGCACCACAGAGACAAAAAAGAGGATAAAAGAGGGGAACAACAAACTTATAGATAGATAGTGATATAGAGAGATAGACATGGAGACAGACAGATAAAGATACTCAGAGAGGGGTGGTTAACAGTCAGTGTATAGATACTTGTTTTAGTCCGTTTATAGAAACTTGTTTTAGTCAGTGTATAGACATTTGTTTTAGTCAGTGCATAGATACATGCTTTAGTCTTTGTGTAGATAGTTGTTTTAGTAAGAGTATAGATACTTGTTTTAGTCCGTGTGTCGAAACTTGATTTAATCAGCGTATAGATACTTGTTTTAGTCAGGGTAGAGATATTTGTCTTAGTCAAGGTAGAGATTCTTTTTTTAGTCATTGTGCAGATACTTGTTTTAGTCAGTGTGCATAAACGTGTTTTAGTCAGTGCATAGGTACTTGTTTTAGTCAGTGTATAGATACTTGTTTTGGTCAGTGTATAAATACTTGTTTTGGTCAGTGTGTTGATACTTGTTTTTAGTCAGAGTATAGATACTTGTTCTAATCAGAGTATAGATACTTAGTCAGTGCATAGATACTTGTTTTAGTCATTGTGTAGATACTTGTTTTAGTCAGAGTATATATACCTGTTTTAGTCCGTGTACAGATGCTTGTTTTAGACAAGGTATAGATATTTGTTTTAGTCAGAGTAGAGATACTTCTTTTAGTCAGGGTATAGATACTTGATTTAGTCACTGCATGGATACTTGTTTTAGTCAGGGTAGAGATACTTGTTTTAGTCAGTGTATACGTACTTGTTTTAGTCAGTGTATAGATGCTTGTTTTAGTCAGTGTAGAGATTCTTGTATTAATAAGGGCACAGATACTTTTTTAATGAGATGTGTCCTTGCAACAATAAAGAAATAAACATCAGCAAAGATCCCACAACTAAACCCCAAAGTACTCAGTGGAAGTCATCAATATCATCAAACGGCAAAAAATTTCGTCTTCGAATGTCGAAAGTGAAGACAATGCTGGTGTGCTTCTAGGAGAGCAACGGAGTTATTCACAAAGAATTTATTCCAGAATGACAGACTGTCACTGCTAAAGTTTATTTAAGTATTATGAAACGCCTATTGAAAAGGATTCTCCGAGTCCGACTCTAGTATTCAACAATTGGCAGTTTTTCCCTTCTTCATGATAATGCACCAGCTCACCGGGCGGTAGTTGTACAGGAATTTTTTACCTCATAACAACTGTATGTTCTTAACCATCCACCCTATTCCCCAGTTTTGTCTCCCTGAGATTATTTTCTATTCCCAAAATTAAAGTTACCATTGAAAGGATGCTTCTTTGACGATACTGATGACATCCAAAGGGCAGTAACATCGAGTTTAATGACCATACCAACAGAAGAACTGCAGAGGTCGTTACAGTGTTTGGTAGATCGTGCCACCCGCTGTATCAATGTACAAGGGTTGACTAAAATATAGGTTTTATCTTCAACTGTTGTTTATTTTATTTTTTTATGGAATTAGTCTCATTACTTAATTGTCGACTTTGTATAAATGACTGTTTGTGAGTTGCATGCAATAACCAACCCTTTCTTGTATATAATCAGGACAGATTATCAGCCACTCCTGTAGTGAAAATCCAGCATTTTCGTGTTGCCTGTGATTCCATTCCAGCACGATTTGATAAGCCTCTGTGAAAGGAAAACTAGAATTCATGCTTTTCCTCATTTCTTTATCAGTGAATCTTTACCACGTATTTAATCTCAAAGACCATAATTTGTTCAATGGAAACCAGACTAAATAATTACAGCGACAGTCAAAATATGGAAAACATGAAATATACAGAATAGACAATGTTTGCTTTTGCGATGCACGTATTTGAAATCGTTAGCTTATGTTGTTTATTATTCCAGCTCGCTGTGTAGCAACGCTGTGTTTGTGGTCGGAGAACTACCGATCCACTTTTTTTTAGGTCCAGTTGATAACCGGTGCTATACCTCGTGAGATGTTTACTAAAATTACGTCATGTATCACAGTGTACATCGCGGCCGAAAGATTTCTTTCCATTTGGTGTCCATTACGAATCAAACACATTATTACACCAAATATAGCAACAGGAATCATAATCTGCTTATATTGCTGTATGCGTTTCCGTTATTTTGCACTCATCGTTTGGAGTGGAAATTCATTCCTGCTCTCAACAGAACTCTTCTGGGTTTAGTAGTTACAAGATGTAGCACGATTCGTGCAAGTTTCATTATGAACAGCTTACTAGGAGTTTTGATCTTCGTGGCAGTTGTTATACTAACTCTGATATTATGAACAGCTTACTAGGAGTTTTGATCTTCGTGGCAGTTGTTATACTAACTCTGATATTATGAACAGCTTACTAGGAGTTTTGATCTTCGTGGCAGTTGTTATACTAACTCTGATATTGACAATAAAACTTGAACAGAAAACTCGTGGCGTAACGTGGCAAACATTCACCAGGAAGAGTCTCAATCTCTGTCTAAGCGAGATAAATCAACAATGATAATGACTTTCTTATTGCAGCTATATTCATTATTTGTTCCATCCACTTTACTATCGATAGCAACATTTCATGAAGCAGAATTAAATATGGGCGGCATACACTATGAAATACCTGTTATTTTATGATCGTGCGCACTTGTTTCTGAAAACATCAACTCTAACGTAAACATTTTATTGTACTTAAACATGAGCACACATTTCAGACTTTCCGCTAAAGAACTATTCTTTTTTAGAGTAATAAAATGTTCTGTACTTAGAGTGAAAATACACGTATATAATTCTCAGTGACAATTTAGTTTTCGGACACAGAATAAACTTTTTAAAAAATAAACTGGCTGGTTCCTGATTATCAACTGTATCTTTTATTCTTTATTGTAGATAGCTTCTCAGTAAAGTGACATTTCAGTACGTTTTCTTCCGTGAAAATTATGTAGCCAACAAACGTAGAATACAATGTATTTATTAAGATACCTACGTATAATGCGGATTATTCTGCGTATAGAATATGAAGGATTGAAGAAGATTCCATGCCAGTCAGTGGCAGACATGCCACATTAATCTGGATAGCTAAAAAATGAGTGTAATAATAATAAAACATTATAATTCTGAAACATTTTTGTTTTTCTTAATTAATACTGTGTATAGGTTGTCCAGTTAGTATGATACTAGAAAATGCTTGCTGCTTGAAACTCTCTCAGCATTTTTAGCAGATTGGATGAGTCAGACGAATGTTCTCATCTAAATGGGCATAAGAGATTTGGGGTCTTAACTCTTTTCTGCTACAGCATGAATGTCAGTTGGAACTTTGAGTGTTTTGATTCTGAGAACAGCTAAACAGTGAATGTCAGTTGGAACTTTGAGTGTTTTGATTCTGAGAACAGTTAAACAGTGAATGTCAGTTGGAACTTCGAGTGTTTTGATTCTGAGAACAGTTAAACAGCGTGAATAATTCGATCTGTATGTAAGAGAATGTCAGGAGAACACAGAGAGAACCGACGTCTGAAGCCACAAATATGTTGGTATCTTTTCAATTTGTCGCCTGACGATTCTATTATTGTCCTTTTGGTTCTTGTAAAAATACAGAGATTATAGCAATAAAACTAGCCACGTGCAATTTCTTTTGAATTATCAGCAAATACAAAAATCTAAGATCAGATTTACACTATAGCCTATCATGTAGGCAACGAACTTGCAGCAAATACAGTACGCGTGGAAATGCAGTCAGTAAAATAGCACAGAACGACTGTCACGACTTTGTGGGCGATACACGCGTGGATAGTGGGTGTACGAAGCTTCATCGTCCATATGATTTGGTAGTTGTTTTCCGGGGGGGGGGGGATATATATTGAAACATTGGCTTGCATCAGATTAGATAGGAGGAACATGATCGGCGATTTATTGCCATTGCTGTGCTTATATTATTGTGCGTGTTTAGTAGATTCTGCGGAGCCCACCTCATGTGGTGTAGATGATGTAGTTGTGAACTAACCTGTGATGGAGGGTTTTTGGGTTTACGTATCGATATACAAATTCTCTATATGATATCAATGTGATTTGTCGGTATATTGGATGGGCAACATGTATGATTCGTGTATGCATTTCACGTAGACTGATCGTGTGATGCAGAAGTAAAGTTATCATATGATACTATGCTTAATTACCATGCATTGCATTGATGTTGCCCATACAACCGCTTTCTATTATTGACGACTGCTTGAATTATTTTGCATAGCATTGATCTTGTTCATCCAATCGTTCGTCCATTATGATGACACCCGTTCTGATGCCATGTTGATTGCCAATGTCAGCTGTATATGCTGTTGTGACATGTAGAATGTTGTGTCCTTAATTTTAGACTTGGTGGATCCTACTACATGTCAATACATTATTCTATTGATTGAATGCTTGAGGATTTCTGCATATATTATAGGGAGGAGGGGAGAGCCTGGGTTGGCGGTCATGCTGGGGGAGCTAGACTGGCCTCGAGTGCGGTAGCACAGTGTCAAGGGAAGGTTGGTCTGTGACCATCCCGAGAAAATATTCCTCCCACCAGCTTTACCGTAAACTTACACCACACAAGTTTTACAATTTGATGATACAAAGAAAGAACAAACAAAAAACACAAACGCATTCCAAGAAGAAGAATTTTGCTCATAAATCAGGTTAGTTATTTCATATATCCTGATAATGTATTAATTTATAGTCATGTTATTTCAACGTTAATATTGTTTTTATAGAGTAACACCATCTTTACCACTTACGTGGGCAAGAAATATAAAGAAAGGAAAGCGAGAACGTGAAAAGAGAAAACGTGTGAGGAAAGGAAGAAGGAGAGAAAGTGAGAGAAAGAGTGAGATGAGGAGAAAAGATAGAAGAAAAAAATGTCATCCCTGTATAGGTTGCCTTGTAGTGATGCTGGCTTCAGCTCGTGATAGACAAATAAGAGGCGTGTAATTTTAGTTGTAGGTAAGAATGATAAAAAGAATGGGGATACTTTAAAATCAGGTTACAAGGAAAACAACAAAAATAAGTAGGATTACATTTATGATGACAGCGCACAGAAGCTGCAGGATAAGTGGTAACTGTTTCATAAATAGACAATCATGTGTCCAAAAGTAATTATAAGGACTAGGATTTGACCCACATGTTTATGTTATCAGAATTAGGACACGAGCTTAAAAAGAGAAGAATGTTTTTCCCATCAGCAATGGGAGCTAGGAAAAACGGCCCGAGAACGTACTACATGGAATAAGTTGATACAAGTAATACCAGTTTGAGAACATTAACTCCAGCGTCAATATTTTCTTGTACTTCAAAATGAGTACAAAGTACAGACAGATATTTAGGGAACTATTTTCTCTGTGTGTAAATGGAAGCCAGAAAAGTAAGAGTGAGTACAGAAAAAAAAGATATAGACATGCCGTGACTCTGAATACTAGTGTCTGTTATTTCTCTCTGTGGCATAACAATCACAGAATGTACTCCTTTACACCACATAGACGCCTTCTTTCAGTGTTTCTATTATTCTTATTTCCTTTCTTTCTCACGTGTTAAATTAATTCGGTCCCAGATACGAACTTTACTGTTGTCTCAGGAGCTCTTATCTATAACCTTTCACTAAGAGGAGTAGATGTGAGACACAGCTGAAAGCTGACTGTAGCGTGTAGATCTGCACTTCTCTAACCTACGGACAACACTCACTGCTAACCTATTACCAGAGCATGAACTGTTATATCCGGTACAAGACTTGTTCAGTAAATCCTGTTTTTGCTAATGTCCTCATTCAACTTTCATGATTATTTAGTGAGAAATATGTTATTCCCCGTGCTTGTTTTCTGTGTTCTCTATGTTTTCCTGTATGTTTTCATGTATAGTCAGAAAAAGTGGTAGTCTATTTTTACTAAATAAATGATATTGCTCTCTATTATAGTTTCTCAATATTGTTTCGGTTACGTATGTGATATTTGGTGTTCTTCAATATCATGCAGGTAACCTATGCGTCTCCTTCTAGTCCTCAGCTCTAGGGAAGAGGCAGACGTTTACCTGCACATACTTGTATAGCACACGACCATACATGACACATCAATTTAAATGACACGCCAGCATACATTACACACCAACTTACGTGACACAAAAACATGCATGATGCACCAACATGCAGATGTATTCCACATGTCTTCATGACAACATTCAGCCAAGTCCAGAGCACGTGAAGTGACTTCCTCTAGTGTCTCTTCAAAGTATTCCGAGTCATCTATAAGAAAACTCACCAAGAATTGTAAACTCATTTCTAAAGACGTTTAGTTTACATTGCTTGCTTCCCTCACGAACATTGAAATTTCCACTGAACCAAGTAATCCGCGCCTTTTGCGTGATTCGAAATAAACCTGAAGGGAAGCCCTAGAATTCTCAGAATGACAGGTGAAGGAAGACCTGAGGGCCCTAGAATTCTCAGAATGACAGGTGAGGGAAGAAATGAGTGTCTTGCTCGGACTGTAATGAAGACAGTGATGTAGGCAGGCCTGGCCAAAGCTTTGTTTTCCAGCCTCTGGTACTTAAACCCATTCTCTACGTCAGATCCAGCATGCAACGCTGGCTGACTAGGCGGGCTTTGAGACAGTTCCACAGAGACACTCCGAAAATGGGATGAGGGATCCGATGAGTGCCTCATCGATATCCATTCCCCACCATCTATGGTTTGCTGACTCTGTTTTGTTTACATCATTTTGGTAGCCATTTTTGTAAAGACCCATGTGCTTGTCACGTCCAGGATTCATTGGTTTCACATCAGATTTTCCTCATACCCGCCGGTGATCTCCATGTCCCCATCCATCCACCAACCTGACATTACATTTTACAAAAATAACAATTACAATTAGTGTTGATCATATCCTCCCTGTCTCACAAAGACTATGTTAAGATAAATGTGTTCTTAACACATTTGTTCCCAGGGAGACAATACATATTAAACTTTACAACCTTCTGTCCTAAAAAGGACACTAACTAGCAAAAACTACATTGTGACCTAAACACACATGTGTGCTAACAAGGACAATCAACGACAAAACGTACATGAGGTACCAAGTCCTGATAAAACACACATGACCTGTGTCTGTCACATTCAGACGAAAAACTAAAACTCATTCCTACCTCCCGCCATTCAGATCCACGTGACTGAGTTCTCAGCCGGAACATGGAGATATTTCTTTCCCAGCTAGCATAAACAGGTTTATAACTGTTTGACCACAACAGCAGGGTTTCTTACAAAAAATATGTAACAGAATAACATTCTCTTACAAAGCGACAAATACAGGATATGCTTGTAACTAAGTGTGAATATAGTAATCACATTCTAGCAGAATCAAAGAAATAATCCGAGACAACTTCTAGTAAACAAAGGACATTATTGTTCTCCTGCTTGTTCAAATGCTGTTATGCGAAATTGCTTTCAATATGACTTGATATTCCAGTTCTTTTTGGTGGATAAAGGGAAAACTCATTATTTTATAACTATTTTGATTTTTAACTTGCACCGGATTTACAAGTTTTCGTTTTTTTTTCTCTTGTGCCTGATTGTGAGATAAGTGTGGCCAGAAAATTGTTTTTGTTTCACCTACTATCTGTCTCCGTAGACAATGTCGATGATGGAGGAGGAGTTTGGTGATGTCAGATTCTTTCGAAGATCACTGCAAGCCTGATGTCGTGTTTAACGGTGTCTTATCTTATCTGTTGCAGTGCATGCAGTATGGTTGTGTGGTCAGCGGTCAGTCAGTTTAAGCGCTTACTGATGATTGTTTGTTCTGTTCTATGACTAATAAACATCCTCACATCTTGAGTTGTCTTTTCTGTATCTCTATTCAGAAGGTTGGCATCTAATAATGTTATAGTGATAAGTTAAACAGGTTTGTTCAGGAAGTTGAATGACGCAGATATGTTTTTTTTTCAATGAAATCTTTGCAATAACTGACGTTATGATAAGGTGATACCTTAGCTTGAATTCACAATACACATTTTAAACCATTTACAAATTTCTGTTTATCATCACACAATACTCCCCTGGGAACAACTGTGTTAAGAGCACACTTATCTTAACATTGTGTTTGTGAGACAGGGAACATAGATCTGTTTGCTTAAAAACTCTGACCTACCTCTGTAGCCCAGAAACTTGTAGCAATCAACACTAATTGTAATTGTAATTGTAATTGTTATTTTTGCAAAATGTAATGTCAGGTTGGTGGACGGATGGGGACACGGAGATCTCTGGCGGGGATGAGGGAAGTCTGGTGTGAAACCAGTGAATCCAGGACGTGACAAGCCTATGGGTCTTTACAACAATGGCTATCAGAATGATGTAAACAAAACAGAGCCAGTAGACTATAGGTGGCGGGGAATGGATATCGTTGAAGCACTCATCAGGTTCCTCATCTCAGAGTCAGAGTGTCTTTGTGGAAATGTCTTAAACCATCTGACATGGAGAAGGGGCTTAAGTACAGCCACCAGAGCCTGGAAAACAAAGTTTTGGCCAGGCCAGCCACACTGTCTTCATGGCAGTCCGAGCAAGACCACAGTCTGCCCTAGCAAGGAAAGGTGCTGAAGTCGGAGTTACCCAGCCAAAAGGCGCATCGCAAAAATCAGGGTAACACGCATTATCGCTAATGAAATGTCTATATCTACAGTTTTCAAACATGGTGCTCGCCCTGTGAAGACTAACCAGGCAGGTGCAGTGCCGGGCCCCCTGCCTCGAAAGGGTCCACCCAATGCTACTGGAGGTCCTCTCAGTTCGTCTTGTGGAGTCAGGAGACATGAGAGTAGAGCTACTGGCCAAAAAATACAACAGAAGAAAACAGCCAAAAAGCAAGAACTTAAAATAATGCAGTGGAATGCTGAGGGTGTCAGCAGTGTTAGAGATGGCTATAGCAAAAAGGTTGAACTAGAGAACATACTTTTTGCAGAGCAGGTAAGTATATGCTGCATACAGGAGACACACCTAACCAAAGATGCCGCCTTTAAAATCAGAGGCTACCAGTGTTTTAGATCAGACCGACAGGACAGAAGAAAAGGAGGAGTACTCACACTTGTTAAGAATAACATCAGCGCATGTCAGGTGGGAGTGTACATGGAAGGAGCCGAATACCAGATGATCCATCTAAAAAGTAGTAATACAGATTTCCACCTCCTTAACTATTACTGTCATAATGACCGCCCACTTGCTTTAGGAACAATCCCACACAAAGAGAGACTGATGGTCTGTGGTGATTTTAACAGTCATTCCCAGAGCTGGGGCTATGACCACATAGACAAGAGAGGAGAGGAAGTTGAGAGCTGGCAGGATGATAATGGACTTCTCCTGATCAACCAGCCAATGGATGCCCCAACATTTTACTCAAGGGCTTGGCATACAAAATCAACACCAGATCTGGCATTCCACTCTCCAGATCTGAAGTGGAACATTACACGTGAAGTTGGAAAACAACTTGGAGGTAGCGACCATCGACCAGTCTTCCTGACAATAGAAAATGAACTCCTTAACACCAGTAACCCTCTCCCCAGATGGAACTATAAAAAAGCAAACTGGACAATGTACAGACATCGTACAGGCATCCTGGTGGGACAGCTGTCCATAGAAGGTAAGGATATTAACAGCATAGTGAAAGAGTTCAATGCTTGTATCCTTCAGGCCGCTCGTGAAACCATTCCCAGAGGAGCTCGCAGGGACTATAAACCATACTGGTCTAGTGAGCTGGGAAAACTCCACGATGACGTGGAAGCAGCTCGAAAGCAAGCAGAAAATAGACCATGCCAAGAACACCACAATAATTACCAACATTCTAAGGCCAAATTTCAGAGAGCAAAGCTGCAAGCCAGACGGGAAAGTTGGAGAGAGAAAACAGAGTTCCTAAACTTTGAAAAGGATGGAAGGAAACTGTGGAAACTAATCAAACAGTTAAATGATGAGAGTACTGGAAGAAGTACAAAGATTACACTAATAGAGGATGGGAAAACTCTTACAGGTAAGCAGGTAGCAGATCACTTTGCTCGCATGTTTGCACAGGACTGCAACATTGATATCCATCCAGAGAAGGAGCGTACAGTGCGCATCGAGCCACAGAAAGAGGAGGAACAAGTCAGAAAAGTGGAGGTCATGGATGCACCAATCACACGTAGTGAGTTAGACCTCATTCATTCCTTTGCATGTCCCTTGCGGAACTTTGTCTCCCAAACAGCACTCCTGTAGGCCTCTCGGTTGTGAGCAAGATGGCCTGCTGCTGCTGCATCCATTTCCAGATCATCAACGATGTCTTGCAGCCATCTTCGTTTCGGTCTTTCTCTTTTTCTTTTTCCCATTATGTATCCTTCCAATACGGTCTTCTCTAAATTATCATGACGTTTAATGTGGCCAAAATATTTAAGTTTTCTCTCTTTAATCCTCTTTACTAGCCAGCCTTCTTCAATATTAAGCTCTTGTAGTATAGATATATTTGTTCTTTTTTGTGTCCACGATATTTGGAGAACTCTTCTATAGCATTTACATTCAAAGGCATTTATGTGCTTCTCTGCTGTTTTGTTAAGTGTCCAGGTCTCACAGGCATATGTTGCGATGGGAAAGATGCATGCCCTTAAAAATCTTATTTTTGTGGTTCTGTCTGCTCCTCTCCACAGATTCTTTATTTGTTTTACTTTCTGAAGAGCAATAGATGTCCTCCTTTTAATTTCCCTCATTGTATCTCCAGTTAGACCTAGCAGTTAGTAAACTGAAACCAAGGAAATCACCAGGACCAGATGGAGTGTCCAATGAAATGATCAAGAACCTGGGAATGGCAGCAATGGGAAAGCTGTTGGATATTTTCAATATGTGCTGGAGCACAGGTAAGTTACCTCAAATCTGGAAGGAAGCAAGCATGGTACCACTGCTAAAACCAGGGAAAAACAGTGATACTGCCTCCAGCTACAGGCCAATCAGTCTCACTAGCTGCCTATGCAAAACGATGGAACGCATCATTGACCTGAGGCTAAAATGGTACCTAGAAAGTGAAAACCTTCTCGTTCCACATCAAGCAGGATTTAGGCAGTACTACAGTACGGAAGATCAAGTGACCTATCTCTCTCAAGAGATTGAGGATGCATTCCAAGAGAAAAACCTTGTACTAGCAGCGTGGATAGACCTGAAGAAAGCCTTTGATAAAGTATGGAAAAAAGGTCTGTTGTGGAAACTAAGAACTGCAATGTGAATGGAAGACTGTACACCTGGATAAAGTCCTATTTACACAATAGAAGAGCTAGAGTAGTTATGGATGGACACAAAAGCCAGAAAGTAATTCTGCGACACGGTATACCACAAGGAGGAGTCCTTTCGCCTACACTATTCCTTGTATTCATTGATGACCTGGTCAAGGAACTTCCCTGTGGAATCAAAGCAGCACTGTATGCAGATGATCTGGTCATGTGGTGTACAGATGAATATGCGACAGTTGCTACACAGAGACTCCAAAGAGCAGCAGACATCTTGACATCATGGACAAACAAATGGTGTGTAAGTATCAACACAGAGAAATCAAGCACCACTCTGTTCACCCTCTCATCTAAACAGAAAGCAGGTAAGATCTTTGTAAATGAAATACCTTAAGGATGGACAACCAACCCACTTACTTAGGAGTGACTCTTGACTCAAAACTGACTTGGAAGCAACACATCAACAGTGCAGAAGCAAAAGCCAGAAGAAAACTAGCCATATTAAGAAAATTGAGTGGGACTACATGGGGAGCTAGTGAAAGAATCCTCAAGAATGTATATCAGCAAAGTATTCTACCACATTTAGAATATGGCTCAACATCTTGGTGCACAGCATCAAACACTACGCTGCATAATCTAGACAAGGTTCAAAATCAGTCACTACGGATTATCACAGGTGCCATGAGGTCCACACCAATAGTAGAAATGCAGAAAATAGTTGGTGTTCAAGCGCTAAAGGAACGTAGAGACACAAAGGTCATGACCATGGGAGAAAAATTCCTTAGCTCTGTAAGCCATCCCCTGAAGGAGAGATTCAATAACCTGGCATTAGGACGGCTTAAAAGAAGCAGCTTCATTCATCAGGCCAAGCGTATGCGTAAGCTGATACCTGACCTTCCAACTGTAGTCACTCCATTATCATCTGTACCAGAGCATACACCATGGAAAGATTATACACAAATAACTATTCAGACTGAAGTGAAAGGTGTGCAGAATGGTGAGATGCAGAGCAGTCATGTAAGATCAACAGCCACACTTAATGTTCTAGATGACAAATATCCATGTGACACCTGGATACGTGTGTATACAGATGGATCTGCACATAATGCCATAAAGAATGGAGGGGCAGGAGCATATATTGAATATCCAAACAACACCATTGACAAGATTTCCATACCCACTAGTAAATACTGCAACAACTTTGATGCAGAAGTTAGGGCAATTATTGCTGCAGTTGAAAAACTATCAGACTCCAGAATTGATACATGTCCTGTAGTAATTCTCACAGATGCAAGATCAGTACTGGAGGCTCTTCAGTGCAACAAACTACCAGACCTTAAGGATGCCTTGTCAAAAATTGGCTTACAACATGGAGTCACTTTGCAATTGATTCCCTCCCACTGTGGGATACCAGGCAATGAGAAAGCTGACCATCTGGCCAAAGAGGGCACTGAAATGGAGCAACCAGACATACCAGTCACCTATAATCAGAAGAAAAGCATGATAAAAACCTACAGGAAGCTACAAACACCACCACATGATGACTATCACATGCTAAACAGAAAGGAACAAGTCACCATTTTCCGTCTCCGAACAGGACACAGCCGACTCCGAAGTCATATGTATACAAAGTTTAAGGTTGGTACTACTAATCTATGTACATGTGCCCAGGTGCTCCAAACCGTGGAACATATCCTCCAGAACTGCATCAACTACGAGACACTGAGAAATAATTACTGGCCCAGTGAAACCACTAAAGAAGATAAGCTCTACGGTTCCATACATGAGTTACACAAAACAGTGAAATTTATCCAAGAGACAGGACTGCAGATTTAGACAGACAATGCGAACGAAGAAGAAGAAGAAGATCACACAATACCATTTTAAATACTATTTTTCCGTATTGTAACAAACAATAAATAAATAATAAAGGTGTTATACACGGATAACTTTAACAGCTGTAGTATAACACAGACTTATTATATTTAGTCAGTAAAATTTACCAGGGCAACGTATAGTTACAATTTTATTACATTTGGTAGTGGCCAAACATTAAATGTGGCCATAGAATGAGTTCAACTGATAATAAGAAAATTCAGAGCTACATCCATGTCACTAATAAAATAACATTGATTCATAAAGTCTGACACACACAAAAAAAAGCAAAGGAAAATGATGCTCTAAAGTCCGCCATTCATGATGTCAAAATTGAACAATTTCAGAGAGGAAAATAAGAAAGAAAGAAGAAAATTACTTCGAATAACCATTCTTAAACAATTTCAGTGCACTACTCTCATCAATAACGCTACAGTTTCCTTACACTCTCCATTATTTTTAAAATATGTCTCATTATCGTTTTCTATCACTATTTTAAAATAAATATGAACGAAGTGTCACCTTGATACAGATTTATGCAGTTTATATTAGAAACTTAAAATCTTAATATCTGATAGATGCATGTATCATGGTTTTCTAAATGGGCGTCTCTGGTGAAAAAAAAAACAAAACTCTGAAACAGAATTCTCAAACAAGAAACTACATAGTGTAAAAGTACTGTATGTGTCAGATCTTGGCATAGAATGTGAGCAATTTTTGCACAGAAAATCACACAATCATGCGTGTCAAAAAATAAAATCGAAAAGACAAAGTTATCAATTGAGTGTTTGAGTTCGACGAAAAAAAAACGTTCAAACATTTATGTTATTATGTTATTATATTAATGAACAAAGAGTCATTTTTTTCTTAACAACTCTGTAATATCAGCAAACATATTTTTTTTTTCATTGTAAGTTAAGTTTAACAATTTCTCTAAATTTATAACGATACATTTTAGTAAAACAATAATTTATAAAATGTAACATCTTCTAAGAAAATAGAGTTAGATTCGGATTTTTCCCCTAAATCGCCAGGAAATTCATACATAATTTAAAATTTAAGAGAAATAAAAATAGGAAACTAAAACTGTGCACTTGACCTCAGAAACTCAGATAAAAGAAAGCGTATTTCTCTTGCTAACAGAAACAGGAATATTCACTGAGAACACAAAAAAAAATCATTGTAGTAAGTTTAGCTAACAGTAAATCTTAACAACAGTTGCAACACAAGAGTAAGTTCTGTCAAATATCTCAGACATGACAACTTTAAGTAACACGAATATTTATTTGTCAGTAACTATAGATGTTGTCAGAATAGAAGACACCATAGTCAGCACTAGTCAACGGATGACAAGTAAATTAGTGATCAATGTCATTCTCTGTGGTTTTGTCAGTTTCTTTGGAATCATAGCAAACATAATCAACTTGATCGTGTTTTATAGACAAGGTCTGAACTCAACTATCAACATTAGCTTTTTCTCTTTGGCCGTATCTGACCTTTGCACTTTGATAATGCAACAGTTGTACATACTTTATATAAATCCTTTATTTGAAAAGTCAGGTTTACCTATTATGTACCGGGAACTACAGTTTCTTACGGCCGCTGTACCTAGAGAAGTTTTTGCTAGAATCACGTGTTTCATTACCGTATATATCATGGCCGAGAGATGTCTTTGTATAACTTTTCCATTACATGTTAAGCAGGTTATCACCCCAAGAAAGACAACTGCTACTATATTATTAATATACATTTTGATTTGTGTATGTACTCTCCCTTTGTATTTTACATCCTATTACGACTGGAAGTTCTATCCGGCCGAGAACAGAACGCTTATCGGTATTATATTTACTAAAGATAAAGACCCAGCTTATGCAGCAGTTTTCTTTATTGCCGTCCTTTATACAGTGCTCTCCTTTCTAGTGATCGTTTTACTTACTTTAATCCTTGTAAGAAAACTAGGACAGAAAAGTAAGTGGCTTAATACAGCAAATGTCTGTCAGGAGAAGTCAGAATCTCTGTCTAATAGAGATAGAAAGACTATGAGAATGGTTGTTCTCGTTGCTGCTATTTTAATCGTGTGTTACTTCCCACAAGTAATTTTATTTGTTACCACAGTTTTTGAGCCAAAGTTCAGTATTGTGGGATTATATTCCAACCTGTACTATTTTGTATGGGCATTCGCCACTTTATTTCAGAACATCAACTCAAGCGTCAATATTTTCTTATATCTAAAAATGAGTACAAAATATAGAAAGTCGTTTATGACACTCTTTTCTCTCAGCGGTACCGCAAGTAGTAAGTAAATGTTATAATTTGTGTAGTTTACTTTGTAATGCAGTAAAGACTTTGCTTTCTAGATGGGAACAACGTATTCACGTAACTACATCAATAAAAGGGTTTTTTGCTTTATGAAGTAACTGAATGAGTCGTTGAATTTTTATTATTTTACTTTTTTTCTTGTACTGCTTAAAAAAATAAAAAGGTAAAATTCCCGTGTCCTCGCCATTAAGGCATGTTGGGGGGGGGGGGGGGGGGTACGGTGTTAGGCCCGTGCTATCTATGACCTTTGGCACATGAAAGTATGATGAGGTCAGTATCATGCCTGGCCGCTTTACCTTTCCAGATTTATCTGGTGCCCATTTTTAGAGGCTGGGTCAACCCCGGGGACTTTTTGGCGTGTACCAGAAAAGGTCCCATTGCTAGGACTGAACCTGGTACCACCTGATTAGCACCCCGAGCTTTACATCAAGATCTATCTCAAAGATACTCACTTTACTTTGTATTCGGCATCTACAAACCTATTGTACAATAGTGACACATAGTGTGTGTCACCATCAAAATGAGCTGAGCTGTTTTATATGAGGCTCTAATTCAATTTTCAGAATAAGTATACAAGTGTACATATTGTCTCAGCAAAATATAAGGCTGCTGCGATTTACAGATGACAGCATCATCACCATGCACAGCTTTCATGGTAAGCTTTCAGAGAATGTCATCTCTAAGAGACTAACGTTGGAATTAGACCGTGGCAGATAACTTTCAGGCCATCGACCCTGCAGTCACACAACAAGCAACGCATCCATACTGGCATACGATGTGTATGAAACCCAAGGACAGTTGTTGCACTGGATCTGGAGGATGCATATAACATAACTGACTACACAACACTTATCTTATATCTTATATCCTTCCCGTGCCGTTAGACGTCACATAGGGCTCGCAAAGTAGTTC
>WNKJ01000502.1:0-11067 GCA_009760885.1 Achatina immaculata | reverse complement strand
CTCTCTCTCTCTCTCTCTGAACCTTAAGTGCCCAGGGCACATGGGGCTTCCGCAAGGGTTTTCCACAAATGCCTGTCCTTTGCCTTTTTTTCTGCTCTTGCCCAGCTGAGCCCTCTATTGCTCAACATCCTCTCTGTTGCTCTTTTCCATGTCTCTTTTGGTCTGCCCTTACTTCTGTTCCCCTGTGGTGTCCATCTTAGAGCAATTTTTGATAGTGCGTTGTTTCTGATTCAGAGCACATGTCCCAACCATCGCCATCGTCTTTCCTCAATAATTGCTGTCAGCGGGTTCATCTGCATTTCTACCAACAAGATGTTATTTCTTATGGTGTTTAGCCAAAAGTTTTCTAATTCTTCGTAACATTCAGTCTGGAAAGAATTCAGCTTGTTTTCTATGTTTGAGCTGATTTTCCAGCATCCACTTCCATAGAGTTTTACACTTAGAACATTACTCTTAAATATCCTGATTTTCGTCTTCATGCTTAGTTTTTTTTTCTAGAATTCCATATAGCCTGCAGCATTGTAAAAGCTTGGTTTGCACTTTAAAGAAAAAAAATATATTTTATTTCCATTTTTCCTTTCTACCGAAATTTTCATCAAAGTTTGTTCTGGCAAATCACGGTAGTTAATTCAGGAGTTAAAGAAATAATGAAAATAATCATTTCAAATGTTGTTTTATATTATTATTCAGCAGTGAATGGTGCGGTCGCCTACAAATCACCGAGAAGTTAGCTACAGTCAGAAACTTCAAGAGATGTACCCTCGTCGCTCTATCTGTGGAAGTCAAGACGTTATCCTGCCTATAAAGAAGATGAGAATCGTGGCTATCACGTTCTTGCTTAGAGCTGTCACTTTAGTTCCTGGACTTTATATCTTTAGACTGGAACTCGGGTTCTACCTTCAGCGGAAAATTATTTTAGTGGGTATAATCCAGACTGAAAGCAGCGCAGAACATGGTTTACCTTCTCCGTTTGCTGACAATTACCAGGCGACAATGATGGTTATTGTCTTAGTGTGGATGTAAAGTCTGACTAGAAACTCATCTACATCTGAATGGTAGAGATATATTGAATTTTATTTTTTTCAATAAATAAAAAGTGAAAATAGTTTTGTATTTATGTTTTACATCACACCTTAACACTTTCTTGCATATGAATGATTTTATATCGGTGTAACGTATTTCGTAGCCAAGTACCTTCACTTTGTTTACCCACTGTAATATGATCTAGGAGAAGATGAAAAAATAGCTAGTACAGATATGGTGAATGTTTAAACCATAAATATGTTCTAGGAGAAGATGAAGAGATAGCTAGTACAGATATGGTGAATGTTTAAACCATAAATATGTTCTAAGAGAAGATGAAGAGATAGCTAGTACAGATATAGTGAATGCTTAAACCATAAATATGTTCTAAGAGAAGATGAAGAGATAGCTAGTACAGATATGGTGAATGTTTAAACCATAAATATGTTCTAAGAGAAGATGAAAAGATAGCTGGTACAGATATGGTGAATGTTTAAACCATAAATATGTTCTAAGAGAAGATGAAAAGATAGCTGGTACAGATATGGTGAATGTTTAAATCATAAATATGTTCTAAGAGAAGATGAAGAGATAGCTAGTACAGATATAGTGAATGTTTAAACCATAAATATGTTCTAAGAGAAGATGAAGAGATAGCTAGTACAGATATAAAAAAGGTAACCCTCTCATGCCTTAGAGGCACATGGAGATATGGTGTTAGTGCCCATATTTTCCTTGACCTGTCAGCACATTAGAGGGTGATATGGTCAGTATCACGCCTGGCTGCCTTTCCTTCCCCAACTCCAGAAGAAGTCGGGTACCCATTTCTACAGCTGGGTGACTGGGGTGCCGCCGGCCGGATTCGAACCCCCGACCTTCGCCATGAGAGACCAGTGCACTAACCACTTCGCCACTCAGACACACTAGGACAGATATAGTGAATGTTTAAACCATAAATATGTTCTAAGAGAAGATGAAGAGATAGCTAGTACAGATATGGTGAATGTTTAAACCATAAATATGTACTAAGAGAAGATGAAGAGATAGCTAGTACAGATATAGTGAATGTTTAAACCATAAATATGTACTAAGAGAAGATGAGGAGATAGCTAGTACTGATATAGTGAATGTTTAAACCATAAATATGTACTAAGAGAAGATGAGGAGATAGCTAGTACTGATATGGTAAATGTTTAAACCATAAATATGTACTAAGAGAAGATGAGGAGATAGCTAGTACTGATATGGTAAATGTTTAAACCATAAATATGTACTAAGAGAAGATGAAGAGATAGCTAGTACAGATATGGTGAATGTTTAAACCATAAATATGTACTAAGAGAAGATGAAGAGATAGCTAGTACAGATATGGTAAATGTTTAAACCATAAATATGTACTAAGAGAAGATGAAGAGATAGCTAGTACAGATATGGTGAATGTTTAAACCATAAAAACCTCTGCTGTCTTTTCTTCAGCCATATTCTCTCTATTGAAAAAAAACCTCAAATAAAACAATCAATCACGTTAATTTTAATTTATTTGATTATCATTTACTCTTAAATATTTGATTATCAACTGCTCTTCACTTATTTGCTTATCAGTTAATCTTAATTTATTTGTTTATCAGTTATTCTTAAATTACTTGCTCATCAGTTAATCTTAAATTATTTGCTTATCAGTCAATCGTATCTTATTAGCTTATCAGTTAATCTTAACTTATTTGCTATTCATTTAATCTGAACTTATTTGCTTATCAGTTAATCTTAACATATTTGCTTTACAGTTAATCTTAACATATTTGCTTAGCAGTTAATCTTAACATATTTGCTTAGCAGTTAATCTTAACTTATTTGCTTATCATTTAATCTGAACTTATTTGCTTATCAGTTAATCTTAACATATTTGCTTATCAGTTAATCTTAACTTATTTGCTTATCATTTAATCTGAACTTATTTGCTTATCAGTTAATCTTAACATATTTGCTTATCAGTTAATCTTAACATATTTGCTTATCAGTTAATCTTAACATATTTGCTTATCAGTTAATCTTAACATATTTGCTATCAGTTAATCTTAACATATTTGCTTATCAGTTAATCTTAACATATTTGCTTATCAGTTAATCTTAACATATTTGCTATCAGTTAATCTTAACATATTTGCTTATCAGTTAATCTTAACATATTTGCTTATCAGGTAATCTTAACATATTTGCTATCAGTTAATCTTAACATATTTGCTTATCAGTTAATCTTAACATATTTGCTTATCAGTTAATCTTAACATATTTGCTTATCAGTACCAGCATTATTATGTGACGAGGTTTTGGTTTTGACATGTGCCAGCACAACTGAAGACTCTGTCCACTTGGCCAAGTCGATCGACTTTCCCTCAAAACATTTTTAGATTTAAAATAGAAACGAAAATGAAGAGTAACCAGTTGAATTCCATTTTCGGCCTTTGATTTTTTTACTTTAACGAATTACTCGTCAGCTTTCTCACGTCGGGGTAATAGTAAGATAGTGAAGACAACAAATGTTTCTCTGACTTTGGTACCGGCGCCAGATCTTCCCTGAAACAGTTGCCACACTTTGTTCATATACATGGGGCACTAAACAGTTGCCACTTTGTTCACATACATGAGGCACTAAACAGTTGCCACACTTTGTTCACATACATGAGGCACTAAACAGTTGCCACTTTGTTCACATACATGAGGCACTAAACAGTTGCCACACTTTGTTCACATGCATGGGGCACTAAACAGTTGCCACTTTGTTCACATACATGAGGCACTAAACAGTTGCCACACTTTGTTCACATACATGGGGCACTAAACAGTTGCCACACTGTGTTCACAGACATGGGGCACTAAACAGTTGCCACACTGTGTTCACATACATGGGGCACTAAATAGTTGTACTAAGAGAAGATGAAGAGATAGCTAGTACAGATATGGTAAATGTTTAAACCATAAATATGTACTAAGAGAAGATGAAGAGATAGCTAGTACAGATATGGTGAATGTTTAAACCATAAATATGTACTAAGAGAAGATGAAGAGATAGCTAGTACAGATATGGTAAATGTTTAAACCATAAATATGTACTAAGAGAAGATGAAGAGATAGCTAGTACAGATATAGTGAATGTTTAAACCATAAATATGTACTAAGAGAAGATGAAGAGATAGCTAGTACAGATATGGTAAATGTTTAAACCATAAATATGTACTAAGAGAAGATGAAGAGATAGCTAGTACAGATATGGTAAATGTTTAAACCATAAATATGTACTAAGAGAAGATGAAGAGATAGCTAGTACAGATATGGTAAATGTTTAAACCATAAATATGTACTAAGAGAAGATGAAGAGATAGCTAGTACAGATATAGTGAATGTTTAAACCATAAATATGTACTAAGAGAAGATGAAGAGATAGCTAGTACAGATATGGTGAATGTTTAAACCATAAATATGTACTAAGAGAAGATGAAGAGATAGCTAGTACAGATATAGTGAATGTTTAAACCATAAATATGTACTAAGAGAAGATAAAGAGATAGCTAGTACAGATATGGTGAATGTTTAAACCATAAAAACCTCTACTGTCTTTTCTTCAGCCATATTCTCTCTATTGAAAAAAACCCTCAAATAAAACAATCAATCACGTTAATTTTAATTTATTTGATTATCAGTTAATCTGAACTTATTTGCTTATCAGTTAATCTTAACATATTGCTTATCAGTTAATCTTAACATATTTGCTTATCAGTTAATCTTAACATATTTGCTTATCAGTTAATCTTAACATATTTGCTTAGCAGTTAATCTTAACATATTTGCTTATCAGTTAATCTTAACATATTTGCTTATCAGTTAATCTTAACATATTTGCTTATCAGTTAATCTTAACTTATTTGCTTATCATTTAATCTGAACTTATTTGCTTATCAGTTAATCTTAACATATTTGCTTATCAGTTAATCTTAACATATTTGCTTATCAGTTAATCTTAACTTATTTTCTTATCAGTTAATCTTAACATATTTGCTTATCAGTTAATCTTAACATATTTGCTTATCAGTTAATCTTAACATATTTGCTTATCAGTACCAGCATTATTATGTGACGAGGTTTTGGTTTTGACATGTGCCAGCACAACTGAAGACTCTGTCCACTTGGCCAAGTCGATCGACTTTCCCTCAAAACATTTTTAGATTTAAAATAGAAACGAAAATGAAGAGTAACCAGTTGAATTCCAATTTCGGCCTTTGATTTTTTTACTTTAACGAATTCCTCGTCAGCTTTCTCACGTCGGGGTAATAGTAAGATAGTGAAGACAACAAATGTTTCTCTGACTTTGGTACCGGCGCCAGATCTTCCCTGAAACAGTTGCCACACTTTGTTCATATACATGGGGCACTAAACAGTTGCCACTTTCTTCGCATACATGAGTCACTAAACAGTTGCCACACTTTGTTCACATACATGAGGCACTAAACAGTTGCCACTTTGTTCACATGCATGGGGCACTAAACAGTTGCCACTTTGTTCACATACATGGGGCACTAAACAGTTGCCACACTGTGTTCACATACATGAGGCACTAAACAGTTGCCACACTTTGTTCACATACATGAGGCACTAAATAGTTGCCACACTTTGTTCACATACATGGGGCACTAAACAGTTGCCACACTGTGTTCACATACATGGGGCACTAAACAGTTGCCACACTTTGTTCACATACATGAGGCACTAAACAGTTGCCACACTTTGTTCACATACATGAGGCACTAAACAGTTGCCACACTTTGTTCACATACATGAGGCACTAAACAGTTGCCACACTTTGTTCACATACATGAGGCACTAAACTGGAGACTTATGACTTGACAGTGGAGAAGGACTTACGTTGAACAATGAAGATTATTATTTTCTTCATCTTTCAGCTGATTAAGTTCCATTGCCTTCAGTCTTCAGCCACGGTTACAGCTTGTCTAGATGGATAACTCAAATATGAAGGTGGAAACAAGTTCTTGCAAACAGAGGACAACATCATGGAAAAACACAGAGCTAAGGCTACAAGCAAACATTTATAACTGTGCATGTTTACAACTCTGTTATATAATTCTCGTGGGTCAACGTAATATTTTTTTAAAATTAAGTTTCCATTGATGTGTCTTGGTACAAAAGAACATCACGTGACAAGGAAAACTAATTGTACTAGAAGTACATCAGCCAGCACAGCCTGCATCTATGAGCAAGCAATCCTCAAGCAGACAGTTAAAATGAATGAAGCAGATAGCAAGATTCGGTGACAGCAGAATACACAAGCAACAAGTAAATGAGAAAGATAGTTAGAGACAAGGACCACGATGTAGATCTAAACTAAGATACCTAAATAATTGTAAACAATGAGAGGTCTTCCGGACTGAGAAAAACTGATGCGAGCTTAGGTCACATGACAAGCTACTTTTATAATGAAGCTTCATCAGTTAGGTAGGACATTAGAGCCAGACATGAAAGGAAATAGCGCATGTTTAATGAGACTCGATCTTGCGTCATAAAAATTATTTACAATTACAGACATACCCGCTCTTTCGCCACTTACGGGAGAGCACTGCTGAAAAGAAAAATCGACGACAATAGATGTATATTTGTATATATTATACATCTATTGTATCTAATGTATTAGGTAAGGTAAGTAGGTAAAGCTAGTCTCATGGAAAACGCCGTAGCGGATGAAACGTTAGAGACCTCATTATGCTGGGCCATCAGTGTATGAGATAGGGTGGTCAGTTCCTTTCCTCGCTGTCTTTCCTTCCAAGATTTTCTCTGCTACCCATTTAACGATGCTGGTCGACCTCGGGGCTGTATTGGTAGGAAAAAAAATCCCGCTCAGCTGGGGATTCAAACCCTCGACCATTTGAGTGCTCTAACCGCTACGCTAGCCGGTCTGTAATGTAACATAAATAACTAACTACTGTACATAACCATTGCGAATGCTGGCTACATTTAAATAAATAGAAATAAAGGAAAGTATTGTGTACGAAACAAAATCTTACCCTAACAAGTATCTGTCCTTTGTAACACGTGGCCGATGAATATTTACGCTATGTACAGTATAGATGATGAATATTTACGCTATGTACAGTATAGATGATGAATATTTACGCTATGTACAGTATAGATGATGAATATTTTTTCACACACACACACGCACACATACATATATGTACATACTTTTTATATGCATAACAGAAACAGACAACGACATAGTTGCTTGGACAACAGTAAGAGATGGACTCCGACAACTACCCTAAGCAGACAAGAATGTGGAGATGCACTGCAACCAACTTACGTGGGGAGACAGCACGAAATGATGCATGATGATGACAGTAAAGATGTTGAATATTTACACTATAATAGTAGAGATGTTGAACATTTACACTATAACAGTACATATGCTGAATATTTACACTATAACAGTATATATATTGAATATTTACACTATAACAGTACATATATTGGATATTTACACTATAACAGTATATATATTGAATATTTACACTATAACAGTACATATATTGGATATTTACACTATACCATTACAGTTGTTGAATATTTAAACAGTACAGATATTGAATATTTACACTATAAAAGTACAGATATTGAATATTTACACTATAAAAGTACAGATATTGCATGTTTACAACTCTGTTATATAATTCTCGTGGGTCAACGTAATATTTTTTTTTAAAATTAAGTTTCCATTGATGTGTATTGGTACAAAAGAACATCACGTGACAAGGAAAACTAATTGTACTAAAAGTACATCAGCCAGCACAGCCTGCATCTATGAGCAAGCAATCCTCAAGTAGACAGTTAAAATGAATGAAGCAGATAGCAAGATTCGGTGACAGCAGAATACACAAGCAACAAGTAAATGAGAAAGATAGTTAGAGACAAGGACCACGATGTAGATCTAAACTAAGATACCTAAATAACTGTAAACAATGAGAGGTCTTCCGGACTGAGAAAAACTGATGCGAGCTTAGGTCACATGACAAGCTACTTTTATAAGGAAGCTTCATCAGTTAGGTAGGACATTAGAGCCAGACATGAAAGGAAATAGCGCATGTTTAATGAGACTCGATCTTGCGTCACAAAAATTATTTACAATTACAGACATACCCGCTCTTTCGCCACTTACGGGAGAGCACTGCTGAAAAGAAAAATCGACGACAATAGATGTATATTTGTATATATTATACATCTATTGTATCTAATGTATTAGGTAAGGTAAGTAGGTAAAGCTAGTCTCATGGAAAACGCCATAGAGGATGAAACTTTAGAGACCTCATTATGCTGGGCCATCAGTGTATGAGATAGGGTGGTCAGTTCCTTTCCTCGCTGTCTTTCCTTCCCAGATTTTCTCTGCTACCCATTTAACGATGCTGGTCGACCTCGGGGCTGTATTGGTAGGAAAAAAAAATCCCGCTCAGCTGGGGATTCAAACCCTCGACCATTTGAGTGCTCTAACCGCTAAGCTAGCGGGTCTGTAATGTAACATAAATAACTAACTACTGTACATAACCATTGCGAATGCTGGCTAGATTTAAATAAATAGAAATAAAGGAAAGTATTGTGTACGAAACAAAATCTTACCCTAACAAGTATCTG
This sequence comes from Achatina immaculata, assembly GCA_009760885.1. Classification (NCBI taxonomy): domain Eukaryota; kingdom Metazoa; phylum Mollusca; class Gastropoda; order Stylommatophora; family Achatinidae; genus Lissachatina; species Lissachatina immaculata. Next base: position 2,355 of record WNKJ01000502.1, on the reverse strand, counting down.
TCCTTTGTAACACGTGGCCGATGAATATTTACGCTATGTACAGTATAGATGATGAATATTTACGCTATGTACAGTATAGATGATGAATATTTACGCTATGTACAGTATAGATGATGAATATTTTTTCACACACACACACGCACACATACATATATGTACATACTTTTTATATGCATAACAGAAACAGACAACGACATAGTTGCTTGGACAACAGTAAGAGATGGACTCCGACAACTACCCTAAGCAGACAAGAATGTGGAGATGCACTGCAACCAACTTACGTGGGGAGACAGCACGAAATGATGCATGATGATGACAGTAAAGATGTTGAATATTTACACTATAATAGTAGAGATGTTGAACATTTACACTGTAACAGTACATATGCTGAATATTTACACTATAACAGTATATATATTGAATATTTACACTATAACAGTACATATATTGGATATTTACACTATACCATTACAGTTGTTGAATATTTAAACAGTACAAATATTGAATATTTACACTATAAAAGTACAGATATTGAATATTTACACTATAAAAGCACAGATATTGAATATTTACACTATATACAGTACAGATGTTGAATATTTACACTATACCAGTACAGTTGTTGAATATTTACACTATAACAGTACAAATATTGAATATTTACACTATAAAAGTACATATATTGAATATTTACTCTATATACAGTACAGATGTTGAATATTTACACTATATACAGTACAGATGTTGTATATTTACTCTATATACAATACAGATAATGAATATTTACTCTATATACAGTACAGATGTTTTATATTTACACTATATACAGTACAGATGTTGTATATTTACTCTATATACAATACAGATAATGAATATTTACACTATATACAGTACAGATGTTTTATATTTACACTATATACAGTACAGATGTTGTATATTTACACCATATACAGTACAGATAATGAATATTTACACAATGTACAGCGCAGATGATAAATGAGCTGAAGTGTAGAGTGAGAAAGTGGAAGGATAAAAGCGCCGAGTCTCATCTTGGGAACTGTAACTCAGTATTAGTGTCCTACTTGGTGAATGTATGGAGCTCTACTAGCAGGGGCTAAGGCTGAAGTCCAGGACCCAGAACTTGAAGGATTATGGAGAGACGCTGCTATAGTTGTTTGTGGCCTGTACTTCTTGAAGGAAAAGAGCAAGGATGTTTGCCACAAAGAGACCTTCTTCCTTTCTATTAGAAGTTTTTGGTAATAGGTTACACTATTTTCTAGATTAATATTCACTTGAGAGAAGTTCTACCAAAGCTAGAATCCATCATTTTCAATATGCAACCATTTTCTCTACTGCGATTGCTTTATCAAATATTTTTGTCGTTATCTCCCTTGGGTTAGTATGTGTATTTTCATACTGAGACTCATGTTCGTTAAACAATCATCCCTGTTCTTCAAATACCAGCAGATTTTTGTCTGTTGAGGGCTGATCGTATGACTCCAGCAATTCAGTAACATTTCAGCTTCTACTTCCATCTTCATTTGAAATGACTTCTTCCAATGTCTCTTCAAAAACCATCTCAGTCATCTATAAGAGAAATCATCCAAAATTGTAAATTCTTTCATAAGGTTTTCAGTTTATTTTGCTTGCTCCCCTCAACATGTCTCCTTACTTATATAACTTATATACTGAAAATATAATGAGGAATATTAAAGAAGATGTAGACAAAGAATATTACGATGCCATAATAATTGGAGGTTATGAAATACCAGAAATTAGATATGCTGATGACACAGTGTTATTGTCCACAACACAAAAAGGAATGGAAAAACTAATTATGTCAAGCCGTAAGAATAGTGAAGAGCAAAATCTCTATCTTAATGCAAAGAAATTGATGACAACTGACAAAACAAATAAGGCACTTGAAATAAATATATCAGTGAGAAAAAATAGAAGAGGTGGAGAGGTTTAAATATATTTTGGATCATTACTAACTAATAATGGAGATACAATCAAAGAAATTAAAATGACAAATATCGCTCTTCATAAAGTAAAAAAACTAAAGAAGCTGTGGAGAGGAACAGGCAAAACTACAAAAATACTAATTTTAAGGGCATGCATCTGTCCCTATCCCAATATATGCCTGTTAGACCTGGACGTGTGGTACCCGGGATCTGCAAAGAATAGGACCACTGTACCCTACCACGCATGATCATAAAAGGCGACTAAGGAGGGTTCAGCATAGGGCCAGCAACCCTATCTGGTAAAAAAACTATCAGACTGCTACAGAAACGGAAGCAAGGGAAAAAACACTATGGAAGTGAATGCTGGAAAATCACCTCAACCATAGAAAAC
>WNKJ01000486.1:0-10278 GCA_009760885.1 Achatina immaculata | reverse complement strand
CATTTGCTTATCTCAGACAATGTTTTGTGAGCACAGAAAAGAAGCAGTGTAGAAATTTAGATCTGCAGTAGAACCTAGTTTAGCATGAAGTTTGGAGATATATTGTGCGTTTAATGGTTAGGACTAATCAAATATAATTGTTAATACTGTAAACCTGATGAAAGAGAGGCTGATGTAAAGAACAAAAAGACAGCAGTAGGGGTAGATAATGCCGTATACACAATGTTATAACAGATTTCTTCTGTACATCCTTTCATAAAATAAAATATAACTCCCACACGCCTGAGTTCTATGATAGATAAATGAATTTTCATTTATGCTATCCTTCAAGTGTGATAATACTGAGTTATATATGCCATTTTTTGTATGGAAGATCGATCATCCAGAAGCAAATAATGTCAGAGAAGAAGAGTCAGAAACAAAATAAACAGAATAATTTCAACATATAGAGAGAAAACAATTCTAACGAGTGGGAGTATGAGGACCAGTGAGACAGAATATTAAACAAGTGTTAATCTCTTTTTTTTTCTTTAATTAAATGCAATATTTGCTGCTTGCAGAAGAAAGCATGTGACAAAGACGGATTAAATGACAGACACGATAATAGCGGAAACAAAACAAACAAATAAAAATAAAAACAAAGGAAAATCTACGTTTAGCATGTAGCTAGAGACATTGATAAGTCTTTTATCTGATAGATGGATAGAGAGAAAGATATGACTAAAATAAAGTTGGGTTAATTCCATATTAAGTAAAGTTTAACAGATTATTAAATGAACATATTCTTAAAGATCATGGTTAGAAGCTCAGAAATTACACGTTACACTTTGTATCTAGCAACGATAACAAACTTTGTATCTAGCAACGATAATAAACTTAGCATCTAGCAACAATAACAAACTTTGTATCTAGCAACGATAACAAACTTTGTATCTAGCAACAATAACAAACTTTGTATCTAGCAACGATAACAAACTTTGTATCTAGCAACGATAACAAACTTTGTATCTAGCAACGATAACAAACTTTGTATCTAGCACTGATAACAAACTTTGTATCTAGCAACGATAACAAACTTTGTATCTAGCAACAATAACAAACTTTGTATCTAGCACTGATAACAAACTTTGTATCTAGCACTGATAACAAACTTTGTATCTAGCAACAATAACAAACTTTGTATCTAGCAACAATAACAAACCTTGTATCTAGCAACGATAACAAACTTTGTATCTAGCAACAATAACAAACTTTGTATCTAGCAACGATAACAAACTTTGTATCTAGCAACGATAACAAACTTTGTATCTAGCAACGATAACAAACTTTGCAGCTAGCACTGATAACAAACTTGTTTCTATCTTCTGCTCTTCTATGTGTAGAATGTAAACTTGTTGCTCATCTCTCTGTAAATTTCCACTATTGTCCACTGGATTAATGTTCTTTCTTATATTACTATTCTACGTTGTTTTGCGTCTGTTTTGTTACTCACTTCACAGACTTACTTGCTCTCAGGTTCATTCTCTCTCAGTGGAAGTAGTAATACAGAAGCAGCAACTTTACAGTTGAAATGATTTTAATGATGTACGGGTTGACGATGAGTCGATGAGCGATATGACGAGAACGACAAAGGCATCAACAAAATCCATGGACACAAGACTGGACATCTCCACGATATAATATATGTTCCCGGCAGACTACTGTCGCCATTAGAACAACCTAATACACTCTATTCTACATACATTTCACTAAACAAAAACAACAACATTTCTAACAGCCTAATCTACAGCCTAATCTACGTCTATCTCAGACGATACACAAAACACAACTGTCCCTCAGTCATATGATTTCTCTCTCACCTGACCTTTTTTTTATCACTCCCCATCCGTGACCCTCGTGCAACCCGAGACAAAGGAGATGGACTCTACTCACAAACAGCTGATTACTTTAGAAGATAACTCATTTTGTACAAATGTTCCAATTCTCAGATGAGTTATCTATTTTACATCCTAACATTCAATATACTGCTATAAGCAGACTAGATCACAGCAGTCGCTCACTTGGAAGATACATGATCAGTCAGAAGACTGCGTTCTTCAAATAATCCAGAAGTTCGTGAAGCGGTGGCGGACCTGCACTGAACGTGCTGGGCGCTACGGTGAAATCTGATAGAAAGTTTTCTGTCATATTTGTGCGTTGATTGAATTAATAAATAAGGTTACTTTTTGACTCATCATTGTGTGTGTGTGTTTTTTTTAAAATTCAGACACCTAAGGGATCAATCATGTCCTGGAGTCTCTGAATTCAAACTTTTTAAATAAATTAGACAATATAGAAACATTTGTATTTAGAGACGGAATCTAATATGATGATTAGTGAAAGTATGTAGGTGAGAACTTCCCTTTATTACAACAGTATTAGAAAATTACGCGGTATTTTATATTGTAGTAGAGAGGGTGTCAATGTTATGTAACATAAATATAATTTTATAGAGCGTTCTTTTCTCACACCCAAAAAAGAAATTGACAAATCATTAGTTTGTATGACAAAGAAGACCATTGTTCTGTTATAACTGTCATGGATACAACTAAAAAAAACTGTGCCTCTTTCATTTGTAACTGTTTTTTTTTCTGGATTATTACTTCTCTCTGTAAATTTATTCACCAAATTTTGCACAAACAAAAATAAAACAAAGTTTAATGTAAAAATCAACTAATTTCCATTCATTGTTTTATGAACTTAAAATTAGATCACGTGCTACTCTATACCTTCATGAGTTTCCAAAATGGGTCAATAAAACAGTTTGACAAAATGTAATGACTGCTGTTGTAACAGTGAAGTGTTCTACAAGTCACTTGACACATAAGAGTAGTGTCACAGCAATTATTATCTTTCTTGTATATCTTCTGTTACATCTATCTTTCACTACCTGTTGCCCTGCAGACTGACGTTGGCTGTCATACTTTTCCACAAATCTGCATTTCTGTAACATCGCTCAAAGAATTAAACTCATTGTATAATATTCTGTATGACAGTATACACAAGCGTGAGCTCTATATATTCTAAATGATATTATGACTGTCTCTTAGAGCTTGGTACAGCGAAAACAAACAAATAATAGTATATACATTTAAGCAATAAGTGATGAGTCTGGCATGTATTTGTCATTTATTATCATAAATATTTAGAACAGTGTTCACCTTTGTTCTCAGCACTGGGGATTTTTTCTTCTACCAGATCATCATAGAGTCACATTGTGGATAATGAATTTGTTAGATCTTATAGCTTGTCGTGACTTGAATATATTTTCAGTCTCCTTGTCTCGTCTCGTCTTCTCTTGTTCTGTTTTGTCTTCTTCTTCATATAAATATCAGTGTTGAGAGGAACATTATATCAATATTTGTAGGGCTCTCCGATGATTTACTTTATATAGCGGGATACTTAAGATTTCTGTAATTTCCTAACCCACAGTTTCCTCTGTTTCTTATATTTCTTAGCGTGGTTATTTACTATACTATACTTGTTGGTGGTAGTCGTTTCACGTGGTCAAACCATTTGACTTGTTGTTTCTGGATGAGGTGTAGGACTGATGTTACTGTAAACATTGGCCTGATTGTGCCTTTTATGATTTAGTCTGTTGTTACATTTAGTATTTTCATTAAACTTCTCATATCTGTCATTATGGTTTTTCTGTCAGTGTCCATGTTTGACATTGACCGCACAGATTTGTGAGGAAACGTCTCTCGTACAGTACCTTCTTTGTTTCAGTTGTGGTGTATTTATTTTTTAGTAAAAGTTGTTATTTGCCCAATGACCTGATTTGATTTTCTGCATTTCTTCTCATTTTCCACATTTCTATTTCTCGATGATGATACTCTACTATCTAGGCATTTAAAGAACTTCACTTGTTTTAAAAGTTAATTTTCCAGAAAAAAATTTTTTATAAATTTCGGTACGCTTTTCTTTTTCTCCACACTGAATTCATATATTTGTTTTTCGTTTTCATGACCTTGTTAAGATTTTCATGAATTATTGAAGGTCTTTATTTTACGAAGTGGCTAGAAGTGTTTGGTGGTCAGCTAAAAGTCCTTCACTTATACTCTTATGTTGGGAGTGATTTCTAAAGGCTGCTGTGGGTTTAGTGGCGTTGTTTCCAGAGTTGGGCTGTCGAGCAACTTAGTGGTGGAGATTTTTCTATACATACTCGCTTCTTTGCATAGCAACGATAACAAACTTTGTATCTAGCAACGATAACAAACTTTGTATCTAGCACTGATAACAAACTTTGTATCTAGCAACGATAACAAACTTTGCAGCTAGCACTGATAACAAACTTTGTATCTAGCACTGATAACAAACTTTGTATCTAGCAACGATAACAAACTTTGCAGCTAGCACTGATAACAAACTTTGTATCTAGCACTGATAACAAACTTTGTATCTAGCAAGGATAACAAACTTTGTATCTAGCACTGATAACAAACTTTGTATCTAGCAACGATAACAAACTTTGTATCTAGCAACGATAACAAACTTTGTATCTAGCAACGATAACAAACTTTGTATCTAGCACTGATAACAAACTTTGTATCTAGCACTGATAACAAACTTTGTATCTAGCACTGATAACAAACTTTGTATCTAGCAACGATAACAAACTTTGTATCTAGCAACGATAACAAACTTTGCAGCTAGCACTGATAACAAACTTTGTATCTAGCAACGATAACAAACTTTGTATCTAGCACTGATAACAAACTTTGTATCTAGCAACGATAACAAACTTTGTATCTAGCACTGATAACAAACTTTGTATCTAGCACTGATAACAAACTTTGTATCTAGCAACGATAACAAACTTTGTATCTAGCACTGATAACAAACTTTGTAAATTGCGATCTGTTATCCTCTCCCGCCCTTCCCATGCTTATCTGTCGTCTACGTTTTTATGCGCTGATACGATAACGGGAAAAGTTCAGAATAAAGACAATCAGACAAACAAAACAAAGCAATTTCCCTTCATTTTCTTCCAAAGCTGATCTAGTTTCTCATTCTTATCGATTCTTAGAGTGGAGGAATTGTCGAACAATCTCGAAAAACTGCGTTCAATATTGAAAATATTTTATCCCTATGGCCAAAGATTTAAAAAAAACATTGTATCTATCTATCTATCTATCTATCTATCTATCTATCTATCTATCTATCTATCTATCTATCTATCTATCTATCTATCTATCTATCTGTCTGTGTCTGTTTATATCAGATACCCTATATACCTGAGTAACCCCGGATACCCCTACTACTCACATAACAAACTGATGGTCACTTACAAGAAGATCCTGCATTGCATTCATTTAAGTTTGTGTACAGAGATGTCAGTCGTACAGCACGAGCAGATGTAGACCCTCTAAGAAGACAGTATTAACATTCAGTACATGGTAGTCACATACAACAAGTAAATCCTCTCACATGTAGCAGGATTACGAGCCACCTCACCAAGTTTATTTACCAAGTACATGGTTCTCTGACTGCAGCGCTAAGCAAAGCCATACACACCAAACACGACCACGAATACCGGGCAAGTGGTCGAGTACTGACTTTCCCCATGGTTAGTTGAAGAATTGTCAAACACTAGGTCAGCCCGACATAAGTGTCATGTCCTAGTAAGTTCGGAACCTCACAGACATTGACATTGAAGGATGTGTGGTCACACGGGAAAGAACACTGGGAACTGTCAAGTGAATTATTTGCATACTGCACATTATCGTGGCAGTTAATGGCAGTACGAAACTAAGCCAACCTCGTGTCCAACTTTGAGTGACGTGCACGCTTCCTTTACTCCAGGTTCTACCTGAGGAGAATATTATACAAACCCCACACCCTCCCCTTGCTTATGTGCACTTTCCTTCTGCCTCAGTCTGACCTTGATCAAATACTGGAACACCTGGAGGAAAGTGCGTTATCTCCCCGTAATACTTGACATCAGACCCAAGTAAATTGTCCAACAGTAACCATGGTAACCATGGGTGTCTGCTTCAAACACAAAAGAAGGCAGACCCCCTTGAAATAGAATTTGTGTCTACGTCTGGATACAATATAAAACAAGAACTTTATTTATCTATTTCCTGCAAATTGAAAGTCACTGAAATAGTTAGTGGTGCCATTGAAGACAAAATGTCTAAACAAGAGCACGCTAGACTGGTCAGCTATGTGTGTTTACTGAAAGAGTGTAATTTTCACTTACTACTCAACTATTCCAAGAGTTGTAATCCACCAAATGGTTACTAGACTAAACCCAGGTAACAACACACACAGATTCTCAACAAAGTCGCGCCATTCAATAATGTTAACCTTGACCACACGACCAATGATAACCATCCTGTCATTCTTCAGTAGGATACAAGAAATGTACATCTATCACGACAGAGTCTTCAGTTTTACAGTTTCAAACATCAGTCAAAACTTTAATATGCGAATCTCATGAGGATGACGTAATGTGCAATGAATAAATGAAGGAAAACAGACATCTCAACAAAATACGTAGAGCCAAATGTTCAGGCAAGGGAGTTATTCCCGCCATAAGACAAAATAAGACTCAAGACATACTTCCATACTCATATCCCAATACCCACTGATCAAAGCTATGGAAATAAACAATTCCACAAACCCTTAAACCTAAGTCCTATACCACTACGTCCACAAGAACAACCAACTGTACTTTATCTAACTGAAGCATGGTCCTATTCTTACAACAACTGGAACAAAAACCGAGGTTCAACCTCTCAACCATGACTGAAAAACTCTAACTCTACTCCTATGTCTTTTCTGTCTGAGTTCTCCCTTTCTCTGAGCCTCCTCTGTTTTTATATTTCCCGGCAATGCTGTGAAATCACGTGATATTTCACACATTCGTCTCATGATGTCAAGACCTGGAAACTTCTCTCTGCCTTTCACGAGATAATCAGACTTTCCCTACTGTGCTAGTTCAGACTATTACGTCAGTTTGACTACAAACAAGACTCGTGAACATTACTGAAAGTTCTAGAAGTATTATTAACCTCTCAACCTTAGAGAGTTAAAACTCTTCTCCCCTTATGTCAGTACTTTACTGGTATACTCTCCCTTCGTTTTCATTATGTTTCCGCGAATGGCCCTAAGTTAATGGACAAGAACACGCACCATATATGTAGTATCTCATGATTATGTTTAGATTAAATTTCCAGCAACATATTGGACATCTTTTCATTATTCCTGTTACTCTGAAATTGATCTATCTATCTATCTATCTATCTATCTATCTATCTATCTATCTATCTATCTATCTATCTATCTATCTATCTATCTATCTATCTATCTATCTATCTATCTATCTATCTATCTATCTATCTATCTATCTATCTATCTATCTATCTATCTATCTATCTATCTATCTATCTATCTATCTATCTATCTATCTATCTATCTATCTATCTATCTATCTATCTATCTATCTATCTATCTATCTATCTATCTATCTATCTATCTATCTGTCTGTGTCTGTTTATATCAGATACCCTATATACCTGAGTAACCCCGGATACCCCTACTACTCACATAACAAACTGATGGTCACTTACAAGAAGATCCTGCATTGCATTCATTTAAGTTTGTGTACAGAGATGTCAGTCGTACAGCACGAGCAGATGTAGACCCTCTAAGAAGACAGTATTAACATTCAGTACATGGTAGTCACATACAACAAGTAAATCCTCTCACATGTAGCAGGATTACGAGCCACCTCACCAAGTTTATTTACCAAGTACATGGTTCTCTGACTGCAGCGCTAAGCAAAGCCATACACACCAAACACGACCACGAATACCGGGCAAGTGGTCGAGTACTGACTTTCCCCATGGTTAGTTGAAGAATTGTCAAACACTAGGTCAGCCCGACATAAGTGTCATGTCCTAGTAAGTTCGGAACCTCACAGACATTGACATTGAAGGATGTGTGGTCACACGGGAAAGAACACTGGGAACTGTCAAGTGAATTATTTGCATACTGCACATTATCGTGGCAGTTAATGGCAGTACGAAACTAAGCCAACCTCGTGTCCAACTTTGAGTGACGTGCACGCTTCCTTTACTCCAGGTTCTACCTGAGGAGAATATTATACAAACCCCACACCCTCCCCTTGCTTATGTGCACTTTCCTTCTGCCTCAGTCTGACCTTGATCAAATACTGGAACACCTGGAGGAAAGTGCGTTATCTCCCCGTAATACTTGACATCAGACCCAAGTAAATTGTCCAACAGTAACCATGGTAACCATGGGTGTCTGCTTCAAACACAAAAGAAGGCAGACCCCCTTGAAATAGAATTTGTGTCTACGTCTGGATACAATATAAAACAAGAACTTTATTTATCTATTTCCTGCAAATTGAAAGTCACTGAAATAGTTAGTGGTGCCATTGAAGACAGAATGTCTAAACAAGAGCACGCTAGACTGGTCAGCTATGTGTGTTTACTGAAAGAGTGTAATTTTCACTTACTACTCAAATTAACTATTCCAAGAGTTGTAATCCACCAAATGGTTACTAGACTAAACCCAGGTAACAACACACACAGATTCTCAACAAAGTCGCGCCATTCAATAATGTTAACCTTGACCACAAGACCAATGATAACCATCCTGTCATTCTTCAGTAGGATACAAGAAATGTACATCTATCACGACAGAGTCTTCAGTTTTACAGTTTCAAACATCAGTCAAAACTTTAATATGAGAATCTCATGAGGATGACGTAATGTGCAATGAATAAATGAAGGAAAACAGACATCTCAACAAAATACGTAGAGCCAAATGTTCAGGCAAGGGAGTTATTCCCGCCATAAGACAAAATAAGACTCAAGACATACTTCCATACTCATATCCCAATACCCACTGATCAAAGCTATGGAAATAAACAATTCCACAAACCCTTAAACCTAAGTCCTATACCACTACGTCCACAAGAACAACCAACTGTACTTTATCTAACTGAAGCATGGTCCTATTCTTACAACAACTGGAACAAAAACCGAGGTTCAACCTCTCAACCATGACTGAAAAACTCTAACTCTACCTATGTCTTTTCTGTCTGAGTTCTCCCTTTCTCTGAGCCTCCTCTGTTTTTATATTTCCCGGCAATGCTGTGAAATCACGTGATATTTCACACATTCGTCTCATGATGTCAAGACCTGGAAACTTCTCTCTGCCTTTCACGAGATAATCAGACTTTCCCTACTGTGCTAGTTCAGACTATTACGTCAGTTTGACTACAAACAAGACTCGTGAACATTACTGAAAGTTCTAGAAGTATTATTAACCTCTCAACCTTAGAGAGTTAAAACTCTTCTCCCCTTATGTCAGTACTTTACTGGTATACTCTCCCTTCGTTTTCATTATGTTTCCGCGAATGGCCCTAAGTTAATGGACAAGAACACGCACCATATATGTAGTATCTCATGATTATGTTTAGATTAAATTTCCAGCAACATATTGGACATCTTTTCATTATTCCTGTTACTCTGAAATTGATATAAAGTCGTAGTTTCATGTTGTGTTTTGCACATGTACCCCCTAAAAGTATTATTTAAAGAATATTCACAATATCAGACCCAGTGCCCGTCATTATTATGAATGGAGCGGAATGGGGAGGGATAACCTGCTCCAACAAAATTTCGGCCACCTGATGGGCTGATCTCTGCTGTGACGAAACACTTCGGCCGCATAGTAAGTTCAATCTATGTAGGATGTTCCTAGCTACGGGACAGTTTACTACATGTAGGATGTTCCTAGCCACGGGACAGTTTACTACTTGCAGGATTTACCTAGCTAAGGTACAGTTTACTACATGCAGGATGTTCCTAGCTAAGGGACAGTTTACTACATGCAGGATGTTCCTAGCTAAGGGACAGTTTACTATGTGCAGAATATTCCTAGCCACGGGACAGTTTACTACATGAAGGATGTTCTTAGCTAAGGGACAGTTTACTACATGCAGGATGTTCCTAGCCACGGGACAGTTTACTACATGAAGGATGTTCTTAGCTAAGGGACAGTTTACTACATGCAGGATGTTCTTAGCTAAGGGACAGTTTACTACATGAAGGATGTTCTTAGCTAAGGGACAGTTTACTACATGCAGGTTGTTCCTAGCCACGGGATAGTTCTATATATGCAAGATGTTCCTAGCTAAGGGACAGTTTACTACATGCAGGATGTTCCTAGCTAAGGGACAGTTTACTGCGTGCAGAA
>WNKJ01000454.1:0-36729 GCA_009760885.1 Achatina immaculata | reverse complement strand
TTTTAATTTCTTTTAGAAATTTACATTGCACTTGGAGCTGTTCTAAAACTTGTTTCTTTGTTCATTTCATTCTCCGTGATATATGACATTGTTTTATAATGAACCACATTTCAGCCTCATTAATCTTTCTGACCTGGATTTCTGCTCCATACAGTAAACTAATGAGGAAACAGCATTTTACTAACCTCAGTTTTAGTGTTGTGAGTAGATTCCTGGATAACAGGACTGTTTTCACGAAGCTGAATGTTTGCCCTAGAAAGCAGTAGTTTGTAACTTGTAATTTCTGCTTGTTTACGGTTATGTACATCTGTGGCTTCTGGTCTTTCCTACTGAACACCATTACTTTGGTCTTCTTGTTATTAGTGTCGAGTCCCCATTCTTGGTTGGTGTATGATATCTTACCTATTAATTTATGTATGTTCTGTGGATTCTCTGTTAGAAGGACCGCAGTATCTGCATACATTAAATGGTCAACATTTCTTATCTATTTGTACAATCTCAGTGTCTGAAGAAGTTTTCTGTGTTGTGGAAAAAATGCCTTCATTTTTCCACTGTTCTGCTGAAACTAAATTGTTCTTCATTGACTCATTTATTAATTTTGATTTTTTTTCTGGTTCTTTCGAGGATGATGTTGAGGAGAATTTTAGTCATATCAGACTTATAGGCGTAAAATCTGAGCAGTGGTGTAGAAATATATTCATTCATTTATTCATTTTCATGTCCCTTGCGGAACTTTGCATCCAAAACAGCACTAATGTAGGCCTCTCGATTGTGAGCAAGATTGCCTGCCGCTGCTGCATCCATTTGCGGATCGTCAACGATGTCTTGCAGCCATCTTCATTATGGTCTTCCTCTCTTTCTTTTTCCTATTATGTATACTTCCAATTCGGTCTTCTCTAAATTATCATGACGTTTAATGTGTCCAAAATATTTAAGTTTTCTCTCTTTAATCCTCTTTACTAGCCAGCCTTCTTCATTATTAATTTCTTGTAGTATAGATATATTTGTTCTTTTTTGTGCCCACGATATTTGAAGAACTATACACTCTAGACATGAGAGAAAGAAAAACGATAAGAGAAGCACCCGCGACTCTTAACTTTCAAGTCCCTAGTAGTTCTCCCTACATTTCCCGCCCCAGGTGCAAAAGTGCCCCAATCCCCGAGGTCCCACTACACAAAACTACCATCCCGCAATGCTGAAGCCATTTTTCCAGGTTTTCAGCAGCTTTTCATATAACACACTTATATATTACCTCTGATATGTGAGCTAACACGCAGACAACTCTTCTCATGCTCTCACACTGGCTTATATATTACCTCTGATAGGTGGGCTAACACGCAGACAACTTTTCCCACTTGATGAGAAGAAATGAACAGAGAATCCCAAAACAAGCTATCAAGTGGAACACAACAGGCCGAAGAAAAAGAGGCAGACCGCTTGAAACTCTGAAGAGGACATTATTAAGAGAGGCCAAATTAACAGGCATAAAATCCTTTGATGAGGTTGAAAGACTCGCCGAAGACAGGAAAGATTGGCGAACTACTTTGCGAGCCCTATGTGACGTTTAACGGCACGGGAAGGATATAAGATATAAGATAAGATAAGAAGATGGCCTAATAAGCGGTGAACTCTTCTCATGATCTCACACTGGCTTATATATTACCTCTGGTAGGTGGACTAATAAGCGGAGAACTCTTCCCATGATCTCACACTGGTATATACTGCTTCTTCATCTATGCCAGTCTTGCCTGTATTTATCAGACAAATTCTCACTCGGTGTAAATACCGCTGTGGCTACTCCAAAATCCCATATATCGATAATAGGTATTTTTTACGGCCACTCACCTCAGCCATACATCACGAGGTGAGTAGAAGAAGTCACAAGTCGTCAGCCTTTGTTCTCTTATCCGGCCTGTCTGAAAAACTCTACAGTCACTGCCACTCATCGGTACCAGGACAAGGACAACCACGTGATCTGCAGCATCATCTCCTCCATAATTATCATTCCCCCCCCCCCCCAACCGCTCAGACCACCATATCAAAATATTAAAACATTTTAAATACTGCACGAAAGGTGAATATTTTAATATTTCTTCTGCGTCTTTTATTGCATTGTTTGTGTTTCTTCGTAACACAGCTACAAATGGTGTTTTTACAGTGTATTGAAATGTTGAATGTAGCTGCAGATCTCATATACTTAAGCAGGATGTTATCAATTTTGTTCTGGTAGCGGATGTATAGTTTTTATCTGAGAATCACAACGGTTTTCATACTTCATGTGAACGGGCCAGACATGTGGTTATTACCTAACTTAGTCTGACTATAAACAAAGTGGGCAACAAATAAAAAAAAAACCAGTTGTTTAGAATAATTTCTTCTTTCAAAGTTCGGGTCATGAAAGAACCAAGGGACAGGAACGCTAGCAGAACTGTCTTTGAGGTAAAATGTATAAACTTATGTATAAACTTTCATAGTTTATACATTTTGGTATCACAGCTTTACTGCAGTGCTTTGTGTATAGTTGTATGCCTATACATTAATTATTGTGTCTTTGAGATAAGCTTATAATGTAATTCATATTCTCATTTTCCTAAACAAAGATAGGCTGACAGTGTTTAATGCTGTGTACGGCAAACAGAACGAATATTGAGAAGATCTCCTGATTTGTCAGTATTTATTCTATAATAGAATCAGACTAAGTAAATTTACCAGGAATATATCTAAGTTCCTTGTAGTGATTTGTCCACGATTTTTATCCGTACTTTTCAGCTTACCGATGTAATGACTGAAATTATATTCTAGAGGTTCTGCTTGAAGGTTTCTAAACTAATATAAACATGTTGGTAATCAATCTTCAGTTTTTACTATTGCTTTCGAAATTATTTTCAGTAATATTCAAACTTGCGTTTTAGCTACAAGCTTCGAAGAATAATCAGTAAAGATGTGAAAAGTAACAAAGATCTGATGGGGAGGAATTACTACAGAGAGCGAAACAACCACACAACTCCTCACATCACATTAAATATAGGTATACATGTGTACGCGATGCCAGTGTAAATAAGCATTTCTACAAATTAGTATATACCCCCGAGTAAGAAAAAAAAACCTCAATAACCGGAGAAGACACAAGTATCAAACATGAGAAATCTAACAAAGGTCGTGGTCCAGCTTGGCCATGAATGCTGAAACTGATTCTGGATTCAGCCTGACATAAAAAAACAAGACCCTATGGTCTTGAGAGACCAGTTAGTGGCATGAGGCCTAAAGTGTGAACGTGGCTATGTTGTCTACCTTAACGGCAAATCGGTTTCGAGTTAACCAGAGAAATAGACTTCCAGATCATGTTACGGAGAATCAAGAGACATTTCTTCCGCCGAGAGTGGGTCCGGCTTCTTAATTCGTCTGTTATTCAGTCTCTGACGTGGATCTCCTGCCAAAGGCATTAATGAGTCAAAGTCAATGAGAGAGAGAGAGAGAGAGAGTGAAAGAGAGAGTCAGAGAGAGATAGAGATAGAGATGATAGCGAGATATAGAGAGAGATATAGAGAGAGGTAGAGATAGAGAGAAATAGAGATTAGAGAGATAGAGATAGAGAGAGACAGAGATAGAGAGAGATAGATTAGAGATAGAAATAGAGAGATATAGATAGGGAGATAGAGGGAGATAGAAATAGATAGAGAGATAGAGATAGAGAACGAACAAGCTACCACGCACGGGATCAATTTAGGGACACCTTAAGAAAGGACGAGGAGAAGATTGCAAGAGATACCTTGAACAGGTCGGGTACGTAGGACGACATCAGGAGGATGATCGAACTGAAGGCGGAGAGGGGAAGTGGTCTTTTTTTCTCTGAACGAAGTGGTTTGGCGCAAAAAAGCCCGCACACGGCGTGTGACTGGCTCCATCAGCAGATGCACGCTTCAGTTGTGCTCGAAAGGTAGGCGGAGCACATAGGAATAACTTAGCTCGGAGATACCAGTCTGTGATTATAACATCGATATTATCATTAAAACTTCTGACGAGAAATTGTAGCACGGAAAACAAGTAAAGTGATAAATGCCAGGAAATTAAATGCTGGTGCAGAATTTGACACAATTTAATAATTAATAACATATATCCATTGATAGATAGTCAGAACAGATAGACAGACAGACAGACAGACAGACAGATAGACAGATAGACAGATAGACAGATAGATAGACAGATAGATAGATAGATAGATAGATAGATAGATAGATAGATAGATAGATAGATAGATAGATAGATAGATAGATAGATAGATAGATAGATAGATATGAACGCAGTTTTCGAGATTGTTGGGCAAATTCCTCCACTCCAAGAATCGACAAGAATGACAGATTAGATCAGCGTTATCTTTAGGTATAAGAAGTTTTCTTTGTTTACTTTCCTTGTATGTCTTTGTTCTGAACTTTTCTTGTTACTGTACGGCCGCGTGACAACGTAGAAGACACATAGGTATGGGAAGGTAGGGATGGGGTAACAGTTTGTATTTTACAAAGTTTTGTAAACACAAGTTGTCACGCGTAGTTTCTGAACATAAGTTCGTACTTTTAACTATGTTCTTTAACAATATTTTCATTTATTACTCTGTTACATTTAACATAACACAGGATTCATCCGGCGTTATTTTAGTCATATGTTTCTATTTATCTATCTTTCAGATAAAGAATTGAACAATGGCTATAGCTGTAACCTAAATGTACATTTTCATTTATGTTTGTTTGGTTTTTCTCTGATGTTATCGTATCCGTCGTTTAGCTCTTTCTTTCATATACTTTCTTTCATATACTTTCTTTCATATACATTCTTTCATATACTTTTTTTCATATACTTTCTTTTGCAAGCAGAAAACTTGGATTTGGTAAGTAAAATTAAACCTGCTTAATATTCTGCCTCACTAGTCCTCATGAAGTGACTCTTTAGAAAGGGTATCACTCCATATATAAAATATATTCTCTGCCTGTTTGTTTCTATCTCTTCTCTGACATTATTTTATTTCTGGATGATCGCTCTTCCACACAAGAAATGGCACATATAACTTGGAGGATAGCGTTAGAGAAATTTCATTTATCTGTCATAGAAGCAAAATGTGTGGCAGTTTTCTCTTATTTATGAACGGTTGTACAGAGCAAATGGGCCAAGTTTTAATTATCCTGTTCCTTCACATTCTGTTGTCACATTTCGTATAACTGTATCATCTTCCCCCTACTATTGTCTTTCTGCTGTTTAGGTATGGAGCTGTTTTCTGTGCCATGATGTATGAAGAAAACCATTTCAAAAAATCCTAACTATTAAACAATACTGTAATGCTGTCCTGGATACTAAACTTAATTGGTCACCCCAGACTTCTACACATAGTCATACACAACGGTTTGTTTTATGACTCATGTTATAATGTTTAAAATTATGATTCACAAACATGGTATTCTTCTCTTTCCATATAGTTTTATTTTCCTCGCGGATTTTCTCTCTCAAAGTGAAGAAACAGAAATCAATTTTAGGAGATTGTATAAGTGTAGAGTGCTATAAGAGGGAAAATAAGTGAGTTAGATGGGGTAAGGTATAACTGAGGTGAGAGAAAGACTTAAAGTAGAAATCGATTGATTTATTCTTGAGTATATCAATTATCTTTATTATTTTGTTGTCGCAATTCCTACACTCCAGCACCAACTGTTACAGACTGCCGGGTTGACGTTATACTATTCCTGTAGGTTTATATTACAGATCTAGATGTGTACATGACTTTCTTCTGTCCTATGTTGACAAAACATTGGCTGAGATGAGCAATCCAAGTTATCCCCACCATCACTCATCCTGCAGGTAATATCCCCAATGTATTAAGATCCCCATGTGATCCATACACTTGCTCTAGGTAATTCTGGACTTTAGTGCTCACAGTTCTCCCATTTCAATCTTTGTTAATGCATTGATAATATTTTCCACAATTAAGTTTATTGTTTTACTGGATGATTCCATTGATTATAATGACCTGTCGTCCACTGAAAGTTCTACAGAAAGACAAAATTCCTCAGACTCATAAAAGATTTTCAGTTTATGGAGCATGGACATAATGGGTACACAAAATTAATCATATCAAGATTAGAAGAGTTGGAGAGTTTTGAATATCCTGGATCACTACTAAATAATAATGGAGATACAATGATAGAAATCAAAGGGATGACATCTGTCGCTCTTCAGAAAGTAAAACAACTAAAGAAGTTGTGGGGAGGAACAGACAGAACTACAAAAATAAGATTTTTAAGAGCATGCATATTTCACAACATGCGCCTGTGAGACCTGGACACTTAATAAAACATCTCAGAAATATATAAATGCTTTTGAATATACGTGCAACAGAAGACTTCTTCAAATATCATGGACACACAAAAGAACAACCATATCCATACTACAAGAACTTAATATTGAAGAAGGTTGGCTTGTAAAGATGATTAAAAGAGAAAAGTTAAATATTTTGGACACATAAACGCCACGTGAGCTTCCGGTGTGACGTGCAAGATGACGGAGGTTTTGTTAACGCTCTCTCCGGCATGCAGAAATCAGAGGAATTCCGCTTGATCTGTCACATACCCTCTATCGGGAGTTGGGCATAAGGTTAACAACTTTATCCTGGGACATATCTAGAGGCGACTCCAAATGGGAAAAAAAGATATCGTTACGGAAACTCGCATAGAAACCAACAGAGCATCAGGGATGCCAACTCCAAATCTTTTGCAAACGATGACATATATCACATTACGAGACTCGCATGTGAATCCTCATGAAGAGTGAGGATAGTTTTGGGAAGATGCAGGATAACATATATTGGTGAGACTGGCCTCAGGTTTTGGGGATCGCATGCAAAAACATATGTACGACATCGCCCAGCATGCTTCGAAATCAGTTCCAAATCATTTCAATAGCCCAGCCAAAGAAGAGGCAAATCTGATTTTCTGGTAACAGCCATCAAACAATGTTACGCAGATGACACAAGCCGTCTGGCGCTTGAGAACCGCTGCATTCATAATTATGGGATGCTGAAGCCACATGGGTTAAACTCGCAGTTTAGCTACACTTAACATTCTCCTCAATCATTATAGTACCTCTCCACTAAGCTCCACCCCTTCTTACTTTTCAAACCTCCTCATAGCATTACTTTGCAACCCCTCTTCCCCAATCATCACTTTCAACTTCTCCTGGCTAGGTCAACATTGTATCACTCTCTCTCCCCTCCCCGGTTCCCTATCCACCACCTCCAGTTACAACCCAACAACCACATATCACAGGTCTCTGTTTAAACAGTCTCCACGTTCTACTAAATCCATTCCTGACACACACCACCGGACAAGTCACACCTTACAATTTACAGCTAAGTACTTATTAAAAAAAAAATATATATATATACTTATTCACTAATTATTGTGTGTTACACAAGAAATCAATACACAGAAAGATAAACAGCCACAACTTACAAGAAGAGAATATTAACAGTAATTTCAATCAGGAACTTGCCAATCATTCCAAAACACCCACTGATGTAGAGGAGATAAGTATAGATAAATTATGGAGTTCTTACAGCACAGTCATAATCACAGCAGCAAAAGCAAGCACTGGACTGAAAAAAAAATAGAAAAGGATGGATATTAGAAAACACATGGAAGTGCATACATGAAAGACGAGCAGCCAAATTAGACATGTTGAATGTAAAAACATATCTTGGTAAAGATCGGACAAAACCAACATACAAAGAAATAGACAAGAAAGTAAAAGGTTCAGTTAGAAGGGATAAGACAGAATACATAGACAATATTGCGAAAGAGGCAGAGAAAGCAGCGAAAACAGAAGACAGCAAAATTTTATATAACATACAAAAGAGGCTAACAGGTACTATTACATCTAAAGAAAGACCAATACTTAGCAAAACTGGAACCCTATTAACATCAAGTAAAGACCAAAAGCAAAGATGGGCTGAACACTTCCAAGAAGTGCTTAATCGACCACACCCAAAAAGAATTGTTAACCTTGAAACTGATTTACCAGTCCCACAACTAAATGTCAATCTAAATGAAATTACATTGCATGAAATTGAAACAGCAATGAATTTAATGGCTAACAACAAAGCTGCAGGTGAAGATGAAATAACACCTGAAATGTTAAAGCTACCAATATGGACAAGATGAGATAACTACATAGAATGTTTAACTAGATTTGGAAAGAAGAAAAGGTACCTTCTAAATGTAAAAAAAGAATCATTGTTAAAATACCAAACAAAAAAAAAGGCAACCGTAGTGACTGTAACAATTGGAGAAGATTAACCTTAATATCAGTTGTGTCAAAAGTATTTTCCAAGGTCATTTTGAATAGACTTAAAGATATACTGGATAACGCAATGAGAGAAGAACAAGCAGGATTTCGAAAAGGGAGAAGCTGTCTCGACCAGATCTTTAATCTCAGAATACTACTTGAAGAACATATTGAAAAGCAGAAACCATTAATACTGAACTTCATAGATTTGAAAAAGGCATTTGATAGCATTCACAGAGATTCATTATGGAGAATTTTAAGTCTATGTGGAATACCATCTAAAACTGTCAACATCATTAAGGACTTATACAATGGATACGTTTGTGCAGTCAAGACAGGTTGTAATAGAATTTACTATTTATAGCAGCCACTGAAATAATATTGGGGCAACTAAAATGGTTTTCTTCTCTCTGAAATTTGTTTTCTATTGGGTTGATTAAATCTTCTTGTGGAGTACAGTTTCATCTTATAAATTTCTTATTGTTGTTGGTGTTCAAAAACTACCTAATTTTCTATATTAAACACTAAGAAAATACAACAAGACTCCCAGGCTTCCAACTCCACAAAAAATAATACTGATACAACAACTTAACTGAACTTGGCAGTCTTCCAACATAACAGAACTTGTCAAACAATGAGAACTCCAACAAAGCCAATGGTGTAGTTTATATAAATTCAGACAACACACGTTTATTGATGGTGAAACTCATGAGGATGGAAACGTAGCCATCTGGCTGAACAGAAATTACAATGACAATGCCCGGCGTGAGAGAATCTACGCCATATGGGCGAAAACCTTACAAATGTTCTTATACAAATTAAACCATACTCACAACGTTCCACCCAAAACCTCAGCCATCACAAGAAAACCTAATATTTCCATCTCAGCTACCTAAAACCTGCCACTAACAAAAGAAACTCTTCCTAAACTGAGACTCCATCTACATCAAACTAGTAAGGTTCTTCCTACAACACAAACAAGTAAGGCTTCCCTTAGACTAATTGTGAGTGGTATTTATACTCAGTTTTCTCCATGCTGCACGCTTTTCCCAAGACCCCCACTCAATGGTCTCAACCAACCTACCTTTTAAACAAGGGTACTCACTCTATTAATTATTTCCTAAATATCAATCCTGGTTATAACCCCTAGTCAAGAGCATACTGCTATAAGAAGAAGAGATGAGTGAATGGTTCCAGATTGAAACAGGTGTGAAACAAGGATGTATACTGTCTCCTTTGCTTTTTGGAATTACAACAGATTCCATAATGAAATAATGCTGCACAGGTAACACAGGTATTGACTGGTACATGGGACCCAACTAGAAGATCTTGATTTTGCTGATGACATAACTCTTATCAGTAACAACGTGAATTCCATGCAAGAAAAAATAGACAGCCTGTTTTCACTGGCTAGCAAAATAGGACTTGAAATTAACAAGGACAAAACAAAAATAATGAAAATTCCCATTATTCAAAATAGAAAAATACACGTAGAAGGGACAGCTATTGAAGAAGTCACTCAATTTGCATACCTTGGCAGCTACATAGACCAGGATGGTGACACCAAAAAGGAATTTAGAATTAGAATTGCAAAAGCAGCAACGATCTTCAAGAATCTTGAGAACATATGGAATTTAAAAGTTATAAGCACAAAAACCAAGTTAAGACTATTCCATTCAAATGTAATATCCACTCTCATTTATGCATGTGAAAGCTGGAAAACAACGAAAAAAATAGATAAGAAATTAAACTCTTTTGAAAACAAATGCCTAAGGAAAATACTCGGCATCAAGTGGAACCAATTCAAGAACAATGCAGAGATTGAACAGATGACTGAACGACAACCAGTCTCATGGTGATCAGGAAAAGGAGATAGACATATGCTGGTCACGTGATGAGAAGAAAGATCAGAGAATCCCAAAACAAGCTATCAATTGGAACACAACAGGCCAAGGAAAAAGAGGCAAACCGCGTGAAACTCTGAAGAGGACATTGTTAAGAGAGGCCAAATTAACAAGCATAAAATCCCTTGATGAAGTTGAAAGACTCGCCGAGGACAGCAAAAATTGACGAACTACCTTGCGAGCCCTATGTGACGTTTAACGGCACGGGAAGGATATACGATACAAGATAAGTAACGCCATGAGAATTAGAGAAGACTGTCCTGACAGGGCACATACTGAGAAAAAGAAAGAGAGGAAGACCACGGCGAAGATGGCTGCAAGTCATCGCTGATAATCTGCAAATGGATGCGTCAGCAGCAGGTCATCTTGCTTACAACCGAGAGGCCCACAGAATAGCTGTTAAGGAGGCAAAGTTCTGCAAGGGACACGCAAATGACTGACATATCAAGATGTATATAAATGTGAATTGTAAAGTTTCAAAAGTAAAAATATTCCTTTCACATTCAGGGACTGTATCTTCGCAAATAAATGTTGTTTAAGAAATACACAAAAATGCATTTACGGAACAAAATGACTTCAAGAGAGAAAAAGTGAAAATATGTATTTGTAGTATAGATTAATGGTATCTGAAAAGTTGAAAAAAATGTTAGCAGTGAAAATAATTCGACAGTGGTCTCATTTTAAGTGATAATGTGCGTGAGAAATTGAAAAAAAGACTCAGAGCGATAGGACATGACATTGAAACAGAAATAGAGGGCGGTTTAAATAGTGAGAAAGAAAGAAAGAGAGAGAGAGAGAGAGAGAAACAGAAAGAGAGAGAAACAGTGAAAGAGCGAGTGAAAAAGAAAGAAAGAGAGAGAGAGACAGAGAAACAAAGGACGGAGAGACATATCAGTGTGCAAATGTGGAGAGACAGCGAGAATGATTGAATGAATCTTTTATTTTTAAAGGGTTAAAGAACTGGGCACGTATGCCCGTCTTACATTCTGCCCTTCATCACTCCATCTTTCATTCTTCCCACACACTCGATTTAATACAAGTATTAAAGCGAGAGAGTGAGAGAGACTGACAGAAATAAACAGAAGAAAAGAGAAAGACATACAGAGACAGCATGAGAGAGATAACAACAGAAAAAAGAGAGACGAAAAGTCTGTGGACATATATATATATATATATATATATATATAGAGAGAGAGAGAGAGAGAGACAGAGAGAGAGAGAGACAGAGAAACAAAGGACGGAGAGACATATCAGTGTGCAAATGTGGAGAGACAGCGAGAATGATTGAATGAATCTTTTATTTTTAAAGGGTTAAAGAACTGGGCACGTATGCCCGTCTTACATTCTGCCCTTTATCATACATCTTTCACTCAGTACAGAAGTAACTACATACATCATAATTGACTATCTACTAAAAAAAATTTTCGCGACTATTCAGAAAACAATTAATTGTATTCGATGTCTGTAAGAGCAGTTTAAGATAACTTTTAAGTTTTATAATTCATGGAGGCAAGTAGTCGACATCAAATAGATATTGGAAAAGCTTGTAGTTGTAGGAAGGAGTATAATTTATATTTTTTATATAGGATGGGAGGGTATTCCAAAGATGAGCAGCAGAATAACTAAAGCTTTTCTTGTAAAGATCAAGTCTAGGTTTTGGAAGACATATGTTGTTCAAGTGTTGGCTGCACTTTGGGCTAAATTTATATGTGCGATGAGTTTTGTTAGACATTGTACATGAGAGTTCTAGGTCAGATGTTGGTCAATAATAAGACCTAGTGTTTTGTGCTCGCTAACGTTTTCTATCTGTGATGTTTCTGTACAGAGCCGAAGTGTTGTTTTTGTTGCGTTTTGAAGTTTCTATCTTGTTGTTATGAGCATTGATTTTGTTTTATCGGTGTTTATAATCATGCCATTATTTTTGCTCCATCTAATTAAATTGTATAACTCGACCTGAAGAGTTGATTCTAGATTATCATCATCATCATGTGCCGTGCCGACTGGCGTTGGCTATTATGCTTCTCCAGAGTACGCGATCCTTCATGCAGGCCATCAGCTCAGTTGGTGATCTCCTCTCACACCATCCCGTCAGACTGTCCAGTATCATTTCTCTTGGTCTTCCTCTTGATCTTCTTCCTTCTATTTTTCCTGTTGTTATAATATTTTCAATGCCCCCTCTTCTCATTGCATGTCCTATGAAAGTACATTGTCTCTCTCTTATCTTTTTGACAAGGTTTTTTGTCTCTCCAGCTCTTCTCCTACATTCTTCATTAGTTATTTCTGCTGTCCAGGGGATTCGCAACATTCTTCTAATAAACCACATTTCTGCTGCTTCCAATGATTTTTGTGCAGACTTGCCTATTGTACATGATTCACTTCCATATAACAAGATAGGTTCAATATAGCATTTTAGGACTCGTTTTCTAACATTCATTGATAAGGATGTGTTGGTCAATATGTTTCTCATTCTCTGAAATGCAGTCTTTGCTTGGCCTATTCTGTTCCTAATTTCTGTTCTGCATTTCCCATCTGAAGTTATTACTGGTCCAAGATATTTGAATTTCTGCACCTGCTTTAGAACAGTTTCGTTTAATTTAATACTGCATGCTGGTGGATTCTGTTTCTTAGATATAACCAAAGTCTCTGTCTTTTTGATGTTCAAAATAAGGCCTTTCTGTTCACTTTCTTTGGCGACTCTATCCAAGAGATTTTGCAGGTCTTGTTGGTTCTCCGCTATCAGTACTGTGTCGTCAGCATACCGAAGGTTGTTAATATTGTATCCTCCAATTTTTATGCCTGGTTCTGTGATGATTGTTCTTAGAATATTCTCGCTATACAGAGAAAAAAGGTCTGGAGATAGTACACATCCTTGTCGCACCCCTTGTTTTATAGGTTGATATTTTCCAATTCTATTTTCAACTCGAACTGCTGCTTCTTGCTGGCAGTATAGATGTTTTACAATCCTCAGGTCTTTGCCGTCTATATTGATGTCTTCAAGCATTTTAATAATTTCATAATGTTTCACCTTATCAAATGCCTTGGTGTAATCAATGAAGCATAAGTAGAGATCTTTCTGTACTTCTAAAGCTCTT
Organism: Achatina immaculata; assembly: GCA_009760885.1. Taxonomy (NCBI): domain Eukaryota; kingdom Metazoa; phylum Mollusca; class Gastropoda; order Stylommatophora; family Achatinidae; genus Lissachatina; species Lissachatina immaculata. The sequence goes on along the minus strand of WNKJ01000454.1, from coordinate 23,411 downwards.
TCTGTTAGTGTTCGTAAAGCATAAATGGCATTGTGTGTTCCCTTTCCTTCAACAAATCCAAACTGTTCATCTGCTATTTCCATTTTTATCTTTTTCCTTGTTCTTCTCATAATTATTCTCAGAAGTAGCTTCGTTATGTGACATGAGAGGCTGATAGTCCGGTGGTCGTCACATTCCTTTGCACCTGGTTTCTTTGGTAGTGCTATAAACGTGGATTTAATCAGGTCACTGGGAATATAACCACTGTTGTAAATGTCATTCAGTAACTTGGTTATTAATTTTATTCCTGTCTCCTCTAGTGCCTCTATTTCTTCTATTGTTATATTATCAGGCCCAGTCGCTTTTCCTTTCTTCATGTGTTTGATGGCATCTATGATTTCATCTTCAAGTATTGGTGGTCCCTCACAGTTTTCAGTATCTGGTGTTAATTCTGGTCTTTCTCCTCCATATAGCTCACCGATATACTCTGTCCATCTGTCCACAATGTCTTCTTTTCCCATTAACATTTTACCTTCTTTCGATTTCAGGCATCCTGTGGTATATTTTGTTTTCCTGCCTGTGAGTTCATTAATTCGTTTGTGCATGTTTTTGCTGTCTTTAATATGAGAGTCTAGATCTAGATTAACACAATCGTATTTACTGGTGTAGACTGTGCAATCATCGGCATAAAGGTCACAAGAAGAGTGTTTAAGATGAAGTGGAAGATCATTGATATAGATAGCAAAGAGCAACGGGCCTAGAATAGAACCTTGCGGTACACCAGTGTCAACTGTATCAGAATTTGATAGAGAATTGTTGAAGAATACTACCTGTTGTCTGTCTGAAAGAAACGATGTAATTAATTTTATTAGGTCAGGGTGCAGTCTATAAGTCTTTATTTTTCTTACAAGAATATCGTGGTCAGTCATATCAAATGCCTTTTAAAGTCGACAAAAATGGCACCACATAGTCTATCGTCATTTATGTTTACTAACCAGTTTTCTGTCATTGTGGTAAGAGCTGTGTGGCAGGAATGATTGGGTCTAAAGCCTGACTGTCTATGAGTAAATTGTTCTCTTGCATGTGTCGTAGAGTTATTTTGTGTATGTGTTTTTCGAGTGGTTTTGATAATGACGATAATATAGATATTGGTCTATAGCTGGTAAGATTATTGGATGAGCCGGATTTAAAGCGAGGATGCACCTTAGCAGTTTTAAAAGCCTCAGGGAAATAACATTTTGTAATGCACTGGTTGTAAATATATGTTAGTGTATGTGAAATGACAGATGCAGCATAACGTAAGATCTTATTACTAATATCATCAAGCAGAGCTGTATTGTTGTTTTTTAAGGTTAAGAGATAACTATGAACTTCACTGACTGTTAAGAATGGAATGTGTAACTGTTTAAAATCAGTACATCTGCTGTCCAGGAATGTTTGTAGTTCATGTAAGTCGCATACAGGAGCTGATATTGATGATTTAAGAACGTTGATTTCTTCTCTGATTTTGTGTACTGATATGTGCGCTAGTGTATGCACGATTGATGGTTTGAGAATCAAATTCTTTTCTTTATTTGATAGGGTATTTATGGCTTTCCAAAGTAATTTACTGTCTGATTTATTCTGTATTAGATTCTTGAAGTAATTTTTTTTTCTCTTGCCTTATTAAGTATTGAACTTTGTTTCTGAGTGAACGGTAGGTCATAAAGTCCTTGATTTTGTGCGCCCGGTCACGTTCTCTCATGGAGTGTAGTATTTCAGGTGTTATCCAAGGTGACTTCGTCTGGTGTTTTACTCTCACCTCTTTCATGGGGACATGTTTGTCTAATATATCTCTGAAGATCTTTAGCCAATATTCTATTGCCTCATCAGGGTCAGTTAGTTGGTACACGTGTGTAAGAAAAGATTCTTGCAAATCATTAAGGAATACTTATAGGTTAAATTTTCTGAAGCTTCTAAATTTCATACTGATGTGATTGTGTTTAGGAAGTTTATACCCCTTTCTTGTCCACGTACAGCAGACTGGGTAATGATCACTTAACGAAGCATGAGGGATGTTACATTCAATGGTGTTTTCTAGTTGGGCTACATATATATGATCTAATAATGTGGATGTTACTTCTGTTACTCTGGTAGGTTTGGTGACAATTTGGCAAAGATTATAGGATAATATAATATTGCTCCAAGTTAGATTTGATTGTGTTAGATCTATGTTGAAATCTCCAAGAATGATAATATCTTTGAACCTAAAGGTTGAAACCTCATCCATCATAGTCGTGAAGTGATCGTACCACAGAGATGATGCATTTGGATTACGGTACAAAAGTCCAATAATTAATGGACTCTGGTTTGGCATTTTAACTTCCACCCAAATACACTCTACCTCTGATGATTCGAGGTCTTCTCTACGACTAAACTGGATAATTGTAGAGACATACATTACTAGACCTGTTTCTAGTTTCCTGGTTGGGTCATGCCGGATCAGGTTAAAACCGTTAATTCTAATATCTTCATCGGTTATGTTCCTATTTAAACGGCTTTCAGAGAAGCCACAAATGTGGAAATTTTGATGTAATATGTGTGTTACTTCAGGAATTTTACCTAATAGGTGATATACATTCAGATGGCCTAATCGAAGTCCTTCCTTATGTAACCATTTTTCGGTATGTGGGGTCATTTTATTTTCCTGTCTCTAAAGTGTTATAGGGACAGAAAGAAGAAAGAAAGAAGGTTAGATAGTTAGAGAAACAGACAGAATCAGAGAGAATGAAAGAATATTAAACGATAGAAAAAGAGAGAGACAAGGAAGACAGACTGAAACTGAGATAAAGCAAGAAAGGGAGAACGAGACAGAGATACAGAGAACCACTGAGAAGTACAAAGAGAGAGAGAGAGAGATGGAATACATAGAGAGAGATGGAATACATAGAGAGAGATGGAATGCATAGAGAGAGAGAGATAGATGGAATACATAGAGAGAGAGAGAGATGGAATACATAGAGAGAGATGGAATACATAGAGAGAGATGGAATGCATAGAGAGAGAAAGAGATGGAATACATAGAGAGAGATGGAATACATAGAGAGAGAGAGAGAGATAGAATACATAGAGAGAGATGGAATACATAGAGAGAGATGGAATACATAGAGAGAGAGAGATGGAATCCATAGAGAGAGAGAGAAATGGAATACATAGAGAGAGATGGAATACAGAGAGAGAGAGAGAGATGGAACAGAGACCTAGAAAAAGATACAAAAGGAGTCAAAGAGAGGTGGTATAGGTAGAAGACAGAGAAAGGTGCGAGATATAGAGAGAAGAATGAGAGAGGAAGAAGGGACAGACAGAGAGAGAGAGAGAGAGAGATGGAATGATGGAATACGTAGAGAGAGAGAGAGAGAGAGAGAAAAACATAGAAAAGATAGAAAAAGATACATTTATTTAATACAAGTACCGCGCACACAAACTAAGAAAAACAATTTTCTCTGAATCTCATAGAGAAAACAATGAAATGTTGTCATTTTCCAGCACGAATATTGGAAAATAGCTGACTCCTTCCTCTGTCAGGATGAGCATGAGGGTGTTGGGGGTGGGGACGAAGACCGATGGAGAGTCAGAACAGCGGCTTATTCAGTTAAAAGTTTGTCTACCCTGACGCCAACAGCCAACTTTGTCTCGCTGACCGATATTTCACGCTGCATTTTCTCCCAAACTAATGTCTTGTATTTTCACTCAAACTAATGTCTTGCATTTTCTCCAAAACTAATGTCTTGAATTTTATCCCAAACTAATGTCTTGTATTTTCACTAAAACCAATGTCTTGTATTTCACCCCATCTATTTTTTTCTATTTTCTCCCCAACTAATGTCTTGAATTTTATCCCAAACTAATGTCTTGTACTTTCACTCAAACCAATGTCTTGTATTTTCATCTCAACTAATGTCTTGTATTTTCATCTCAACAAATGTCTTGCATTTTCATCCCAACTAATGTCTTGTAATTTCACCCCCACAAATGTCTTGTATTTTCATCCCAACTAATGTCTTGTATTTTCACCTCAACTAATGTCGTGTATTTTCTACAAATGTCTCCTTAGAGTAACTCTTTTCTAACACAACTTTGTTCTGCTTTATTTGAAAGGAGCTGTTGCTTTGTATGTTATTATCATTAAAAATCATGTGCCTTTTGAAGGTCTTTGTTCCCCTAAAACTGCTTTTTTTCTGTCTCATCTTCTTTTCGGTACATCGCCTTATTGTTTGTTTGTACAATCTTACATAAATTATGAACTTACTCTTCATTTATATTGCTTTCTTTTTTTTTCTGAATATCGGAAATAGACGGGTTAGAGTGACCCAGGATACGGTAATCCCATCCTTATCAAGGACAGTCACGTGACATGTCCTTTCCAGAACATTGTCCCCCGCACGCTTCCCTGCATGCAGTGCGGTCTTGCGCAAGCTGACCGGCGCCTGGCAGTGACACATTCACACCTTCAATGATGTCCTGACTCCATCTGCGGCGAGGTCGTCCATCTCTCTTTTGCCGGGCTCTTCGCCTTCTACTATCAGCCTCTCCAAGCTGTTGTGTCTCTTGATGTGGCCAAAGTATCTCAGCTTTCTGTTGTCAGCATCTCCAAGCTGTTGTGTCTCTTGATGTGGCCAAAGTATCTCAGCTTTCCGTTGTCAGCATCTCCAAGCTGTTGTGTCTCTTGATGTGGCCAAAGTATCTCAGCTTTCTGTTGTCAGCATCTCCAAGCTGTTGTGTCTCTTGATGTGGCCGAAATATCTCAGCTTTCTAACTGATATCGTTTTAAGAAGTCAGTTTTCTGCGACACATAATCCCATCGTTATCTCTTTATTTGATTTTCGTTCTATCCATGATATTCTAAGTGCCTTTCTGTAACATTTCTTTCAAATGTTGTTATTCTCTTCTCTAGAGATTTTTTTTAAGTGTCCATGTTTCACATGCGAATGCTAGCACTGGGAATATGTAAGCTCTTAGTAAACATAACTTAGTTTTCTTATTGGTACCTTGCCACACACTCTTCGTTTGTGCTAGTTTCTGTTGCAGCTGCTTTTCTTCTTTTGCTCTCCACTACGCAGTCGCCATTGGCGGTGATGATTGTAACTAGATATTCGAATTTATTTAAGTTTTCAAGCTCTTGATGGTCCAATGTAATTTTGGATTTTCTTCTCATTTTGTCAGTTGTCATTACTTTTGTTTTGGTGGTTTTAAAAAATACGTTCTGAGTTTCTCTGTTTTTATCAAGAAAAGGACTACAAATACATATCCATAAAATTTATCTGAAGGAGTCTCACTGGTGCAGACGTTAAATGTTGGTCTATAGAAATGTGATATGAGTAAAAGGACTGACAGAATAGGACGTAACTTTTTGTTCCTACAGACTTTTAAGATGAAAAGTTAGGTCCCATTTCACACAGTCAAGCCAGAGGAAAGTTTGGAAGAGATCATCTTGGGATGTACTGAATCTTATAAGGGAAGTGAATGTGATATCTTTTTTGGGCATTTATCGCCCTTGCATGGCTTAATTAAAATAATGTAATATCTTTTTGTGATTTCCGTAGTAACTTCTAGATGTTTCGAGAAGTTTGGATCAAGAGGTTGGAAGATCTTGTGCAAGTGTGAACAGTTTTGATGAATAACTTGGTTAGACAGCGTGTGTTTAGATAAGGACCAGGCTGGATGTGAAGACGTGATGATGTCGAGACAATGTGACTATCGAATGTAATTCTCCACAATATATGTGGTCTTGATTTTATGGTTGGAAATGTTAGAGTGAATGGACTGCCATTTGGAAGGCACCACATTGCCGGCAGTCATCATCTTGTTATCCTCACTTTCATCATCATCATCAAGTTCACCCAATAAACGTCCTCCCGAACTGTAACGCCAGGCTTGCGTGGTTATGTGGTTTGTGATGTACCAAAACAAACAAAATAAAAAGAACCTGACCTAATCTGAAATCAATCTTGAACTAGTTCAGGGAAAATCTAGAGATAAGAAACTACACAAAGATAGTGAAAAGATAAAGCAGTACATGATGTGACTTAAATGTGGCAGAGTTCCACGCCACGGGGAAAATATTCCCTAGATAAACACGGTGGCGGAAAAATTCCGTTATTCCTCTGGACAGTTTATAGAAGTGGGAATTTATCATTCTTCCTACTCGTTCAAACCCCATCTCCCCCCAACCGCAACCCCTACCTCAACACTACCAAATAATACCCTCTACTTGTCGCCAACAGAGAGGAAGCCCTCAAAGACCAAACGAACAATAAACAGAGACTGGACATGAGAGCTATTGTTAACATTTAATCTTACTTCCATAACACTGATTTAGAAGCAGGTGTCAGGTATGTCCGTGGGGTCATTTAAGTTTACCATTGCTGTCTTTTTAGAAAACAACGTCTTGAACTTCACATTTCAACACAAACACTAATCTGCAGGTTAGGTCCATGATTTTTTCTGAACGAGCCAGTTAAAAAACATAACAATCTTTACACACGCACGCTGTGGGTGTTGCTAGTACAGGGACACTCAGCCTGGATTAGTCACAATCAGTGGAGCCTGGGAAACCCGTAAACGTTATAGAATAGTTTTTACTCGAGAAAATGACACGTTGTATTTGTTTAGTAGCAAACGTTCATCCTTCACTGATAGGCGGACTGTATGAGGATCTGACTGGATGAGGAGGGCTCATAGTGTTGAGAATAGTTCTAAACAATGTACTTCACTGCAGATAGTGGGGCATGCGTCTATGAATGAAGTTAAGACCTGCGACAGAATGTCGCACTTCGAACTCTTAGAGATATCGCCGAGAAAAGCCTTCAATCTTCAGAGAAAATTATCGTCCACACAAGAATACTCACACTGTGAATAAACATTTAAATATGGTAAACATACTACTTTTAAAAGTTCATACACAATGTAAATAAATTATATAATAATAATAATGGTAATTTAATAATAATGATAATTTAATAATAATAATAATAATATAATTTAAAGTGTGAATAATTTAAATATGGTAAACATACTATTAAAATAAGATTTTTAAGGGCATGCATATTTCCCATCGCAATATATGCCTGTGAGACCTGGATACTTAGCAAAACAGCTGAGAAACACATAAATGCCATTGATTGTAAATGCTACAGAAGAGTTCTTCAAATACTATAGACACAGAAAAGAACAAATATATCCATACTACAAGAACTTAATATTGAAGAGGGCTGGCTAGTAAAGAGGATTAAAGAGAGAAAACTTAAATATTTTGGACACATTAAACGTGATGATAATATAGAGAAAACCGTCTTGGAAGGATACATAATGGGAAAAAAGGAAAGAAAGTAAGACCAAGGCGAAGATGGCAGCAAGACATCGTTAATGATCTGCAAATGGATGCATCAGCAGCAGGCCATCTTGCTCACAACCGAGAGGCCTACATTAGTGTTGTTGGGGAGGCAAAGTTCCGCAAGGTACATGCAAATGAATGATTGAATGAATGAAACAAACTATTTATAAAAGACACTAGTAGGGCATTTGAGATGCGGGTATTCGAAATTCTACTTATTGTTATTGTGTGTACTATTATTAGTTTTATCCGAAGAGTCGCTAATGTACTAAACTTGATTATATTCTACAAACAAGGTCTCAATACAACCATCAACATTAGTTTCCTCAGTCTAGCCATCTCAGACCTTTGTTGTCTTCTCTTTCAACTGTGGTACACCTTGCTCAGCAATCCACTGTTTGTGGACGCAGAAATACCTTTCGTCTATGCCGAGGTCCAATACTTAACCGGGGGTATACCACATGAGATATTCTCTAAACTTACCTCGTTTATTACCATCTACATCATGATCGAGAGGTGGCTTTGTATTTGTTTCCCATTACGAATTATTCAGATGATTACACTAAAGATATCAACATGAATAGATGTTTACATGTTCCGCTCTACACTGATATATGCAGTTCCTGTGTTTTGCACTCAGTATTTGGAGTGGAAATTCATTCCCTTTCTCAACAAAACTCTCCTTGGTTTAGTAGTGACCAGTAATACTGTTTTACATGTAAACTATATTCAGGAGTTTACATCTTCGTCGCCGTTATTATACTGACTTTGATATTAACAGTAAAACTTGGACAGAAAAGCTCATGGCTTAAAATTGCAAATATTAACCTGGAAAAGTCTAAATCTCTCTCCGCCAGAGATAAATCAACAATGAAAATGACTGTTCTTATTGCAGTTGTTTTCATTATGTGTTATACTCCTTCCACGTTGTTGTCCATAGCAACATTTCATGAATCAGAGTTCAGTATAAATGGTATATACTATGAATTATTTTATATTTCATGGTCATTTGCTCTTGTATTTGAGAACATCAATTCCAGGGTAAACATTTTATTGTACCTACCATTGAGCATATATTTCAGATGTTCTGCTAAATACGAGGTGTGACTGACAAGTTCTCTGGATAAGGTACAATTGCTTGAAACACGCAGTTGATATTAGAATGTATAAATTAGAAAAAAAAAGTAGGAGCAGCTTTATTACTTAACGACTACAAAGTTGTGACGTTTCGGCGTGAGTCTTAATCATACAAAAACATACATGACGAAGAAATAGAGAGACAGAGACAGACAGAGAGACAGAGAGAGACAGAGAGAGAAGATAAGGTATAGATTCACATAAATGCTACTTTAAAAAAAATTAATAATGAATAGAGCACTTAACTGTAACTGTAAGATTTGGCTTGTCCGACGCTGTGTGTCAGAAATGAGCATTGTAGGGCGTAGAGACTGTTTAAATGGAGACATGTGATGTGTGGTCGGTGGGTCGTAACTAGGGGTGGTGGGTGGGGAAACCGTGGAGGGGAGAGAGAGTGGTACAATGTTAACCTAGCCAGGAGAAGGTGAAATAGATCAATATAGTGTATAGCTGTATACTTGTACACTAATTATTGTGTATTACAGTTGATATTAGGTGCATTTGTAGATCAGGTTAATATAAGATTTTACGTACACAGTTTCAAGAAAATAACTGCAACCAATTTTCTTACAGGCTGCTGAAATGGTAAGGGGTGACAGCCTCTACATCAAGGGCTTATCATAGAAGGAGATCCATGAGGATATGGTAGAGACTCTAGGTGAGAGTGCCCCTTCTTACAGCACAGAAATGAGCAGCTGGATTCAAACAAGGGAGAATTAGGAAGATGATACCCGTCCAGGAAGACCAAGAACAGTAACCACCGATGAAACCACTGGCAGAATCCATGACATGATAATGGAGGACCGACGATTAACAGAGCGGTACATTGCTACTGAGTTGGGCATCTCCCAGGAACGTGTTCACGACATTATTCACAATGATCTTCAAATGACAAAGGTCTCTACTCGATTGGTACCGAAACTTCTTGGAGCTGATCACAAACGACAGCGTCTCAACATGTCAAGAGACAATCTTGGCCATTTTTCTGCAGATAATGAAAAGTTTCTTCAGCAATTTGTGACTATAGATGAGATATGGGTTAATCATTTTCAACGAGAATCCAAAGAATAGTCAAAGTAGTGGAAACATCATGGATCCCCACCTCTAAAGAAAGCAAGGATGGTTCTGTCTGCATGCAAAGTGATGGCTTTCATCTTTTGGTATTCAGAAGGTGTGCTATTGGTAGACTATCTTCTAAAGGGCAGAACGGTCACCGGAGCCTATTACGCTAATCTTGTGAGGCAACAGGAGGAGCTTCACTCCACGCGCGGCATTTGAAGAATTTCACCAGCAGTGTCTTAGCCTCACCCCTGGGTTAAGCCGATTTAGGCAATCTGGGTGCATGTGGGACGTGGCCAGCCTCTAAAGCAGAGGTGCCGTGACTTGAGTAGTACTGACCTCGATACTACTGATTACTTCACTTAATGCTTTCCTTCACCATTTCCACGGCGACTCTGCTCGGCAACCATAGTCACATTTTTTTTCATTGGAAGGAAGAGTTTTCCTCACTCACAGCAGATGAAGAATCTCGCCAGCAGCGGTAAGTTTTACACGAATTTGTAGGCATTCCAAAGGTGGACAGCTGAGTAAGAGAAACTTTTTTTTAATATGTCAAGCCTTGGTTTTGTTAGAATACAATTGCTTAAGCGTTGAGTGTGTTTTGGGTTGGACATGAACAACAACCACAGACAGTGTGGATTATTGTGCTATAGAATTGTAAGGCCTTGCTGAAAAGAAACATATTCTTAAGGGGTAGAATATCAAGATGTGTGTCCTTGTTTGTAATATGTGCTGCATGTTTGTCATCTATAAGCCCTACTGCTCGTTTTTGAAGTGAGTAAAGTTTTTCCATGTTTGACATAGAATAACCATCCCAGACTGTGGAACAGTAGTCCAAGTGTGTTTGTATCTGTGATATGTAGTATATTCTTCTGGTGTCAGTGTCAAGAAAATGTTTAATGTAAGTAAATTGGTAAACTTTTTGTGCAGTGAGTTTGGTTAGATTGTTTACATGATGATTCCAGATGAGGTGGAGGTCATCATGAGACCTAGAGTTTTATGTTCACTAACATTCTCTATCTGTGAAGTTCCAGCATGGAGGTGTAGTGTTGTTGTTGGTGAATTTGTTAATTTCTGTCTTGTTGTAATGAGCATGGCTGTTTTTTGCTGGTGTTTATGAGTATTCTGTTGTTGTTGCTCCAGTTAATTAGACTGTTTATTTCAATTTGAAGAGTTGACTCAACGTTAATACAGCAATTGTCACTAGTGTAAACTCTGCAGTAATCAACAGATAGGTCACAAGATGATGTTTTGAGATGAAGTGGGATATTATTGATGCAGAAGGTGAAAAGACCTCCTTTTGAGAGAACCAAGAATAGACCCTTGTGAACACCATTATCAACAACAGATGAACTTGACATAGTTTTTGAAGGAAACTATCTGGTACCTGTTGGAAACAAATGATGCAATACATTTTATCAAATCATTGTGTAATTTACAAATACCAAGCTTTTTAAGATTTCATGATCAATCATGTCAAATGCTTTTTTAAAGTAAACAAAGACAACACCGCATACTTTATCATCGTTTATATTAGATAACCAACATTCTGTCATTTTTGTGAGAGTTGTGTGGCAGGAATGTTTCGCCCTAAAACTTGACTGACAGTCAACATTCAAATCATTTTCTTGCATAGTTTGTAAGCTTGTTTATTTTGTATGTGTTTTCTTCTATGATTTTTTTACAGAGTTGACAGAATTGAAAGTGGTCTACAGCTTGAGTGATTTTTCTCCGAACCAGATTTTAAAAGAAAATATGTTTTTGCAATTTTAAAAGCCCGAGGAAAATGATAATGTTCAATGCAGTGTTTGTAAATGTATGTTAGTGTATCTGTAATTACTGGTGCTGAGTAGCGTTAAAACAAACAAGGCAACTGAAATATGTATCAATGAGGAAAAACTGGAAGAAGTGGAGAGTTTTGAATATCTTGGATCACTACTAACTAATAATGGAGATACAATGAGGGAAATTAAAAGGAGGACATCTATTGCTCTTCAGAAAGTAAAACAAATAAAGAATCTGTGGAGAGGAGCAGACAGAACCACAAAAATAAGATTTTTAAGGGCATGCATCTTTCCCATCGCAACATATGCCTGTGAGACCTGGACACTTAACAAAACAGCTGAGAAGCACATAAATGCCTTTGAATGTAAATGCTATAGAAGAGTTCTCCAAATATCGTGGACACAAAAACGAACAAATATATCTATACTGCAAGAGCTTAATATTGATGAAGGCTGGCTAGTAAAGAGGATTAAAGAGAGAAAACTTAAATATTTTGGCCACATTAAACGTCATGATAATTTAGAGAAGACCATATTGGAGGGATACATAATGGGAAAAAGAAAGAGAGGAAGACCGAAACGAAGATGGCTGCAAGACATCGTTGATGATCTGGAAATGGATGCAGCAGCAGCAGGCCATCTTGCTCACAACCGAGAGGCCTACAGGAGTGCTGTTTGGGAGGCAAAGTTCCGCAAGGGACATGCAAAGGAATGAATGAATGAGTAGCGTAATATATTGTTGCTAATTTCGTCAAGTACTGCTGTGTTGTTGTTCATTAAAGATGAAAGATAATTGTACACTTTACTAACTGATATGAAAAGAATAATGGGGTGGTTTAGATCTGCACATTTGCTAACAATAAATTTATTTAATTCGGTTAACTCACAAATAGGGGTCGATAATGACGATTTTAAGATATTGACTTCTTCTCTGAAATTATTCCTGAAAACTTCACAAGTAAGAACATGATTATAACTGCAAGGCAGACTGCTTTCTCTTGTTTGCAAGAGTGTTAATTGCTTTCCAGACAGACAATTAAAGTAATTGTTCTTTTCTTGACTAATTAAGTACTGAACTCTGCTTCTAAGTAATCGTAACTAGTGAATTCCTTTTTTTGTGTGGGCCTGATCTCTTTCTCTCATCACTTGCAATATCTCAGGTGTTATCCATGGGTGACTTCAATCGAAGTTTGTCTCATCTCCTTAATATATTGTTTTAAAAAAAGCAACGCAACAAATACGGTGTTACGGTTTAAACTGAAGTTTGCTGATCAGACAAGGCCAAATTGCATGAAACATTCATTTGGACATCAACTTCACGTGCTGACCTGAACTGTATTCAGCAGATGATTCATGAGCACAGAAAATTGACACTAGTAAAAACAGTATTTTTGACACTAACTCATGACAGGTTCATGGGAATCCTGTGAAATTTCTTATCTTATCTTATATCTTATATCCTTCCCGTGCCGTTAGACGTCACATAGGGCTCGCAAAGTAGTTCGCCAATATTTCCTGTCTTCGGCGAGTCTTTCAACCTCAACAAAGGATTTTATGCCTGTTAACTTGGCCTCTCTTAATAATGTTCTCTTCAGAGTTTCACGCGGTCTGCCCCTTTTTCTTCGGCCTGTTGTGTTCCACTTGATAGCTTGTTTTGGGATTCTCTGCTCATTTCTTCTCATCAAGTGGCCAACATATGTCCATCTCCTTTTCCTGATCACCCGTGAGACTGGTTGTTGTTCAGTCATCTGTCTTATCTCTGCATTGTTCTTGAATTCATTCCACTTGATGCCGAGTATTTTCCTTAGGCATTTGTTTTCAAAAGAGTCTAATTTCTTTGCTATTTCTTTAGTTGTTTTCCAGCTTTCGCAGGCATAAATGAGGGTGGATATTACATTTGAATTGAATAGTCTTAACTTGGTTTTTGTGCTTATAAAAATTTAGTGAAATTTACTGAACACAAAACTCACTGATCATGTTATTGAATGCCGTCTATAAAAGATTGACGCTCCTCGAATCAATTCATTTGAGAATTCACTGTGTAACTATAACTCATCTCACTATATAACAACAACTCATCATCATTGGACATTTACAGACTGGACAGTCACAAAGTGAAGTGGCCAGACAATTTAATGTGATTAGAAGCACCATTAGTCGCTTTTGGGGGCGATTTCAAGAAACTGGCTCAGTTGGAGACCGGCCGCGCAGTGGAAGACCCATAGTCACAAATCCTGCCGAAGACCGCTTCATACGGGTGCATCACCTCAGGAATCGATTTGCATCTGCGTCCTCAACAGTGCATTCAATGACATCAGTTCGTCGAATGTCAGATCAAACAGTCAGGAACTGGCTGCACGACGCTGGTCTTTGGGCTAGAAAACCCTACAGAGGTCCTGTTCTTACGGACTGGCATCGCCAGAACCGACTGCAGTGGGCGAACCAGCATCGTCGCTGGACCGTTGCGAATGATTGGAGAATGATTTGGTTCAGTAAAGAATCATTCTTTTTGTTCCAGCGACTCGATAGACGGAGAAGAGTTTACCGCAGATTCCATGAGCGCTAGGCCCAGAACTGTGTGGATGAGGCTCCTCACATTGTGGTGCAGGTGTACTGATATGGGGGACGATCAGCTTCATGGGAAGAAGTGACCTGGTGCAAATTGAAGGACTCCTGAATGCCCTATGATACGTCGCTGAAATTCTTCGTCCTGACGTCTTTCCACTTCTGGCTGCACCAGGGTCGATTTTGCAACTCGACCCTATGTGGCACAACTCACCACTCAGATCCTCGCTGACAACAACGTCCAGACCATTCCGTGGCCATCCATGTCAATAGATATGAACCCAATAGAACACTTATGGGATGAACTCAGCAGACAAGTCCGCCAGCGAAACGTGGCGCCAACCAATCTCCGACAGCTGTCTCTTACACTGCGGGAAAATTGGCAGCCATCCCACAACAACAGATCCAATGGCTAATCAGATCCATGTCAAGGAGATGTCGTTCTCTGATACAGGCCAGAGAAGGCCATATACCTTACTGAAACGGAGACCTTAGACGCAAATAATAAAAGGCCAAACCAAATTTAGTGAACATCATATCATTTTTAAAGTCTTAAAGTTTCTCCATGCCAAGATTGAAACATCAATTCCGTAAAATAAAAGTTTGATATAAGTTTGAAATGTGGTGTTCATTACAACTACAGTAGTGTTGCCTTTCTTTTTTGTACAGTATAGGAACACGCTTGTCAGACATATCCCGAAAGGTTTTTAGTATTTAGTATTTAGTATTCCAGTGCCTTATCGGGGCCAGTTACTTGGTACACATGATCTAGAGGTGCTGCTTTTAACTCTTTCAGAAACACTTCTAAGCTGAATTTGTTAAAACTTCTAAATTTAATACTGGGATATTTATTTTGGGGAATTTTCAAGCCATGTCGTGTCCATGTGCAACAGACCGAGTAGTGATCACTAAGCTATGTGTGAGGGACTTTACATTCTATAATGTTTTATGGATGAGCTACATATATGTGGTCTATTAGTGTGGATGATGTTTCAGTTACTCTGGTAGGTTTAGTGGTAAATTGGGATAAGTTGTATGATAAAACATCATTCAATTTAACATCTGTTTGTCTGTAATTAATATTGAAATCATCAAGAACAATTATATCCTTTAAATTAAAAGACAAAACAAAATCCATCATATTTGTAAAGTGATCATACCACGATGCTGTTGCATTTTAGTTACGATACAGAAACCCGATTAAGATTGGGCTCTGCTTTGGAGATTTGATTTCCACCCATATACTCAATATATTGAATATCTGGTGTCTGAAGGTCTGTTCTACGACAAGAGTGTATGGCTGTTGTAACATATACAACTGTTCCTGTCTCAAGTTTCCTAGTAGGGTCACTTCGAGGTAAGTTATAACCGTCTATCCTAATGTCTCCGTCAGTTATATTTTTGTTTAGACGACTTTCTGAAAAGCCAAAGACATGAAAGTTATGATTAACCATGTTAGTTGCTTCAGAAAGTTTCCCTAGCAGTTGGTAAATGTTTGAATAACCTATTGTGAGACCATCCTTTCGTAGTCACTCATCAGCTATCTGGGCCATTTTCTACAACTAGTAAAATATTATGGTAAATTTACAAAGATATTTAATTGAATGACAAGATATTTCATGAAGTTTCACGCTTCCTATTGTCTGAACATCGGTGACATATGTTCTTTGTGGATGACAGACATCATGAAGGCTTGGCTTAAAGAGGATGGGCTGAACTGCATGAGATAATGTAAATCTTGATTCCACTATGGTGAGTGTGGTAGATTCTCGGTAGTGTTAGTAGTGGTTTTCCTGGATAATTGTTGGGTCTCCTAGATTCTGGGTAGTGTTAGCAGTAGTTTGCCTGGATGGTTAGTGGATGTGGTAGATTCTGGGTAATGTTAGCAGTAGTTTGCCTGGATGGTTGGTGGGTCTGGTAGATTCTGGGTAGTGTTAGTAGTGGTTTGCCTGGATGGTTGTTGGGTCTGATAGATTCTGGGTAGTGTTAGCAGTAATTTGCCTGGATGGTTGTTCGGTGTGGTAGATTCCGGGTAGTGTTAGTAGTAGTTTGCCTGGATGGTTGTTGGGTGTGGTAGATTCTGGGTAGTGTTAGTAGTAGTTTGCCTGGATGGTTGTTGGGTGTGGTAGATTCTGGGTAGCGTTAGCAGTAGTTTGCCTGGATGGTTGGTGGGTCCGGTAGATTCTGGGTAGTGTTATTAGTGGTTTGTCGGTATGGTTGTTGGGTCTGGTAGATTCCGGGTAGTGTTAGTAGTGGTTTGCCTGGATGGTTGGTGGGTCCGGTAGATTCTGGGTATTGTTATTAGTGGTTTGTCTGTATGGTTGTTGGGTCTGGTAGATTCCGGGTAGTGTTAGTGTTTTGCCCGGATGGTTGTTCGGTGTGGTAGATTCAAAAAGTGTTAGCAGTAGTTTTCCTGGATGGTTGATGGGTGTGGTAGATTCTGGGTAGTGTTATCAGTAGTTTGCCTGGATGTTTGTTGGGTCTGGTAGATTCTGGGTAGTGTTAGTAGTAGTTTTCCTGGATGGTTGTTGGGTCTGGTAGATTCTGGGTAGTGTTAGTAGTGGTTTTCCTGGATGGTTGTTGGGTGTGGTAGATTCTGGGTAGTGTTAGCAGTAGTTTGCCTGGATGGTTGGTGGGTGTGGTAGATTCTGGGCAATGTTAGCAGTAATTTGCCTGGATGGTTGGTGGGTGTGGTAGATTCTGGGCAATGTTAGCAGTAATTTGCCTGGATGGTTGTTGGGTCTGATAGATTCTGGGTAGTGTTAGTAGTAGTTTGCCTGGATGGTTGGTGGGTGTGGTAGATTCTGGGCAGTGTTAGTAGTAATTTGCCTGGATGGTTGTTGGGTCTAGTCGACTCTGGATAGTGTTAGTAGTAATTTGCCTGGATGGTTGTTGGGTCAGGTAGATTCTGAGCAATATTAGTAGTAATTTGCCTGGATGGTTGTTGGGTCAGGTAGATTCTGGGCAGTGTTAGTAGTAATTTGCCTGGACGGTTGTTGGGTCTGGTAGATTCTGGGTAGTGTTAGTAGTAATTTGCCTGGATGGTTGTTGGGTCTGGTAGATTCTGGGTTGTGTTAGGAGTGGTTTGCTTGGATGGTTGTTGGGTGTGGTAGATTCTGGGTTGTGTTAGGAGTGTTTGCCTGGATGGTTGTTGGGTGTGGTAGATTCTGGGTTGTGTTAGGAGTGGTTTGCTTGGATGGTTGTTGGGTGTGGTAGATTCTGGGTTGTGTTAGGAGTGGTTTGCCTGGATGGTTGCAGCTGCTGAGTGGGAAGGGACAGGAACACGGAATTATAGGAAGAAGATGACTCGTATGGAGAGGACAAAGAAGCTAGAATTGGTGGGGGTGGGGGGGTGGGTGGTGAGGTTTTGGAGGATACAGGGAATTACATAATCAGAGAATAGTTCATTCACCCCGTGTGTGACGGGTTTTTACCTGTTTTCTCTGCTTCATGCTGTCTGATGGTGGCACTTTGTCCTGTTTGATGCTGTCTGATGGTGGCACTTTGTCCTGTCTGATGCTGTCTGATGGTGGCACTTTGTCCTGCTTGATGCTGTCTGATGGTGGTACTTTGTCCTGTTTGATGCTCTCTGATGGTGGCACTTTGTCCTGCTTGATGCTGTCTGATGGTGGTACTTTGTCCTGCTTGATGCTGTCTGATGGTGACACTTTGTCCTGCTTGATGCTGTCTGATGGTGGCACTTTGTCCCGCTTGATGCTGTCTGATGGTGGCACTTTGTCCCGCTTGATGATGTCTGATGGTGGCACTTTGTCCTGCTTGATGCTGTCTGGTGGTAGCACTTTGTCCTGCTTGATGCTGTCTGATGGTGGCACTTTGTCCTGCTTGATGCTGTCTGATGGTGGCACTTTGTCCTGTTTGATGCTGTCTGATGGTGGCACTTTGTCCTGCTTGATGCTGTCTGATGGTGGCACTTTGTCCTGCTTGATGCTGTCTGATGGTGGCACTTTGTCCTGCTTGATGCTGTCTGATGGTGGCTCTTTGTCCTGCTTGATGCTGTCTGATGGTGACACTTTGTCCTGCTTGATGCTGTCTGATGGTGGCACTTTGTCCCGCTTGATGCTGTCTGATGGTGGCACTTTGTCCCGCTTGATGATGTCTGATGGTGGCACTTTGTCCTGCTTGATGCTGTCTGGTGGTAGCACTTTGTCCTGCTTGATGCTGTCTGATGGTGGCACTTTGTCCTGCTTGATGCTGTCTGATGGTGGCACTTTGTCCTGCTTGATGCTGTCTGATGGTGGCACTTTGTCCTGCTTGATGCTGTCTGATGGTGGCACTTTGTGCTGCTTGATGCTGTCTGATGGTGGCACTTTGTCCTGCTTGATGCTGTCTGATGGTGGCTCTTTGTCCTGCTTGATGCTGTCAGATGGTGGCACTCTGTCCTGGTAGATGATGTCTGATGGTGGCACTTTGTCCTGCTTGATGCTGTCTGATGGTGGCAGTTTGTCCCTTTTGATGCTGTCTGATGGTGGCACTTTGTCCTGCTTGATGCTGTCTGATGGTTGCACTTTTTCCTGCTTGATGCTGTCTGATGGTGGCACTTTGTCCCTCTTGATGCTGTCTGATGGTGGCACTTTGTCCTGCTTGATGCTGTCTGGAGGTGGCACTTTGTCCCTCTTGATGCTGTCTGGTCGTGGCACTTTTTCCCTCTTGATGCTGTCTGGTGATGGCACTTTGTCCCTCTTTACGCTATCTGGTGGTGGCACTTTGTCCCTCTTGATGCTGTATTTTGGTTGCACTTTGTCCCTCTTTATGCTGTCTGGTGGTGGCACTTTGTCCCTCTTGATGTTGTCTGGTGGTGGCACTTTGTCCCTCTTGATGCTGTCTGATGGTGGCACTTTGTCCTGCTTGATGCTGTCTGGTGGTTGCACTTTATCCCTCTTGATGCTGTCTGGTGGTGGCACTTTGTCCCTCTTGATGCTGTCTGCTGGTAGAACTTTATCCCTCTTGATGCTGTCTGGTGGTGGCACTTTGTCCCTCTTGATGCTGTCTGATGGTAGCACTTTGTCCTGCTTGATGCTGTCTGGTGGTGGCACTTTGTCCGTCTTGATGCTGTCTGATGGTGGCATTCTGTCCTGCTTGATGCTGTCTGCTGGTTGCACTGTGTCTTGCTTGATGCTGTCTGATTGTGGTACTTTGTCCTGCTTGATGCTGTCTGATGGTGGCACTTTGTCCTGCTTGATGCTGTCTGATAGTGGCACTTTGTCCTTTTGTGTTCTAGCGCCAAATTTGATATTTTTGGACAGTACCGATCTTGGTGGTGTGGATCTGGTCAGGATAAAGTCTTTTCTTAGGAGCCCCAGACTCCGAAGTGAAGAACGGGGTGTTGTCGATGAAACTTAAGTTGTTTTGTTGGCACAGTTTGTTAAGAATGTTGTTACTGTGTGCCAAGCGACGCCCAAAACTAGAGCACGCAGGTATGATTGAGGACATGAAGATTGATGTGTTTGGAAATTTCCTTTTAATGGTCCATATCAGAACATGAAAATCGTAGGGTCTGAGAGTCAAAGCACTCATGCTGTGGTTGAGGAATTGTTGTCCTCATGATCTTTGGGTCGAGGTTCAGCCTTCTCAGTGTTCTTATTATTTTCATGATAGCTGCCCCTGGTACAGGAATCACTGAGACTATGTCCTCCGCTGAGATGGACAACCTGTCAGCATAAATTCCTTTCACTGTGGAGCCTCCAATCACCAGATGACTTGTGTTTTCTTTGACATGAACGTTGTGCTGGAGATTAGGATGGTGCTAGTGGTGATCTCGATGTGGAGTTTGCTGAGAGGAATGCTTGTGTACCATGCCTGATTAAAGTGATTTAGTCACCTGCTGACTACTTGATGCTGCGCTGTCCTGCAGAACTTCAAACCTCTTGCTAATGTGTACATGGATTGGGTACATTGTGTTAGGTTCTTTCAGTTCTTCTGATGATTCCTTACTGCGCTGTCTGCGTGTAAGCTCATGTTCCTGTTGAGGTATGTTTGAAGTGCTGGGCCACGCTGACTCAGCTTGTGATTTTGTCTCCTGATTTGGGTCACTTTCAAATGCAGAAACTTTCTAGAATCTTCTTTCTAGAATGTTCTTTTGGCCGAGAGTTTCAGACCACATCAAATCGATAAGACATTTCATGCTTTTGTTTTCCTCCCTGAGAGTCATGATTTCTTTCCTGAGACTGTCATTTTCACTGTTGAGATATTGTTTTATTTCAGCAGCGAGGGTATTTACCAACTCCTTGGTACCATTTATTACATCCTGGCTATAAGGAACTGATGGCATTTCGCCAGAAGTTGAAGTTTACAGAGAACTGCGGTCGTCAAGTGACTCTGGACAACTGTGGTTTGTGATACATGGGATAGTAGTAGGTGGACCAGGAGATTTGTTTCTTTGGTAGGGCAATGACAACTGATTGCAAAAGGTCTGATGGGACATAGTTACTGTTATAGATGTCATTCAACAATCTAGTAATTATTTCTTTGGCAAGCTCTCCTAATACTTCCAATTCTTCCTTGGTAATTTTATCTGGTCCTGGTTCTTTGTTGTTCTTCATGTGCTTGATTGCTTCTTACACGTCTGCTTTTAATGTGGGAGGCCCTTCATTATTATTGTTTAAATATCTATTTCGTCTCTATTGTCCTCATAGAGGACCACCGTGCCATTATTTCATCTCTGTCCATTATTGTATGCCCCTCCTTTAACTTCAGGCAACGAGTCTTGTGGTATGTCCTTTTGTTTGTTAACTCCTTTATTTGTTTGTACATAATTCTTGTGTTTCCACGATGGTGTCTCTATTTCATTAGATTTCTTATTTAGCCACTCTTCTTTAGCTTTATTGCATTTGTGTCTTATTTCTATATTTATTTTGTCATATTCATCTTTATCTTCATTAAAACGTCTTCTCCGATCCATTATTTGCAACATTTCTTCTGTCATCCACCCCTGTTTAGCGTGCCGTTTATTTAGAGGTAGAATTGCGATAGCTGTCTGATTGTGGCACTTTGTCCCTCTTGATGCTGTCTGATGGTGGTACTTTGTCCTGCTTGATGCTGTCTGGTGGTGGCACTTTGTCCCTCTTGATGCTGTCTGGTGGTGGCACTTTGTCCCTCTTGACGCTGTCTGGTGGTGGCACTTTGTCCCTTTTGATGCTGTCTGGTGGTTGCACTTTGTCCCTCTTGATGCTGTCTGATGGTGGCACTTTGTCCCTCTTGATGCTGTCTGGTGGTGGCACTTTGTCCCTCTTGATGCTGTCTGGTGATGGCACTTTGTCCCTCTTGACGCTGTCTGGTGGTGGCACTTTGTCCCTCTTGATGCTGTCTGGTGGTTGCACTTTGTCCCTCTTGATGCTGTCTGGTGGTGGCACTTTGTCCCTCTTGATGCTGTCTGGTTGTGGCACTTTGTCCCTCTTGATGATGTCTGATGGTGGCACTTTGTCCTGCTTGATGCTGTCTGGTGGTTGCACTTTATCCCTCTTGATGCTGTCTGGTGGTGGCACTTTGTCCTGCTTGATGCTGTCTGATGGTGGCATTTTGTCCTGCTTGATGCTGTCTGCTGGTTGCACTGTGTCTTGCTTGATGCTGTCTGATGGTGGCACTGTGTCCTGCTTGATGCTGTCTGATGGTGGCACTTTGTCCTGCTTGATGCTGTCTGATTGTGGCACTTTGTCCTGCTTGATGCTGTCTGATTGTGGCACTTTGTCCTGCTTGATGCTGTCTGATGGTGGCAGTTTGTCCTGCTTGATGCTGTCTGATGTTGGCACTTTGTCCTGCTTGATGCTGTCTGATGGTGGCACTTTGTCCTTTTGTGTTCTAGCGCGGTATTTGATATTTATGGACAGTACCGATCTTGGTGGTGTGGATCTGGTCAGGATAAAGTCTTTTCTTAGGAGCCCCAGACTCCGAAGTGAAGAACGGGGTGTTGTCGATGAAACTTAAGTTGTTTTGTTGGCACAGTTTGTTAAGAATGTTGTTATTGTGTGCCAAGCGACGCCCAAAACTAGAGCACGCAGGTATGATTGAGGACATGAAGATTGATGTGTTTGGAAATTTCCTTTTAATGGTCCATATCAGAACATGAAAATCGTAGGGTCTGAGAGTCAAAGCACTCATGCTGTGGTTGAGGAATTGTTGTCCTCATGATCTTTGGGTCGACGTTCAGCCTTCTCAGTGTTCTTATTATTTTCATGATACCTGCCCCTGGTACAGGAATCACTGAGACTATGTCCTCCGCTGAGATGGACAACCTGTCAGCATAGATTCCTTTCACTGTGGAGCCTCCAATCACCAGATGACTTGTGTTTTCTTTGACATGAACGTTGTGCTGGAGATTAGGATGGTGCTAGTGGTGATCTCGATGTGGAGTTTGCTGAGAGGAATGTTTGTGTACCATGCCTGATTAAAGTGATTTAGTCACCTGCTGACTACTTGATGCTGCGCTGTCCTGCAGAACTTCAAACCTCTTGCTAATGTGTACATCGATTGGGTACATTGTGTTAGGTTGTTTCAGTTCTTCTGATGATTCCTTACTGCGCTGTCTGCGTGTAAGCTCATGTTCCTGTTGAGGTATGTTTGAAGTGCTGGGCCACGCTGGCTCAGCTTGTGATTTTGTCTCCTGATTTGGGTCACTTTCAAATGCAGAAACTTTCTAGATGCTTCTTTCTAGAATGATATTTTGGCCGAGAGTTTCAGACCACATCAAATCGATAAGACATTTCATGCTTTTGTTTTCCTCCCTGAGAGTCATGATTTCTTTCCTGAGACTGTCATTTTCACTGTTGAGATATTGTTTTATTTCAGCAGCGAGGGTCTTTACCAACTCCTTGGTACCATTTATTACATCCTGGCTATAAGGAACTGATGGCCTTTCGCCAGAAGTTGAAGTTTACAGAGAACTGCGGTCGTCAAGTGACTCTGGACAACTGTGGTTTGTGATACATGGGATAGTAGTAGGTGGACCAGGAGATTTGTTTCTTTGGTAGGGCAATGACAACTGATTGCAAAAGGTCCGATGGGACATAGTTACTGTTATAGATGTCATTCAACAATCTAGTAATTATTTCTTTGGCAAGCTCTCCTAATACTTCCAATTCTTCCTTGGTAATTTTATCTGGTCCTGGTGCTTTGTTGTTCTTCATGTGCTTGATGGCTTCTTACACGTCTGCTTTTAATGTGGGAGGCCCTTCATTATTATTGTTTAAATATCTATTTCGTCTCTATTGTCCTCATAGAGGACCACCGTGCCATTATTTCATCTCTGTCCATTATTGTATGCCCCTCCTTTGACTTCAGGCAACGAGTCTTGTGGTATGTCCTTTTGTTTGTTAACTCCTTTATTTGTTTGTACATAATTCTTGTGTTTCCACGATGGTGTCTCTATTTCATTAGATTTCTTATTTAGCCACTCTTCTTTAGCTTTATTGCATTTGTGTCTTATTTCTATATTTATTTTGTCATATTCATCTTTATCTTACTTAAGACGTCTTCTCCGATCCATTATTTGCAACATTTCT